>CANNZV010000084.1:330907-840436 GCA_947561585.1 Caprella mutica | reverse complement strand
AAAACACATTCCTTCAGATTTAAATGAATAATAATTTATATTCAAAATATATCTAATTTATCAGGACATGGTTGAGATGAGAAAAAGAGGCATTGTTTTATCCAGGGTTACGCCCATAAACCCCAGTGATGCTTCTACCAAAACAACCATAGCAACCTACGTGCCTTATGCCGGACACTGGGCAGAGGGGGGTTAATGTCTTCTTTATACACACTGTATATGCAATCAACAGTCACAAAATAACGTACTGAAAAATATAAAAAATAATGAATGAATTCATGCTTTTTCATGGAAAAATGAATTTAAAATCTGATATTTTTATAAAACATGAAAAACATTTAAAAAAAATAAGTTAAAATATTTTGTTTCGAGAAAAATTACGATAAGTTTCGATTTATCGGACGATTCGGCGATTCCACATTTTTCAATCTTTTTAAAAAAAATATTTTTATTAATTAATTTATATTTGCACATTTTTCTTACATGATCAAACATGATAAACCGTTCGATATCTCGAAACTTACTCCAAAATTAAACAAACTGAATTATCTATTCTCGAAGCAGACTGAGATCATCACTAATGATAAACAACTCTAAACAAATTGGATCATTACTAACAAAAGGCAGCACTAACAATATTCTCTAAGAACGCGTAAATCAATGGATGGAACTTTATATTCATTTGCAGAGACACAAAAAATACCACTAAACGGCGCCAAGCTGATAAGCTCGTGGATGCATAAAAGTAAGATGTGTTCACCTTGAGAAGGCTGTTGGAGATGTTTAAAGGCAATAGATAAGTTAGAAGTTAAATGCACACTATTACCATAATGGTAGTGAATATTGAGGAAATTATAGGAATTAGTAACAAATTATTAGAACACGTTTTTTTGTGAATATAATCTACGTGGCTTTTAATGGTCACACACAAAAATGTAGCGTGTGAAATGAGCATAGGAAATAGTAATTAATATATAATACTAAATATTGAAATATAATGATAAATATTGAAATAATAAAGATAACTATTTAAATAATAATGATAAATATTGAAATTTTAATGACAGATACTTAAATATTATTAATAAGATAATAAAAACTATATTGTAAATAGTGATTGGTAATTTGATATATCAAATATAGCATATTTTCAACATAGTATTAAGGGTAAGTTCCAAGTTATCGGACAATTCCAACTTTTCGACAACAGACTAAATCTTATAACATAGTGTAAGGAAACACAGGAATAAGGAACCCACTTTACTATTCCTTGATTGCGACACTATCTTTTAAACAACAAAGTGCCAATCATGACATAGTCAAGGTTGATGAATAAAAGTCAATAAATCATATTGACTGACATTGTGTCTTTAAGTCATATGTTCCATATTGAGAAGTTATAGTCATAGTCAACCAGCCCATTGCTATATATAGGTAAATACAATAGTAAATGATACACTTGTTCACTGAAAACACACATCATTGTCCTATTCTAGATGCTATATAATAAACGTGAAAATAATAAACAATAATATTACATATGTGCCATTAATAAACTAATAAACGTGGAAATAATAAACAATAATATTACATATGTGCCATTAATGAACTAAAAAACGTGGAAATAATAAACGATAATATTACATATGTGCCATTAATAAACTAAAAAACGTGGAAATAATAAACAATAATATTACATATGTGCCATTAATAAACTAAAAAACGTGGAAATAATAAACAATAATATTACATACGTGCCATTAATAAACTAAAAAACGTGGAAATAATAAACAATAATATTACATACGTGCCATAAATAAACTAAAAAACGTGGAAATAATAAACAATAATATTACATACGTGCCATTAATAAACTAATAAACGTGGAAATAATAAACAATAATATTACATATGTGCCATTAATAAACTAAAAAACGTGGAAATAATAAACAATAATATTACATACGTGCCATTAATAAACTAAAAAACGTGGAAATAATAAACAATAATATTACATACGTGCCATTAATAAACTAATAAACGTGGAAATAATAAACAATAATATTACATATGTGCCATTAATGAACTAAAAAACGTGGAAATAATAAACAATAATATTACATACGTGCCATTAATAAACTAAAAAACGTGGAAATAATAAACGATAATATTACATACGTGCCATTAATAAACTAAAAAACGTGGAAATAATAAACAATAATATTACATACGTGCCATTAATAAACTAATAAACGTGGAAATAATAAACAATAATATTACATACGTGCCATTAATAAACTAAAAAACGTGGAAATAATAAACAATAATATTACATACGTGCCATTAATAAACTAAAAAACGTGGAAATAATAAACAATAATATTACATACGTGCCATTAATAAACTAAAAAACGTGGAAATAATAAACAATAATATTACATACGTGCCATTAATAAACTAATAAACGTGGAAATAATAAACAATAATATTACATACGTGCCATTAATAAACTAAAAAACGTGGAAATAATAAACAATAATATTACATATGTGCCATTAATAAACTAAAAAACGAGAAAATAATAAACAATAATATTACATACGTGCCATTAATAAACTAAAAAACGTGGAAATAATAAACAATAATATTACATACGTGCCATTAATAAACTAAAAAACGTGGAAATAATAAACAATAATATTACATACGTGCCATTAATAAACTAAAAAACGTGGAAATAATAAACAATAATATTACATACGTGCCATTAATAAACTAAAAAACGTGGAAATAATAAACAATAATATTACATACGTGCCATTAATAAACTAAAAAACCTGGAAATAATAAACAATAATATTACATACGTGCCATTAATAAACTAATAAACGTGGAAATAATAAACAATAATATTACATATGTGCCATTAATAAACTAAAAAACGTGGAAATAATAAACAATAATATTACATACGTGCCATTAATAAACTAAAAAACGTGGAAATAATAAACAATAATATTACATACGTGCCATTAATAAACTAATAAACGTGGAAATAATAAACAATAATATTACATATGTGCCATTAATAAACTAAAAAACGTGGAAATAATAAACAATAATATTACATACGTGCCATTAATAAACTAAAAAACGTGGAAATAATAAACGATAATATTACATACGTGCCATTAATAAACTAAAAAACGTGGAAATAATAAACAATAATATTACATACGTGCCATTAATAAACTAATAAACGTGGAAATAATAAACAATAATATTACATACGTGCCATTAATAAACTAAAAAACGTGGAAATAATAAACAATAATATTACATATGTGCCATTAATAAACTAAAAAACGAGAAAATAATAAACAATAATATTACATATGTGCCATTAATAAACTAAAAAACGTGGAAATAATAAACAATAATATTACATACGTGCCATTAATAAACTAAAAAACGTGGAAATAATAAACAATAATATTACATACGTGCCATTAATAAACTAAAAAACGAGGAAATAATAAACAATAATATTACATACGTGCCATTAATAAACTAAAAAACGTGGAAATAATAAACAATAATATTACATACGTGCCATTAATAAACTAAAAAACGAGGAAATAATAAAAATAATATAACATATGCGCCATTAATAAACTAAAAAACGTGGAAATAATAAACAATAATATTACATACGTGCCATTAATAAACTAAAAAACGAGGAAATAATAAACAATAATATTACATACGTGCCATTAATAAACTAAAAAACGAGGAAATAATAAACAATAATATTACATACGTGCCATTAATAAACTAAAAAACGAGGAAATAATAAACAATAATATTACATACGTGCCATTAATAAACTAAAAAACGTGGAAATAATAAACAATAATATTACATACGTGCCACTAATAAACTAAAAAACGAGAAAATAATAAAAATAATATAACATATGCGCCATTAATAAACTAAAAAACTTGGAAATAATAAACGATAATATTAAAAAATACTATTAATAAATTAAAAAGGTGGAGATAAGCGTAAATCAGTTAATTTAGACATTTTTTTAATTTCCCATCCAAAGTCTTTCCAACTTTTGCTGCTCATTAATTTCTTTTCAATTCAGAAGCACTCCCTAAGTGCTAAAAATATCGAAATCCTTTACTGCCATTAACAGTCTCACTAATCTTTTATCATGCTCACTAATTTCTTAACACGCTTGACATTAACAAACAGATAGATATGTACTGGTAAACATCACATCTATATGCTAATCAACAGGGTGGAGTACGATGGGTACCTTAATACAGTCATACTATGGTACTATACTATACTTCCTCATGGTGTGTAACCGTGGCGCCAAATACTATACAACTGGCTATAGAAAGGGGAAAACTATGGTGGGGTCATCGATGATTAAGAGGGGATATACCCTCTCAGGGTAAAGAAAGTAAAACACATTTGAAATCAAACACAAAGGCAATTGAAATTCAATTTCAAATAATTTTGTATGTAATTAATTCAAAATAGCATTGAATTCTATACATAGCTATTGAATTCACTAATTAATTAATTTTACAGGGTGTTTAACGATTAAAATTTCAACCCAAAAAAATATTTATATGACAATTAATAAAATAAAAAACAAATAACTTTTTTCACACTAAACATGCAAGAAGAAACACAGCAGACGAAATCGTTACTCACCAACATTTCCCTCCATTCATCACTCTTTGCATAATAGCATTAGCATTTAGAATATCCGCAGCACGCTCTCATCCCAGTAAAACATCATAGAGTACATACGTTCTAGCACACACACGCTAATTTACTGACTGTAATGTATGCACCATACATCACTCATGCATTGATGTATGAACATACATGTCTGAACTCATTAGATAGCAATGCTTGTGCAGTCAGAGAGTAACCTTTTAGTGAGTGCGAATGTGTGCAGGTGATATTTGTAGGAACATGTACTCAGCATCTTTGTAATCCATCATGTTTAGAAAAACGATGAACAATAAATATGTTTAATAAAAGAGACACGTAGAAAATAAACATGTCTAATAAAAATAATCCCGATTAAAATAAACATGTATAATAAAAGAATTCGGATTAAAATAAACATGTCCAATAAAAATAATCCCGATTAAAATAAACATGTCTAATAAAAGAATCCGGATTAAAATAAACATGTCCAATAAAAATAATCCCGATTAGAATAAACATGTTTAGTTAGAAGAAATAATAATAAATAAGTATATGAACTCCTAACATTCCAATTACCAATTAAAAAAAAAACTAAAAGAGAGAGAAGTGTGATCACTCGAATACCTCCCCCATCCCCCAGGGGACTATGCCCCACACCTGCCATCCCTCCACTACCCACACCAGCGTGAGGAGTGATGAGGTAGCGTGAGCGGTTTAGCGTGTAAGAGTCAGTACACACTGCTTCTTAGACACATGTAAATAAACACACTGATGGTACACGACTATTGGCATAGGGAGAGAGATGGTGTAAGTACAGAGTTGTCGGACAGTGCCACATTTTCGATCATGTATAAAAAATAACTTCTATTCTAATTGGTATCCATGATACTCGGAGCAGGTATCATGGATACCAATTAGAATAGCAAGTTAAAATGTTAAATTGTATATCATTTGATACATTATAGAAAATGTGGCACTGCCATCACAGTGAGTACGTTTTGGTGTAAATATATACCACATGGTATGAGCCTATTGATACATTGCTCTCATCTCTGATACCACTGGAAATATTAATAGCTAAATAGTGTACGTTCAACGAAAAACACATTGTGAGAGATTGAGTGTTTATGTACATTAATAAGAATTTTAAATAGTGGTATTGGTAGATAAGTAATATATAAAAATAAAATGAATAAAGTAATTCAATGAATAAAAGCACGCAATGCTAACTTCAACTCCAAATGATTTAATACTTATCACTCTAACAAGGACATTAGTAATTTGTTCAGTTTATAGACCTATTGAGATGAAAACTGGAAGTGGCTTCTATTTCCTGCTTCGTGTTCACTAGACTGTGAAAAATACACTAACTAGAGTTTACACAGTGTCTAAGCTTAATGTCTAAGCTAAAAGCTAATGTCTTTGATATAAGACAACTATCTTCCTTATTTCCGTAAGCTTTTGATATTTGCATGCTAAGTTTACGTATTTCATATCATGCATAAAAACTATAAATGAATATTTTCTATATTTGATGTTTATTTCGCCGTATATCTTTCAAGAGAAAGGACAAATTTGCGTTAGAACACCAGTGAAGAAATAAGTAGGTACAACAATAAATAAAAACTAAATATTATAATTTAACACGATATTTTAATAAGTATTATATATTTCTTTCAAAATATGATCGAAAATGTGAAACCATCCGATAACTCGTAACTAACCCTTTAAGTAACATACAATTGAATGTTTTTTGTCACACCTTTACAGGTATGGAGGTGTGACACTGTGTGTAACGCTAGGCAGAGGTTACTGACTGATAACAATGTTTGTCACATCTCAGCAAGAACTCTGGAGAAAAAAATGTTATATCATCACCCTTACCTACCTGTTTTAGTGACATTGGTAACGAAATATTATGATATATAGAGAGAAGTATGGTGGGTGGGGCCATAGAAGATGACCAACCTTAATCTTCTAAAGCCCCACCATAACTTATTGGGTTGAAGAACATAAAGATTTGTCTTAATTTGTATTCATCACTTTCAAATAGCTGTACACATAAATATAAACATGGTGTTTCAGAATTGTTGGTGACAATTCAAGTCCTCCTATCTGCTTGACAATCATTGGTAACATGAAACTGGTACCATTTAAAGATAAATTATACATGTGTCCTGCAATGCTAATGATTTATTCATGTCTTAAATAGTTTAGTTTTAGAAATATAAATAGAAAATGAGCAAAAGATGTCTAGAATAGCCAGTGGTAATAGAATGAATATTTAATATAACGTTGTATAAATTTCAGTTTGAATGTAATCTATAAAAGCAAAACTATAAATAACAACTAATAAAATAGAGTTAAATTAACTAATGCAAATAGTATAAATTAGTATAGAATAATAATTAGCAATGCAAAGTTACAAAGATAAACAGAGGTTGGACCAAACAATTGGAACACTACATTTTTCTGTACTTTATCTAAGGTGTTTGCAGAGTTAAACCAGCATCTAAGAAATCCAGTTTCTACCATAAAGCTGGATACCGTGGAAGAGTCGCTATCAGGAAACCTCTTCTATTTTCTCGAAACGTTGAGAAGTGGATGTTGTGGTGCCAGGACCACAAAACCTGATCTCCAGATCAGTGGAAGCGAAAAATATACTCTTATATAAGATTTCAACCTGGATGGTCTTCTTCCCACGGTGAAGTACGGATGTGATGGTTTGGGCAGCCATATCGTGGAGTTCTCTTGGTCCAATTGTTGCCTTGAATGACAAAATCAGCAGCAAAGATTACCGAGTATTTTAGGCAACTAGGTGCATCCAGTGTCCAAACTCTTCATCTTCCAAGACAATAATGCTCTGATCCACACTCCCCATATTGTTAACAATTGGTACGAAGAGTATGAAATTGAAATGGAACACATGGAATGCCCTCAATCTCCTGATCTCAATATCATTGAACATTTGTGGTGATACTCGATCGACAAGTCAGGATTCGCGACCATCCACCCTCCCATCTGGAGGAGCTGTAGCAGCTTTAGATGGAAGAGTGGCTTAAAATTGGAAGAATTCAAGAAGCTTTATGACTTCATTCAAAGACGTATTGAAGTTGTATTGAAGGCTAAAGTGGTTCAACTCAATATTAAATAAAGTTTCTCCAAGTTTACCATGTGTTGCAACTCTTTTGCCCAACCCCAGTAAAACCATTCTATAACTCACACCCTAAACAACACACAGTGAAGTCTAACTGAAGAGGTGATACATTAAATAAAACACAGTTAAGACTAATTCAAGAGGCGATATGTTCCAAAGAAAACAAGTATAGAATATAATTAGAATGACAATGACTTAATTAAATGGGTAGACTTCTACTAACAGTGTAATGTACAGAGCCATAAAGATAAGGTGAAGTAGTCGCACTTTATAGTCTACACACTTTTGGCGCCCAGTGAATGGACCAATCAGGGAAGAGTACTGCTAGGCATGCAACTGCATGGCTAAGCCAATCATAGAGCGGTATTTTTGGAGACAGAGTAGATAAAAAACAATGTAATGATCAGTAAATGAAGACTAAAATAAACAACCATTAAATTTAGAACAAGAAGCCATATCTCTGACATGAATACAAGAGATTTTGAAGATGCAGTCAGAAATGAAACTGGCAAGTGATAATAATCAAGAAAATATATTTAAACAAAATAACAAGGGATCAAGCTTATATTAAATATATTTTAACAAAATAACAAGGGATCAAGCTTATATTAAATATATTTTAACAAAATAACAAAGGATCAAGCTTATATTAAATATATTACTGTTAAATCTATCAACTTTTCCTACAGGGTTTATGAATGGGGTAAGTTCCCAGATATCGAACACTTCCATATTTTAGATACATAAACATTTTAACTCGTTACATTGACTGCTATTCTGCAAATAACAAACTAAAACGTTAAATTACATACACTTTTTAAATGATCGCTAATGTGGAACTGTGCAATAACTCGTAACTTACCCTAGTAGGTATTACAACAATCTAATTTAAGTAGTTAACTATATAATTGGCAAGATAGCTATGTAGTCCTAATTGAATAATAACAAAGGCGTCTGTCTAATCAATTTAAGAGCATTTGTAATCTACTTAGACAATGTGAACAGCCAATTGGAAAATTAAGGGAGAATGTGTAAAGTGTAGGAAAATGCATAGAAAATAGCACATAACTTATACCTATATTAGGGAAGTTACGAATTATTGGTCGGTTTCACATCTTAGGTCACAAAAAAAAGACGATATAAATTAAAAGTTTAATTTTAATTTGTATCCATGATACCTGCAAGTATCTTTGATACCGTTGGATTGGATTATGGATACCGTTAGAATGGATCATTGATGCCGTTTTAAGGTATCATGGATACTAATAAAAAAAAGAATTCAATAATAATTATTAAATTGTTTTTTTTTTCTCATATGACCGAAGATGAGGAACCGACTGATAATTTGTACCTTACCCTACACACTCCAATGCAGTTTTTCATCCATTGACTGTCCCAAACATAGATCAGTAATGCTTTAATCCCCATTTAGTGGCTAATTTAGCGATGGTGTATGCCTCTTCACGAAACAGTCGCGAGTGTAAAATATACCAATGTAAACATCACACATCTCGAACAGTGATGTGAAATAATATTCAACATCACGTTTAGTGTTTGCACAGGGATATACTCCAGTTAGGACGAGTGTCAGTAAAGTGTAGTGGAATGGTAGGCCGAGAGTAGAACTACCGTAATATTGGTTTAGTTTTCAACTTCTTTCTTGATTTTATATAATAGCTACTTAATGAAAAAAAATAGAACAATGAATAGTTTAACAAATAATTAAATTTATGGTAAAAAGGAAAACATGAATTTCAGTATGACCCATTTGTAAAATGTTTATAAATGACAAGGTTTATAACAATATTAACTATATTTAATATGAATAAGCAATAAAGAAGATTATATTTAACTCTATGCTATTAATATTAATGAAATACATTGAAACATTGTGATCAGTATGCTAACTACATCTAGAACAGGTGATATAGCAACTAAATAATACATATAAATGTTAAGTCTATTATAGATTGGTTCACTCTGTTCCTGACGATGAACAGACATCTTACTATTCGAAAGCTCTAATCCTAGAAGCTTTTAACGTCGAGTTTGAATTACCTCTTGAAAATATGATCATTCTGTTGAGTTTAAATTGTTCAAATGAATAGCATTAATTCAGTCATGAAGGGTTATTTGTAGTGTGTAAGACACAGTTAAAATCTTTAAATGAATAGCATTAATTCAGTCATGAAGGGTTATTTGTAGTGGTTAGGACACAGAAGGTAGGATGAGTTGTAACGACATCCCTTTAAAGTAACGACTAGTAATATCCACAGGTTATTTTACTCACAATGGAAATCATTAGCTCAAATGAGGGCAATTTGGGATGAGGTATTACACCTGTAAGTCAACCAATGCACTTTGCTAGAACAAATATTATGATAAAGTAGAACTTACTGAATTAGGTAGAAAATTATGTAATTATAATAATATAATAAATGTTCTACAATAGGACTGTAACTTTTCAAAGCACATTATGAGTTATCGGTGTTTTACCACAATTTTAGAAATACATTCACTACAGTGGTGAGCCTATAGGATGGTTCAACATTTACGATCATGTAAGGAAAATATAATCTAATAAAGTATTTTAATTTGTATCCGTTGAACCTGCAAGTACCACTGATGCAAATTAATATAAGAGGTAATTAATATATATATTTGTTTTATGTGATCGAAGATGTGGAATCGTCCGATAACTCAGAGCTAGGCCCTACGCAGCAGATGAACTTATTTTGATACACAAATTATACGGAAAGAATGAGCAGAGGAAAAAAAACATTTTAATCGATTAAACAATAATAGTGTTGAAACCTTTATATTGTTTTTATTTCATAACAACATTATTACGAAGCCAAATACAATTCTACATGTGGTAGCATCCTTAATTAATTATAATTAGATAAAATTGCTCGTTAAGAGGTTAAAATTTTGAAAAACATGTATATTTAAGTAAATTCATGATATAGTATACCCAGGTGTACTAACCGAGGAGTGTTACATGTTCCATTACGCTATCGCATCGTTATAATAACTCATTATATGAGCTATACAGGCATTAGCACCTTCACCACATCATATATCTAAAGCATCTTTTGTTACGCACTAATGTTTATCAGACCTCTACGGCATACAAAGAGTGTGCAGTAGATGTTATGCGTAGCCTTTGGGAAAGTTATGTTATTATATTCAATTGGCCTGGTGCTGTGGCTAGATAAATAAATATGAATGACCAATGAACAAATAATCTCTTCAGAAAATTAGTTTGAATTTCTTTCGATTTCAGAAATTTTTTTTACAAATAAAACCACATTTTCGATATTTTTAGATATTCTGCATGGCTAAATTTGAGTTCAAAATAAGTTAAGTAACAGTAGTAAAAGAGCAGGCCGACCCTTAAGACTCGAGTAGTTGTTAAAGACAGCTTCTAGGGCATTGTAGTCTGCTATTGTACGGCTGTGTGTACAATGCTTTAGAGGTTACAATAACCACCACCAGGGGGGTTATACACAGCAAAGGGACCACACTTTCTTGCCCCAGGTGCTCATTTGATATAATCTTTAGGAGCTACCAATTGCCTGAGGTAAAAAATTACATTGAACTGTAGGAAATTAGCACAAATGAGAGATATTTCTAGAGAAATTCACTAGAAAAGTGAACATGAAAGAATGGAGGCTATTTAATTAGTCAGTTATAGAGGAATTTAGTGAATGTGCTAAATAATGATTTAGCTCATTTAAACGAGTTTAAAAGAATAGGAATACCGTACAGAAATTGTACGGTATTCCGTACAGTCACAGATATATAGTTTGTATAATTTTATTATTTATTAGTATATTTACATAATACTTCTATTAAATGAATAGAATAATGAATGAAAAATATAGACTACACTACTTATTATTATAATATACTCACCACTCTCTCGATCCAACTCACAACTCACTCACTCACCGAGTCACCACTCTCCCACTCACTCACCACTCTCTTCCTCTCTCACCTCACAATCAGTGTACCTAAGCTATCATTTCCTCCCTTGCAATTTGTTTCGACTGTTCCCTTCTCTCACACAGAGCATAACATGTGAAGCCACGAGATGAAAAGGATACGTGAAATGATTTACCATATCCAAACACTCACTGAAACCATATCATAAAAAACAGAATGCTTTTCAGGAAATGTATCATTTGATCATAATCATGGGAACATATGTAACCATACATTAAATAGAATTGACTGTGTATAGACAGACACTGCTGAAAAAACATTCAGTAACGTCTATAAATTGATAGGTATGTACTATCAGAGAAAAGAGACAGTGATGATAGTTTCGTACTGATTTTAAATCTTACAAATTTGTCGTCGTGTACCCAGACTAATTTTATCTCTAGACGCAATACAATTGGTAAAGACACTTTTGCAAATGTGAAATTAGTGAACTGTGATCAACTCCTACCTTTGAGTGACTGTACCTAGATATTGTGTGCACAAAATGATGAAAGGTTATGCGCGGCAGTAGCGACTTTGATTCAATGGCATAACAGGTTGCGGATGATATGTAATTTAGATATTATGGCCCACTGAAATGAAACGCACAAATAACTAAGGCGAGGAATAGAGAAAACTTAACAGAAAAAGAGTAAATACATATAACAGTACAAATCAAGCATTAGCTAAAAATCAAGTCAATGCTACAAATCAACCCCGTGTTACAAATGGCTAAAGCCATTTTATCTATAAGATTCACTCCTAAAATTAGCTACTCAACGTTACCATGTAAATATAATAATAATATTAAAACTGCATCTTTCAAATAAGTTCAGTGTATAATTTTGAACAATTACTTCGTTTTATATAACACGTGATGACAGATCTGATATTTATCTATAGTCGATACCATACACTTGAATAGTACAAATAATATGGTAAGACAGGTACGTTCTGACTTACCGGACAGTTTCACATTCTCGGTAATATAAGGAATAAGTAAGAATATAATAATCACAATTTAACTTATTTTAATAAAAATAGAATTTCTTTTCTTATATGATCGAAGATGTGGATCCGTCCCATGATTCAGAGTTTACCCTATAAATAATTATTAAGATACACTGTGACTGCAGATGATGAAAAGTAATGTTGCGGACATCATTACCGTGCATGAAAGTAAAATAAACAAAGAAAATGGTGAAGAAAGAAAATGAAATAGATAAACTCTGTTCATTTTCTTTGTGTTAAAATAACTAAAAAAAACTATTCACTAATAATACTTGATAATATTGACATTTAGATGATATATATTTGGTGCTAGAATTCTTCATCCAGTGGGGTCAAACATGGTGAAGAAGTCATCACAAGTGAGTTGCAACCAATTAGTCATGGTGTTAGACATGGTTGTTAAACCACTACATCAACCATGGTGGGCACAGTCATAATAAGAATTTAAAACACTTCTAAAGATGTGAGGCAACAGGATATCCCTTCATCTTGTGATATACAGGAAAATAGAAATATTAATCAATTAACTTAATTATCAAAAAAATTAAATTATAATTTTTCTTCAGAAATTAAGTGTTAAAATTTTTACTTAAAATGTAATAATGAATAACAAAATTAATACAAAATAGTATTATTTGATACATATTAATTCGCATTTATTTTCCAATTATAAACTAGAAATTGATAATCAGGTATTTACGTGATTCAATCTAAGAGAATGGGACAAGGAATGTCCCAAAGGACACAATGTGTCCCATTTTCCCCGATAATACCAACAAGAAGGGGCTTGGTGTATCATTGCATGAGGCTAATTACCGGTGTGTGTTTTTTTTGTTCTTAAGGTTATTTTTTGACGTTAGGAGGTATAAGGATGATGGTTGGTAAGGCCTGGGGCCAGGGCAAACCTACGGTGGAAACTGATAAAAACAGTGACAAACAGGGAACAGGTAAAACGTTAAACAACAGGCAGGACAACAATAAGAAGCAGAGAGGTGAAACAACAGCTAACTGCTACAACAGGCAAAACAATATGTTATTCTTCTAATAATTAATTAAAGAATAAACATATAGCTACACAGTTTTAAAAAACTAGTATAATAACGAGTAGATAATTAATTAGCTGCATAGCAGTATGTGGCTGAACATGAAATATAGGGAGTGCCTTCATCAAAATAGTCTCACCATTCATTGACAACAGATGATGATATTTCAAAGCTATGCTCATCATCGGTCTGATGAACACGGTTATTGAACCACAAAAAGGGAATTACCATAGTTAGTATCAGGGGAAATAAAGCATTAACTTCACAGGAATTTGAAGTACTGTTTAAGAGTGTATAGTGTCAAGAGATTAGGGTAAGTTACGAATTATCAGTCAGTTCCACATCTTCGGCCATAAAAGAAAAAACGATAAATAAAATCATAATTAAAATTAAATAATAATTACTACATTTTTTATATGACCGAAAAAGTGGAACCGACCGACAATTCGTAAATTGCCCTATTTACATTTCGTGAAAAAAAGGCGTATCTAATATTCTAAAAAAATTGATCCTTTACCTTTTTTGCCATTGAATTATAATAAAAAAAGACGAGTCATTGAAATGGTAATTAAGATGCAGGTAGTTTGTTGGGATAATGTTCTCTTCGAAGTTTCTGTAAACCAAGTTATGCCCCCCCCCCGCCCACTTTTCCTACCCCCACTAGATTGAGATAAGGGGGGAGGGAGGTGGTGGATGGTCTAGATAAATAGCATCAAACAAAGAGACCTACAATTTACAATGGACAGTGTAATGACTATCTTTATCCTTTAGTAAGATAGAATAACTCTAATGAAGTAGAATAACTGCCTTGCAATAATTTCCAAGACAGCACTAAGTGAATAGTTCAATAAATTAACAGTTCACGACAAAACAAACCATAATTAACGCACTGCTATCAGATTAAGTTACCTAGAGGAAATAAATACAGGATTTAAGACCTAAGCACAAAGCACCATTAAAGAAATACCACACATAGTGGTGCATGATGGTACTGAACCACTGATAGTGGTGCATGATGGTACTGAACCACTGATAGTGGTGCATGATGGCACTGAACCACTGATAGGGGTACATGATGGTACTGAACCACTGATCAAGGTACATGATGGTACTGCACCACTGATCAAGGTACATGATGGTACTGCACCACTGATAGTGGTACATGATGGTACTGAACCACTGATAGTGGTACATGATGGTACTGAACCTCTGATAGTGGTACATGATGGTACTGCACCACTGATAGTGGTTCATTATATAAGTTATTGATGGTTCAGTATAGAGGTTTTATAATGAGAAATAGTATTTTCTCTCAAAAATATGTTCATAAATACTAACAATCAAAACAAGAGACTACCTAAAGCAATAAGAAGATAATCAGTACATAGATTAATAGGAGCATGACTATGTGGCCACAGAGCTCTGTATCTCATAGAGGTAGCCTGATGAAAAGCATGGTGAATTGCCTGGGGCTGTACAGGTATACACAGTCTACTGTCCTATAGTTATACGCACTGCTATAGTGAGAATATAGGAGAAGAATATAGAGATGCTACAGTCTACTGTAAATTAAAGGATTTAGAGTAAGTCAGCAAGTTACACCTTTCCGACCGTTTAAGGAAAAAGGTAATTATAATTTATTTCGTTATTTTAAATGGTATTCATGATACCGGCATATCAGGGATACCATATAAAATATTCAAATAATAATTATCTTATATTTTTTCTCGTACATGATCGAAAATGTGGAACCGTCCGATAACTCGGAATGATAATGCTCATAATGGAAAATGTAGAGATGATATAGTGCACTACATAATTATAGCCAACATAGACAAAACTATAGTGATTATTTAGACATTGAAAGAATATTTTAATGCTTTAATGTAGGTATACATTCAGATTAAAGGTCTCAGTTTGATAAAATCTTCAAAACAGCAGCTTAAATACTCAAAAATATTTGATAAAGTCCAGTCCAAGAGTCAGAGCAACTTGACTGACTGTTCAGGCCAAGTGATTGGCAAGTGTGAAGGCATTGCAACCTTTAGCTCAAGGTCAGATGGTTTGCCAGTCAAAGGATGAGAGAGGCATTAGACTAAGAGGTTTAGGGGCTAATACTGTCATAACAGAGCAACAGAACTACAAACAGAACTCATAGCGACTAAGAAAGGACAACTCATAGCGACTAAGGAAGGATAACTCATAGTGACTGAGGTAGGATAACTCATAGCGACTGAGGTAGGATAACTCATAGCGACTGAGGTAGGATAACTCTAGTGACTAAGAAAGGATAACTCATAGCGACTGAGGTAGGATAACTCATAGCGACTAAGGAAGGATAACTCATAGTGACTGAGGTAGGATAACTCATAGCGACTGAGGTAGGATAACTCATAGCGACTAAGGAAGGATAACTCTAGTGACTAAGAAAGGATAACTCATAGCGACTGAGGTAGGATAACTCATAGCGACTGAGGTAGGATAACTCATAGCGACTGAGGAAGGATAACTCATAGCGACTGAGGAAGGATAACTCATAGCGACTAAGAAAGGATAACTCATAGCGACTAAGGAAGGATAACTCATAGTGACTAAGAAAGGATAACTCATAGCGACTAAGGAAGGACAACTCATAGCGACTAAGGAAGGATAACTCATAGCCTCCAGTAGTTAAATGCTGTATTAGAAGCATAATAATTCACTTTTACTGCTTTTCCATTCAAATATTTACCTCTAATGTAACCACATTAAATAAACAGTTAGTTCAAATGAACAAGTCAAAATGTTTCTTCCATCCAGAGACAAAATGGAAGCTACAACTACAGCAAGAAATAAAATGCAATCTGTTTTAATATTATACATTAGAGAACGTACAAATATATACATAATAGTATATATAAGCACCTCAAAGTAAATTGGAGCACTTATATCTTCTTCACAAACTGCACATCAGAAAAAAGAAGCTCTATTTTAACGGTTACTACAAAATACTTCATACGATACACCTTCAAACACCTAAAAACAAGATCATGTTTCCTGAAGCAGCTGCAACGCTGCACAACACATGTTCGTCCACACGGTTAACTTGACTAGAATATGTAAGGTATTTTGTCTGTCGAACATAAAGTAGTGTGGAGAAACATTATCTTAATAATTAAACTAATCAGTAAAAATGGGACCTAATGGTTCCTATAACTCTACATGAAATATTTAACACTAGTAGTCTAATATAACTAAGTAATATAAAACATGAGATAAATCAAAGTAAAGATACTTCACATGACTAATTGATTTTGTTTATTCATTAAACCTCATTGAATAATAATACGTTATCAAATATTTTTTCACAGGTTAGTTCTATTATGCAATTCATGTTCCATTAATTAATAAACAAAGGCAATTGGGTACGGAAATAAACTATACAATTCAAACCATATTTTTTCTTAGAACTATAAATACGCGTCTGCTTACTTCTTTAAACAGTTGAAGATGTGCACATCTAAGTTCGTAAGCTTATGATTTATGACGTTACTGTTTACGCAATAAATCAGTTTAATGTTTACAACGTTAAAGTTTACGCAATAAATCAGTTCTATCTGCATCTTATAAAACAAACACCTTCAAAAAATGCCATCAATATTCTTTCTTTGCATCCAATCTGCCTTCAAAAAAGTCCTGAAGAGCCTAGTACACAAAAAAGCCTAATGAAGAGGAGAACATCGAGACAGTGTATTAAATATGAACACAGCATGACTCGACATAATTACACCCTTAGTTTTTAAGGATAGGGGAAGTCCTAAATTATCGGACCATTCCGTATTTTCGATCAAGTTAGAAAATGAGCATAATTATTATTTATACCAATATTTATCATAGGTAATTGGTTCATAATAAATGATTTACAATAAAAAATATTGTAGAAAAGAGTATGAATCAAATGTGGCTTCAGCTGTTCAATATAAAATATATTTTTTTAAATATAAACTTTTTCCATTCTTCAAACTACTTCCAATAATATATGTAAGTATAACAATGCTGCCATGCATTAAAATGAGGTACCGATACCTCTTTGTAACACCTCCCAGGTGAGTTAATGAAGACTCTTCATACCTTTTATATGCCCCTCTGCAGCACGATGTTGGGGATAAATAACACCACTCACGATAACAATTAAAATATCAACCACAAAATGATGCAGGATGAACAGGGCACGGGGAGATAGGGTAAGCTACGAATTATCGTACTGTTCCACATTTTCGATCAAATAAAAAAAAACATTGTTGTTATTTAACTTTGATATTTTAATTGGTATCCATGATACTTGTAGGACGTAGGTATCATGGATACCAATTAAAATTTCAAGAAAATCGTCAGACAACTTAAGCATATGGGAAGTAAATTATTGATTCTATAATAGATTTTCAATACTTTCAATACATAATTATGCACATATTATCTGCATAATAATAATCACATAATTTTGTATGTAATTACTGAAAAAATATTGATATATCATCTCATCAAATTAGGTATAATCAAATTCAATGTAATCATTATAATCATTGATATATCTTCTCATCAAATTAGGTATAATTCATAGCTTACTTAATTATTTATGATTAAGTGGGCCATTGTATAACCATAATCAATACAATCACTATAATCATTGATATATCAACTCATCAAATTCAATATCAATGTTAGATAAGTAAGTTGATATATATTCAAAGATATTGCATCTGTTTTGGCCAGACTTTTGATCCTTCCTAGCCAGATAAAGTGAGCAAATTTTGCTGAGTCACCCTTTGATAGGTTTGCTCTGTGTGTATGTATATACTCTATTCATCATGATAAATCATGATAAAAATAATAAAAATGATAGACAGATTCAATAAACCAACGTGCATACTCCAACCAACCGTAATGCATGGGGTAACCCTAACCTTTTGCTGCCTGATCAGGGAAAAGGAGACTTTCCCGCACGACCGCATATAATTCAATTTGAAATTGATCACTGCCGAAGAATTATTTTAAATCCAAAATCTGATTGTTATAAACTGTGATAGATGAATCTTCTTATTAAACAAGATTTTGTTTAAATAAAGTACACAGTGAAGGGTTGATGCCATAGGTAGGTGAGGTCACAAGAATGTGATATACCTGTGCTGTGGTTTAGAGAATAATTATCATGCATGTTATCTATAAGTCTCGACAACACAATGCTCATCATTCATAGCCTGTCTGTGCAATAGTAAGATCATTGCATTGTCATATCAAAGGTAAGAGCCCCCTATATACTGTAGGGGTATACGCCCCCTACAGTATATAGGGTTAGTAAGAACTGTTCGACTTGTAACTTGTAACGCCTATCATCACTTAATCCGTCAGAAAACCTATCATGACTTATATTTAAGTTAGACACATCTAGTTCTAACCAGTGATAACTAGGTTCGTTATGCTTAGCAAGGCTTATTCTTCTCTCTAGCTACTTACAACAGTTAGTGTTGATGCAATATATCACAACAATCTATTGTAAAACATGACAATAGTTTCTTGCCTGATCGAAAATTTGATACACTCCGATAACTAGAAACTTATCCTATCTAAAATACATCACATATATTACACATGGTAAATTCTTCACTGCATGCATGCTCTGTAAACAATGACTGATTGTTATTTTATGAGAAGATTCAAATCATTAAATATGAAAGAAAATATGAACTTTGGCTATGAAAAATTTCTCTTCAATATTATTGATTCGTCATCAATATCAACAAAATAAAAGCTTGGCGGAATGTAGTTTCTATTAACGTTACAAATATTTTTTCGGATTTTTTTTTATGAAATAAAAAGTTAAAACCTAAATAATATTATGTGCAATATATGAGAGACTATTCAGATAACCCGTCACTGTGGACATTATGAACAACAAATGCTGGTTGTTTAACCCCTCACTGCACACGTCTCTAACAAACATCATGCTTTACAAGCAGATGCAAACCATGAAAAATAAAACAGTAGAGTATAAAATCTCAATTACGATTAAATTGTTTATTAATCTTCATTAGTAATATCAAACAAATTAAATGCGAACGTACGGGAAAGTCTTTCCTCTTTCGATCATTTGACATATTTCATAAGTAATGTAAAACTATACTTCCTAATTTAATTCATTTTTCATTTACGAGACACCACACAGTGATAGGCTAAAGCTAATAAATTCTCCTCAACTTTTCTTGGTATTAGGCGGCAGTGTACACCAACAGTACAGACAGACAGAGCTGCTCTATGTTCTAGTGTCAACACTAAAGTCACTGCCAATCTTCATCACACTAATGAGTGTAAATAAAAACTTATGATAGTCTTAAATAAAGTCATTGTGATGTCATCCTAACACCCGCATCAACGTTAGGGTATTGTCCTACAATACAATAAACTAATGTCCTATCATCACTTAAGCCTGTGTGAAAAGCCATAGTGTTTGTATGTGTGTGAAAAGCCATAGTGTTTGTATGTGTGTGAAAAGATAATTAATGGATGTGCGTATGAAAAGCCATAGTGTGTGTGCACGAAAAGCCAATAGAATATTTACATGAAAGAACATAGTATATGTGTGTGCATGAAAATCCATAGAATGTGTGAATGAAAAACCATAGTATGTGTGTGTATGAAAAGCCATAATGCGCGCGCACACACGTGAAAAACCACAATGTGTGTATGAAAAGCAACAACAGTTGCATAAAGTAATGATATACACTCCCTTAGTTCTAGCGAAGTCTATGAGATATGAAATGCTATTGCCTTTGCTTTATTCACTATACAGTGTTTGGAATATTATTCGGGATGCTTTGATGAATAATATTATAGCTTTAAAATCATTTTGTTCTCAATTTTTTAGTTAATAGAATAGCAACCACCTTCAATTTAGGAACACTTAAAAAATAATTATTATGTATTTTTCTTACATGCTCGAAAATGTGGAACCACCCGATAATTGGGAGCCCAACCCTATTTTGTTCTAGGTTGTTAATCTTAAGCAAAACTTTTCAACTTCCATCTGATGTTCTAAGAAGAGAAAAACGTGCGATGGAGGTTAAATTAATAACAAATTAATGAAATTGAAGAGTGACATGTTGATGCAGAAATTGAAATGAATATACGAAATGATAGTAATGGAATATCTGAGGATATCCTATAGCCTCACACATAGTGACAGTGAGTAGATAAGTATAGCAGGCACCATCTTTTTGTGCAATGGAGGAAATGCCTAAGAAATTGTCTAGTGTCAACAGCACACACAGCTTACGAAGCTTTGGGGGATAGTAGTGACAAAACAGCCACCCAGCCTTTTGTAAGTTTATACCACTGGAATTGAAATAGGATAGAAAAATATATAGAATTCAAAATAAACAATATTATTCAAAATAAATCATATTATTCAAAATAAATTATAATATTCAAAATAAATCATTATTCAAAATAAATCATATTATTCAAAATAAATCATTATTCAAAATAAATGATATTATTCAAAATAAATGATATTATTCAAAATAAATGATATTATTCAAAATAAATGATATTATTCAAAATAAATGATATTATTCAAAATAAATGATATTATTCAAAATAAATCATTATTCAAAATAAATTATATTATTCAAAATAAATGATATTATTCAAAATAAATTATATTCAAAATAAATGATATTATTCAAAATAAATTATATTATTCAAAATAAATTATATTATTCAAAATAAATTATATTATTCAAAATAAATGATATTATTCAAAATAAATTATATTATTCTAAAAAAAAAATGAAAGATAAGAAGCACTTGGTTCTAGGACTAGAGTAAGTCCATAGTTATCGGACGTTTTCACATTTTCGATACTGTAAATAAACTCGTAATTTTAGTTATTATATAATGCTTTACTATTAACTTACCCTAAATTTATTTGAGGTTTCCAGACACTTAAATCCACAAAACAGGATTAAGAAAATAAAATCTCGCAGATGACATTAGAAAAAGGCACAATTGGAGTATAGGGCAACTCAACACTAGAACTTCTGTAAAAACACACTAGAGCAAACAGTGAAAAATAAGAGTAAAAGTACGCCAAATCAAGGGTCAAGTGTCTGAAATCTCACTTCATGCAGTGAAATCTCAACAAACTAAAGTATATTTGTAGTACATACCTCTGGTGTTTGAATTGGAGTATGGAAGTATCTGGCAACTATTGAGTGTTTGGAAGTTTAACCCTTCACTGTGTGATGTACCTAATGTTTCACCGTTGCAAAATATTAAATCGAATTCAACACTATTCTAAAATGATCGACATAGGTGATATTTTCCTCACGTTCTCACTTTAATTATTTTGTTTTAGGATCAATATCGAAAGTGGAAAAAAAATGATTGTACCTAATTGGTATTCTGTAATATATACATGCCAATAGTTTCATTTTTGATGATTTATTAAGACCATCTTCATGTAAAACAACCGTCAATCATTGTAAATAATTTGCACAGTAGGATTCTGCATGATGATAATTTTGAAAAACAAAAATATTTCGCAATCTTATTTCAATAATTTGTAGCGACTGTGAATAGATGCTGTTTGAATGTATCTTCTTGCATAGACAAATTATTTTGCAATTCATGACACTTTCCAAATTTTGAAAACTAGTTGTAACGTTTACACCATTTAATGACATAAAACATCCAAATCACACATTTTAAAAGGAAATAATCTCAATTAGTTAACAAGGGTTTAAAGAAATACCTGTAACCATACCTAATAAATCAGAAAACAGAGCAATAACCCCGCGGCATGAACAAACTAACTCAATTTTCCCAGCCTCATCTAGTCCAAACGTTTAGTTCGGGAAGGATTTCAAATAACGGATAGAACAGCGGTCAAACGGACCCTTCACAGTCTCAAAAAACACCACTGACCAATATTTAGCCTATTCTTTTCACCACCCAGACAGCGAGGGGTTGAACGTCCGGCACTGCAAACACGCTGATAAGTTCACGGAACTGCAGTGCTATTCCTACGAGAAGTAAGTCAATGATGAGGCGTGAGGAGGTTGAGATGTTTGAAATTTGGTTAAAAGATTGGAGACCTCACCACGTGACAAATTCTAATGAACGTGAGTAACTGAACAGTCTTTTAAATATCACTGCTAAGAGATCAACACATCTAACGTATAACTTCATCAAAACTTACTAAAAAATAATTCAAATATCGACGAAGTTGTATATTTCATTATTCATCAGAAAAACACATGTGCAAACGTGCGGGTAAGTCTGCAAAATATTCTGTTCCTGGTAGATTATATTCGGGGATATATGTTTGAAAAATAAAAGAAACTATATATGAATAGCAAAGTTAAAATGAATAAAATTCTTTATAAATTTTCACATCTTTAATATTATAAATAATAGTTATTTTTTTATTTATAACATTTTACTTAAAGCTTCGTTAACCTTTTAACGAAAGAATAAGTGACACCTACCATAAAATGAGCTAATCACCTATCATATTTCCCTACCTAAAGTATATCTAACATACAAATAGACTAATAGTTGATATCACTCTGAGTATATCAGAGCAACAACATATCGAACACTGATAGCCAATGTAACAGACCCATAACCATCTCATAAAGAATATAACGGCCAAATAAACTGGATATTCAAAAGACCTGCAAACGATATGGACAGAACCAAACTGTTCTAAATTGATATTACCGGTTATAAAGAAAGATATTGTGCCTGAATACACTTTTTAGAAGCAGCCCAAAGGTATCAGCTTACAGTTTAAGAAAAATACTTTAAAACAATCTTCATATAAATTCATTTTAAAAGGGTTGATAATTAATTACCGATCATCAGATTCATCACCAATTACCGAATGATTAGAATTTTTTTCATCAAAAATATATAAATTTTATAGATTAAAGCTATTAACAATAAATTGAATGTATTTCCAATTTATCCTGGTAATATTTTACTAAAATAATCACTTGTAATTTACTGTTCGGTGATTGGTTATATCCGTTAATTGGGTATACACCCTGTGTAACTATGCAGAAGCGCTTGCAGCCTTCTACGTCAAAGAAGTTTACCTTCATTGCATAATGACTTCAAGTTCTTTTATGGTGATAGTTTAAAAGATGATATTGAAATTAAAGAGAATCAACTCGCCACCGACTAATAGGTAGTGAGAATAGAGATGGCCTATTAAATAATACATATATATAGATGAGGGTAGTAAGTTCCGAGTTATTGGACGGTTCGACATTTTCGATCATAAAATAATAATATGTATAGTGAACTCGTTGGTATCCATGATACTTACGGGTATCATGGATACCTATTAAAATATAAACTAAATAGTTATTATATACTTTTCTCTTACATTTTATCGAAAATGTGGAATCGTCCGATAACTCGTAATGTACCCACCCTTTAAGAGTTTAAGTCATCGAATGGAACACCATGAAAACTTTATTTAATAAAATAACTGAGTAAATAATTAATTAGAAATATTAAATTATATTTTGAATTATTAACGTGTCGCTTGAATTTATTTTGAATGCTCGTGAATGCAGAAAAGCTACTCTCTAACTCTACCTGTACTAAAAATACAAAAATTTTGCAAGTGTCACACATTATGCAAGTTTGGGGCAAACATTTTTAAAATAAAATATTACAATATGTTTACAAGTATAAAAAGCAAAAACTCTAACTCTTCAAACCACTAAAAGTGCATAGTTAACAGTAGAGACTATAATTTATGGACAGAGTTAATTAGTTTCAAAAACTATTCCCGTAACATCTCAATCTATAACTAACGGACACTGTTGCAGTCTCTTTACAACTGTATTTACAATTTAAAGTCACCCATGGCTATTCCCTAGTTATAAATCACAGGGAAATAGAGGCTAGTAAATCATCACTAGGTATAGTTGTGTATTAGCAGCAATAGAAATAAATACCTCAGACTCTTTTCCAGATGTATTTCTCTAACTGAGTTCTTACCTGAAAAAAAAGAGAAACCAGAGTTAGTTAAAGTTTCTAAATGAACTAATAAATGGATAGAAAAAATTTAATGCAATACAATATCTAATAAAAAAAACTGATGACAAACCTAGATTGTTCTATATTAGCGATATGGTATGTGTAATAAAAAACAAGTGGAAACTGGGGTGCACACACCCCCAGGGAAAGAAAAGATGTGGGTATAGTTTACTAGAAATATTCAAAGTCCCAACAACTAGGTCACTAAACTCAATTTTGAAGAAAATAATTGACATTTCAAAAAACTGTTCATACAAAATAAAGACATAGCTATGCTCTTCCATTTAAAAAAAATACTGATGAAGTTAAAGGTGAAATGATTACCAAGAAGAACAACAATCATACCCTAGGTACAGAGCTGGACTTGGTCTCAGCTAAAAAAAGAAATACTTATTTCTAAATTATCGAAGAATAAAGACACAAACTCATTTTCAAACATTTTACCACTGAATTTAGGTTAATGTTTTTCCTATAACTGTTCTAACCATAAATATAGTTAAATACAGTCATTTTAGTTGCAAAAGAGTGTATTATAAGAGCCATCTTATGAGGAGTTCATTAGGGTTTTAATTAGGGGTGAGAGATGTCGCTACACCGAGACAAAACATGTTAGAGGTGATAAAATAGAAGATAAAACTGCACGCTGATTAAGGGTGATTAAGACATTTCGTGGGACAACTGCACTAATTGGCTCACTTTATTCTAAGGTGTGTTACAACTACACACGATAACTATAAACAAACAATAACAGGATTTAAATTCACACAGTATAATTGGAAACTTATACTATCAAGATATAACACATTTAAAAAATAAATCGGGCAAGATTTACGTTATCGAACAGATCCACATTGACGAAACTTTAAGGAAAAAAAAGTATTATTATTTAATTTTAATTATTAATTTTATTATATATGTTTTGTGTATGATCGAAAATTTAGAGCTGTCCGATAACTCGGAACTTACCCTAGTCAATATTAAATGGCAGGGTTCAAAATTTAGTGAAATAATCGACATTCTTCACCTTTTCGAATATTTTTCATTTTTCTCTTTAGTTTTCAATTGTACTAGAAAATATGTACATTAAATAACGTGAAGATATGCATGGTAAAAGTGGAAATAAATTTCCAAATCTATATAAACATATTTAAGTATTTTCTTTACCACCAAAAGAAAAGTATATATAAAATAAAAAAGTGAGAAAAATATATTGAATGTTATTTTCTCTTCTAGATGTTGTCCAATGAGTCCTACAGGTTTGTGTACAGTGACTGACTGACTGTACAATGTGCAGTGGACAGAGTTACCTCCACTGTATAAAATAGGGGGGGAGGGGGGGTTATTATTGGTGGTATATCAATCCATCTGGGAGGGGGGGGGGGGATATGCAATCAGTGTAAAGGGGTGTCATTTCTACCGCAGTCCACATTGTGATCATTCATCAGAGATATTGTGACTGTGTGTTGACATAAAACCTATAAAGTTATAGTGTAACTGCAATTGGAATATCACAGTCTGATCGATACTTGAAATAGTGGTGAAAAACTAGAGCTCAAACTTTATAACACTCCTAATCACAAAAAATACATATTCAAGTCAAAGGAATTAAAATACTAGAGTAAGTTCAGAGTTCGGACGGTTCCACACATTCGATCATATACAGGTACAAATTTAACATTCTAACTCACGGGAATAATTGCAATCGCATGTTACCTCTAGATATTATGTACATCAATTAAAGTTAAATAATAATCATCATATATTATACTTACATGATCGAAAATGTGGAACCAACCGATATTCTATTTTTAAATGTAAGAATGAACAAAGAGTAGTGAAATAACCAATGTTGTCCCTAAAACAGTAAAGGCCCGTACACACGTAGGGTATTTTAAGTCTTTCCACTGGACTTTTTGCTAAGCTCCTCCTACTTTTCCACGAGAATATAAGAATAAAACGATATAATTATTATTTATTTCAGTTGGTATCCATGATACCTGCAGGTATCATGGATACCAAATAATAATTATGCGATTTATATCGTTTTTTCTTATATTCTGGTGGAAAAAGTAGGAGGAGCTTAGCAAAAAGTCTGGTGGAAAGACTTAAAATACCCTACGTGTGTACGGGTCTTAAGTGTTTCAATCTGGCAAACCTCAGAGCAATAGCTTTGATGTAAGCGATCAGTGTAAAGTAGAGTAAATAATTCCAAGCGCGTGTTATCACTTCAGTGTCAGGTAAGTAGTTAAAGACTTATTCTCATCACGTCAGTGAGAAAATTGTGACGTGAAGTGACGCCTTTGGAGTAACAACTACCTTTAGCTGTTAAAAAGTAACAAAACATTAACGTCAAAGGATATGGTTAGATACCAAGAAAATATTAGTAAAAAACAAAGAGTGGATTATAATAGACAAAATCAATTTATATTATACATAAAAAACATATTTCTTACAATCTGATAAATCATCATTCACATAAATAATCAAAAGTTATTTATGTGAATGATGATTTATAATAGAAGAAAGGTTTCTTGGTTATCATTTAGAAACAGAAGATATTTATCCTCTTCAAGATAAGTTTAGGTGGAGATAATTGAATATAATTGGCAGCATCTGAACATTAACTCGCACATTACAGTCAACACAGCTTGAATGTAAAGAGGTGATGAGTTTAACCCTTTGTTGTTCGGGGCACATTTAGGGGTCTGGCACAGAGAGATTTCAACATTTTCATATTATATCACTCTGTGAATATACTTTTAAAGAATTAATAGGAATGCTATTGAAATTGTAAACAGATCCTATGACTAAATAAATTGAACAAAGTCTAAAACGTTGCTGCAATTTATAGTCATCTCTTGGAAGTGGTAATGCAGTTACTGACACAAAGATACTAATGCAGTTACTGACACAAAGATACTAATGCAGTTACTGACACAAAGATACTAATGTAGTTACTGACACAAAGATACTAATGCAGTTACTGACACAAAGATACTAATGCAGTTACTGACACAAAGATACTAATGCAGTTACTGACACAAAGATACTAATGTAGTTACTGACACAAAGATACTAATGCAGTTACTGACACAAAGATACTAATGCAGTTACTGACACAAAGATACTAATGCAGTTAGTGACACAAAGATACTAATGTAGTTACTGACACAAAGATACTAATGCAGTTACTGACACAAAGATACTAATGCAGTTACTGACACAAAGATACTAATGCAGTTAGTGACACAAAGATACTAATGTAGTTACTGACACAAAGATACTAATGTAGTTACTGACACAAAGATACTAATGCAGTTACTGACACAAAGATACTAATGCAGTTACTGACACAAAGATACTAATGTAGTTACTGACACAAAGATACTAATGTAGTTACTGACACAAAGATACTAATGCAGTTACTGACACAAAGATACTAATGTAGTTACTGACACAAAGATACTAATGTAGTTACTGACACAAAGATACTAATGCAGTTACTGACACAAAGATACTAATGTAGTTACTGACACAAAGATACTAATGTAGTTACTGACACAAAGATACTAATGCAGTTACTGACACAAAGATACTAATGTAGTTACTGACACAAAGATACTAATGTAGTTACTGACACAAAGAATGAACTGCAATAAATGACTAATGTTGTCTCAGTTGTCATCACTTCACAAGAGGCTAAATTATGATAATTCACAAAGGTGTGTTTTGAATCACCAAACAGATGAGACGGAGAGCTTCTCAAAGAATGCACAGGTAAGGTAATTAAATTACTCGACTGAGTGAATGAAGAGAAAATTATACAAGGTGTATATTCTTCACATCTGGTCAAGTGTTTTCGGTAACACGTTAAAAAATAAAAACACTGGAGAAATACAATAGAAAATAAAATATCACGAAAAATATAAGTAGGTACAGGCTTCGTTATCTTAACCATAGTATCAGTTAAATTAGTGATATTAATTTAACTTAATCATACTGTAGAATGTAGATACACCGATAAAACTATAAATACCCAAAATACTGTAAATACAATAACAATACTAAAAATGCTATAGCTAGGTATCCTAACAATATTAAAAACACGATAATAGTGTAAATACACTATCATACTGACAACTAATTAGTTTGTAACTACTAAATTAGGCGTTACAGAGCTCATCAGTGGCGTATTTGCGTAGGTTACCAAGAGGATGCGCATGCACTTTATTTTAATTAGTAACGTGTTGTCACCCACGTGAATACACAGGGTGGTACAGTAATGTCCATTTACGGTAATTTAACCAGTCTGTGAAAGAACATGTCCACCCTCCCAACGGTATGGCATAGTAATTAATTAACACGATAACTATAATGCATTAATATTAAAAATATTAAATAGAAAGAAAATAGATAAATAATATTGAATATAAATAGGGCGGAACTCAATATGGAAAACCATCTATAGCTCCTCAGTCATGCGCGTGTATGTAGAAAAGCTATTCCAGGCCACTTTAACCACCCCAGACTATAACGAACAATTACGGAGCTTATTATAGTAGCGAATATACAGTTGTATGAGGGAAATGAAGAGCTGATAACAAATTAACGACCAAAGTCAATAAATTATAAGTATAACCAGCGCTTTCCTCCAAAATTAAGTGTTATAAGAAAATGATCCAAACAGTATCTAATGATTAAAAGTCTCCATTTACCTGAACTATTTAGATATGTTGAAACAGGAAAATTATAGAATCAAAGTTATTGATCACTTTAACCTAGTATCTACTAATCAGTAATAATTTAATATTCATAAAAGAAAGAGAAAATCGCTCGTTTGATTCACTGAGTACGAAGCTTAGCAGTCAGTTGCTTAAATTCTTCCTACCTCTGCTAGTTTATTTAGTTAGATAGGATAGCGTCTCTTATCTCTAATATTGATGCAACTGCTTGGAGGAGACCGCACTACAGAGATAACAAAGTAAAGGCTGAGAATTAAATAAACCTGAAACTAACGTAGCTGTAAGCTGGGGCAAAGAAGATTAAAAGATAATGTATTTTAAACTATTTTAAACATGTACATTTTTAATGAATGCAAGTTATCTAACAACTATTTATATTTGCACATTAGATGAATATTGAGACTAGTTTCCAAGAAATTCTTGCAGATGATCTAACTATTGACTAGTTGTTAGAATGGCATTAGTTAACTGTGTCCTGACAGTGTCCTGTTAGGACACTCCTGTGTCCCTATATTGCTAACAGTGTATTTATTGGGGTACAGACAGACCCCGCTTTTATAACAGGGCGACTTAAACCGGAGTTGATCCCGAGCTTACTTACATCAGTTGTGCCGGAAAATTGTATTTAAACGATTTTATTTACATTGAAGGAACCATACAAAATATGGTACATAGTATTAGAGTAGAAAACCATAAGATTTTCTAAGTTAATGTGAGGTATGATTTTTGACTTAAAGCGGGGTCTGCCTGTACTTACCGTGTCCCTATAATATAATGCTAACAGTGGCATATATTGTCTGCTTTGATTGGGCCATTTGTACTAGAGGTAACAGAAGACCATGAATATTTAATTTTTAAATAGTAAATAAACTAACTAATATCAAAGAGTAATATAATATATGTCCCAACTCTGAAAGCATAACTCAAAGAGCGAAAGCAGACAGGAATCTCAGCAGCAGAGATCACGTATACTCTATGTACAGAGACAACAAATCAAAGCCACATACATAAATATGGCAAGATTTGTGGGGCTGAAGGGACCACATTCAAACAGGTTAACCCCCCGGGGACTAGATAACATTAAGTATATTTTATCTGCTAAAAGACTCTCATATTCACTGGTATGTTCGAGACGCTGAACCTTTGGTGTCATAGTGGATAGAGTGCCTGGTATCCAGACACTAAAACTGTACTGTTCTTTAGTTTAACAATGGAAAAGTATTGGATAACATCATGCAGTTGTGATAGTATCAGAGACAAGAGTTATAGCTGCTTCTATTACAGTTTACTAGCTAGCAATATGATCGTGAATTGAAGTAATCTAAGAATGTACACCAAGATATCATGACGGGAAAAAAATCTACGTATATTGAGCAACTGGAATGTATATTTTCTGTGCTATTATCTTCGATATATAAATATACACTGTAGATAATTAAATCAGAGTGATAATCTAATCAGAAGAAGTGACAGCAACGAGGTGCGAATGCAAAGAGTCTTAGATCTAACTAACCTTATCTCCAAACAAACCCCATACCACCACCATCTACCAATGTCACTTGCTAGAGATAAAATATTTAAATGAGAACAGGTTATTGCTATCTACCACATTAACATATCCATTGGTTAAATGCGTATACTATGAAGCTGAGAAAGTAGCGAGAAAGAACACTGCCCTGAGGTACGACACATTATTTTTGGCTTTGCAACAGCTAACCACATTGTAGAGGATTTCAAAGATATAGAAATGCTATTTACTATTTTCTAGAGTGATGCATTATTCATAACCACCATTTGGAAATTAGTTGCTACTATAATTATATACCAGTTTATCCTGAGAGGAGACAATTTCAGATTGTCGTTGAGGACATATAAATCGTATCAGCTTAACATCCCAAAGATGGGCATGATGATGCTATCGGCACAGAGATTAGCATAAGCGACACCAATCACATTTATTAGAGATAAATACACTTGTGTAGTCTCTAAGAAGTCACTAAACAGTTAGCATCCACACATATGTAGCAGGGTAAAACACTCATGAATACAAAAAAGTGTACAAGATGTTTCAACAACGGAAGTGGTTCAGTAACCGCAGATGTGTGGCTTAACCAATGAGAATTAAAAAAAATCTATTACCAACTAACTGATAATGTATTCATTTCAAATGAACAATTAATACATTTTGAACAATTATAGAATATTTTTTATATTTGGAATTTAGAATAAGTTACGAATTATCGGTCACTTTCACATCTTCTGGCATAAGAAAAAATGATAATAAAAATCAAATACTAATTATTATATAGTTTTTTCTTATATGATCAAAGATTTGTAACTGACCGATAAATCGCAATTTACCCTAGTATCGATATTAGGAAAAGTTAATTTAGAATTATGTTATTGATCTACAACTCCTTTGGCATAAAAACAAAAGCATGTACCTGAAGCCCTGTGACAGCCGTCACTGCCTAATGACTTGAGTGTACTATTACTATGCAGATCATATTAAGTTACTTGAGCGACACATGCAAATGATAAGAGAATAGATGGGGATGAGAGAGTATTGAGGGGGAAGAGAGGGAGTGGGAATAGCAGTGAGTGGGAATTAAATGGTATAATAAATTCTACCTACCAAATACACACCAATATATTTCCCAGGTGAATGTGAGTGAAAAATTAAGATTAAAAGTAACTTTCAAAAAGCAGACGACAGCAAAAGAAAAATATATATTAATTATTATGGATACCAATTAAAATAAAAGTTACAATAATTATAAACAATTTCATATATGATCGAAAATGTGGAAGAGTTCGATAACGCAGATGTTGCCTAACTACTGGTTGGAGTGCAGTAGTGACATAAAATATTGAACAGCATAATTACCATTGATTGAAGAAAATTGCCCCAATTGCAGCGAGGTTAACAAAAGGTAATGAATTGAGCTAGAGAGTTACTAGACAATCGGGAGCAATAATTAAATGAAGAATGTAAAGCAATTTAAAATAGATAAATAATGGACTAATATATCAATTTTATTTTATTTCCAAAGATGTTTATAGAAAACAATTTTATAAAGGTGAGTACGGAAATGAAGTTAATTATACCTATAAAATTCAATGCAATTGTAAATAATTGAACATTATAACGGCACGACTGTATATATTACTTATTGCTTTACAAGTACAAGTAAATGGTGAAGCATGCAAGTGCCAAAGTAGCGGTTACTAACAAGTACAAGTAAATGGTGAAGCATACAAGTGCCAAAGTAGCGGTTACTAACAAGTACAAGTAAATGGTGAAGCATGCAAGTGCCTAAGTAGCGGTTACTAACAAGTACAAGTAAATGGTGAAGCATGCAAGTGCCAAAGTAGCGGTTACTAACAAGTACAAGTAAATGGTGAAGCATACAAGTGCCAAAGTAGCGGTTACTAACAAGTACAAGTAAATGGTGAAGCATGCAAGTGCCAAAGTAGCGGTTACTAACAAGTACAAGTAAATGGTGAAGCATGCAAGTGCCAAAGTAGCGGTTACTAACAAGTACAAGTAAATGGTGAAGCATGCAAGTGCCTAAGTAGCGGTTACTAACAACTACAAGTAAATGGTGAAGCATGCAAGTGCCAAAGTAGCGGTTACTAACAAGTACAAGTAAATGGTGAAGCATACAAGTGCCAAAGTAGCGGTTACTAACAAGTACAAGTAAATGGTGAAGCATAAAAGTGCCAAAGTAGCGGTTACTAACAAGTACAAGTAAATGGTGAAGCATGCAAGTGCCTAAGTAGCGGTTACTAACAACTACAAGTAAATGGTGAAGCATGCAAGTGCCAAAGTAGCGGTTACTAACAACTACAAGTAAATGGTGAAGCATGCAAGTGCCAAAGTAGCGGTTACTAACAAGTACAAGTAAATGGTGAAGCATACAAGTACCAAAGTAGCGGTTACTAACAAGTCAAGTAAATGGTGAAGCATGCAAGTACCAAAGTAGCGGTTACTAACAAGTACACTTACGTCAAGACCTTTATAAGCTTGATTAGCCTCAAGCCAGGCTCAATTATAAGCTAGTCTAGGGTTCTAATGGAGCTAATATGATCAATAGAGGGCAGTTACAGAGACACAAAACCCAACCAATGGCACTGTGGCTAAATAGAGTCACTAGGTACTGTAGGATAAGGTACGAATTATTGGTCAGTTCCACATCTCTGGTCATATAAGAAAAAAACGATATAATTAATAATTATTATTTATTTTTTATTGTAATTGTAAAGGTATCATGGATATCGATTTAAATAATCGGAATTCAGGTATCATGGATACCAATTTAAATAAAAATTAGATCATTATCATATCGTGTTTTCTTATATGAGAAGATGTGGAACTGACCGATAGTTCGTAACTTACCCTAGCTAGGACATAGTCAACATTTATAGAGCATGCTTGGAACATTATTTATAGAATATAGAGCATTCGTAAAACAAAGTACAAGAAAATCTAACAGCTAATTATAATTTCACAGAATAGAATGTGATGAAAACAATTCAGTGATGCACACTAACAATAATATTCAACTTTAATAGCACTATTTATAGCTCGCTGTTTGGAAATAGTCAATGTCAGCCTCACAGTCAATCAATGAGTACAATCTAAGATCTTTGGAACTTTTTGCAAGTAATGATGGTTAAAGCAATGTGAAGGAGATCTAATAAACATACCATTAAAAGTTGTAATTGTCATTTAAATTACATCTCAATGAATAAGGATGCGTATATAAAGATTCAGAAGGAAGAATTCAAAAGAGGCACTTTCAATAAAAGTGAGGAAGATATTGTAACATTGTACAGTCAGAGTAAAATATATCAATTTTTTTTTCTTCAAAGTTTACTAATCTACCAAAAAGCAACTTTACTAATTTTAATGCTTGAAAATATTTCAAAATTGGACAAATTTGAAAGATTTGAAAATAATAGGGAATTAGAAAACTGTGTTTTGTGATATTAGCATCACGTAACGATTCTTTTTTTCTGATAGTACACTTGCGTAAGGCTGGGTAAAATGTACCACATCCAGTTAAGTCTCAAGTGGATACAACTTTAAATAGAGTAATGCATTTTCAACTGGGAGAAACAGTGTCATATTCAGATTACAGACAAGATAACTATTTGTTTTTAAAAATATAGTAATGAAAACTGGGGTAAGTTCCGAGTTATTGTACTAAAATTGCAAGATGGAATTAAATAATAATTATGTTCTTTAAATTAAATAATAACTAAATTAAATAATCATTAATTTCTATAGAGGGTCAGTAAACTTATATAAAATATTAGCACTTTTTGTAAAAGAAATGAGAACGTCAATGATAAAGATTAACTATTAAACATCATATAAACTTAAATTTAATATAAACTAAACTAGAGGGTAAATAGAAACATACACAAACCGTGCAAAGTTAACAAAATCTATCATTTGCGGTACCTAAGATGTTCACCAGAAGATGGCGCTGCCGTTGAGAATTAATTAAAAATGTAATTCAATAATTAATGTTTCCCAATCGATTAATCAACAAGAGAGAAATAGCTTATCAAAAATAATTCTGCCCGTTTAACACTTTTTAAAAGAAAAAAATGTAAATGATAATAACATTGTTGTTTTATAATTCTTATATACATTCTATGTAAAATTGTAAATCTACAACCACCATATTAGACTAAGAGCAAAAATGTTCTGTATTCAAATCTGCAGCTAGCGGACTGTTTTAGAGCTATCATAACTCAGTGTCAAAACTGACAGAAAGTTAGGTGGGGGAACCAGTTCTAACCCCCCTCCCCCCCCCCCCCCCCACTACAAAAAAGAGCCACTAAAACCTCTGCTATCTTTATTTCCTAAGAATATATATTGAAGGCGTACATAATTGGTTGCTTTGAGAAGAGTTTACAGTTCCAGAGATTAACGTTTATAGAGTGACATATTTAAAGTTTAAAGGCTTTCAGTCCACTCTTACAAAGGAGAGGTTTGTTAGGCATGAAATGCATTCAAAGACACCATCTGCATATTAACTATACAATGCACATCAGGAGCTAGACTATGATACACAGTGGCAAAATAGGTACAGAGATCCGTTATAACCGATTGCAGTAACTATTGTTTTAGTAGACAATATTGTTTTTGTAAATATAGTTCTTAGTTTTTTAGTCATATATTTTTAATTAGGGTTCACAAGATTTAACGTTCCCGGAACCTTAACTGCATCTAATTTTTATTTTTTAATTTTGTATTTTTTAGTTTTACTTTGTATATATTTTGTAAGCTTAAATAAATAAATAAAAATATTCAATGTATTTTAATCCTAAAATACAGTAACAAACTATATGATTTTAGTCTAATCATTTATAGTTGCAGATAGATGACCTTTTCACCATCGATTTAAATTGCCTATCAAAATTTAATGATATGAGATTATAATTTTCCAGGATACTGAATAAATAAGTACCGGGCATACCAGAACCATCAGTACCGGTCGAAATCAGTGCCATAGAACACCCCCTCCAATCAGTGCCCATCTAAGTTGTCACCCCGTACCTCTAACTACAGTCCCCAAAGTTCAAGCACCTCCACTATTTGTCTAGAAACTTTATGAACATTTTATTCACAGATCTGAGTGAGAGATTGGTAATGGGGGGGGGGGGGGAGTGCTATCACAATATATGGTGGTTCCTAGCTAGTAAATAGAGATGTCTGGGGACACTACTAACGGTTTCACCTTAATTTACATGTTAATTAAACTAATCTACAGGTATAACCAGCATTAAATGGCACCGATTGAACAGAAATGTAAGGTATAGTGGAATGAAATAATTTCATTTAGATTACATTTAATTTATTTTACACAGATTAATTTTTGTTAAATAAACTATTTAATTTAGGATGGTCTAAATTAATTTTAGTAGGGGTTAACCGTCTGCTTCAGACATATCGTTGCTGTAAAAAGGAAATCCAATTAAGGGACTGGAAGAAGCAGTCAGAAAGGAAAGTGGCTCAGTTAATAGAGTCACCTATACCACCGTGGGTGACAAAGATCATGGAAGCAGAAAAGATACTCCGTGAATGCAGTCACTTACCAAGGAATGTGACGAAAAGGGATGCAAACACCGGTGGCTGCACTTACGGATGGAAGAGGAAAAGAATGAACACAAGATCTAAGACCTCGTAGTTGAAGAGCATAACCCTAGCGCTATCCTCTAGAAATGCAAGTAGCGGTAAAAAATTATAAACATAGTAAAAAATAAAAAGGAAAATATATATTTACTCCAAATCGAAATAACAACAGTTTGGGGTCCACAGGACCACCTCCTTTTCCTTTTCCCACCACAGACAGCTTCAGGATAGAAACCAGAGGGCTTATAATGTCTGAAATTACATTTATACGTAGGTAAATTTAAATATTAAACTCAAAAAAAAAAAATTCTGTGTTTTCAATGCAGTAAAAAATTTATTGAAGAGAAATCTATTAGAAATGTTTTTTTTTTCTACAATTAAAACTAACTAAGATGGCTCAAACTTCAGCACTTTCAGTTGTAGGTATCAGACACTAACAGTTTCGTGACTTTGAACACTTTAAAGTGAAGGAATGACAACTAGTTAGTTAGTTAGACTGATGTTTGGAGTGACTTAGAGTGTTGCCATGCCAAGGTTGATTAAAATAAAGAGTATAGTTAAAGGTTATCCTTTATGAAAATGTAGGCTAAGTTCAGAGTTATAGAACGGTTCCACATTTTCAGTCATAATGAAAAGTAATTATTGTTTAACTATTTTAATTGGTATCCATAATACATGCAGGTAACATGGTAACTTATATTTTCTTTCTTATACATATGTTCGGAGTTGCAGAATTGGCCGAGAAGTCAGAAATCACCCCACTTAAGAATATACCATAAAAATTAGTATCGTATGATTCCTATAGAAAAAGGCATTACACCACTGATGGAATAAAATATTAGTTATTGTGCACAATTAAAGACCCTCTACACGATGAGTGGACATATTATTCATTGTGATGAAACTTGAGTAAGTGGCTTAGGTAGGTAAAATGAAACTATTTTTTTGATTGGAATTTTTAAACTAAATGAAAAAACTAATATGTAATAGGCAAACAATTTCAAAACGACTTTCATTTGGAATTATTATAAGATTAAAATTAATTACCGTTTTTCATGAATTGCGAAATGAAATTGTAATTTTTTTTAGGAAAAGTAGGATAAAAAAATGTTATAGAAAACAGCTCTACCAAATCGAAAATAATACAATGGACTTGTCTGAAAGTTGTAGAGTTTGTACCAGAGTTAGACTAAAGTTTTAGAGAACAAGAGAGAACTGATGACGAAAAGGACAATAGAATTACCGAACAAATGACTTTATTGACCACCTGTCTTCTTTGAGTTGACCGGAACTACGGGTCAAAGGTCAGACAAAAGAGTGCGGTCTGTTAAGGTACAGCTAGTCAATAATGACTTACGGTTGTTTAACGCGCTTACTACGGTATGGGACAGAGAAAACCCATACATTTTATAATGTGAAGTCAAAATAACACCAATGGTACACTCAGTACAGTAATTAACATCTTTTCAATTATATATTAATAAAATTAAATATTAATTGAATTAAATATTCTTTAAATTGAATAATTTTTAAATTAATTATTACTTGAATTAAGTACTACTTGAATTAAGTACTAATTTAATTAAATATTTGTTCACTTAAATATCATTCTTTTAGGTCGAATAACTGGTTGTAGTGTATAGAAAGGCGTGTACTGCGTGGTACGTATTTATACCATACTGTATTTAACATTTTAAAGATAATCACACGACCAAAACAATCTAGTTACAATTCACAATAAACGGTTTTGAATAAATCGGATAAGAATTGAATTGGAATGAAATATATTGACCATATCAAAGTTGTCCCTTGGGTCAGATTGGGTCAAAGTACCGCTAATGGGTGGCCAGTGATAGGTAACACGCACCATTGGGTCACAATGCAGTTAATAGTTATCTAATTAAGACTGATTGTTACGAGAAATAGAGATATCTCAGATGAAGATATATAGAACGGAAAAAATAAAAACTATTAAAAGTAACAGTCTACCGTTTTCATTTATACTCATTAATGATGATGAACATAGAAACATCTTCAATTTCATATAAATAGAATTTGAATTTTAATAAGTATCCACAATACCTGCTTTCATATAAATAGAATTAGAATTTTAATAGGTATCAACGATACCTGCAGGTATCATGGATACAATGTAAAATAGCGAACAAAATAATTGTTATATAGTGTTTTTCTTAGATGACGAAAATGTGAAACCATTCGATAATTCGGAACTTGCACCAGTTGTACCGTCCATTTTGTTTCTAAATAAAAGAGTCACTTGTTAATATAGATAATTCACAGTAAGGAGATCGTTTGGAGCACATGCATGGCTAAATCCAAGCAGTTAATCAACTCAATGTGCTGTTTGTAACACTAGATCTACAGCACCAATTTGTCAGCGCAGATGAATGTCATAATGATAAGTTATAATGAATTCTGAAGGGACTAATAAATGACAGCAACAACTTGATTAGAACCGTGCACTGAAAGTGAGGGGTGTATTAACCCTTCACTGTGCACTATATTTACAACTATTGGTGGTTGTTTTAACTCTTCCCTGTGCACTTTATTTACAACTATTGGTGGTTGTTTTAACTCTTCACTGTGCACTTTATTTACAACTATTGGTGGTTGTTTTAACTCTTCCCTGTGCACTTTAATTACAACTATTGGTGGTTGTTTTAACTCTTCACTGTGCACTTTATTTACAACTATTGGTGGTTGTTTTAACTCTTCACTGTGCACTTTATTTACAACTATTGGTGGTTGTTTTAACTCTTCCCTGTGCACTATATTTACAACTATTGGTGGTTGTTTTAACTCTTCCCTGTGCACTTTATTTACAACTATTGGTGGTTGTTTTAACTCTTCACTCTGCACTTTATTTACAACTATTGGTGGTTGTTTTAACTCTTCCCTGTGCACTATATTTACAACTATTGGTGGTTGTTTTAACTCTTCCCTGTGCACTTTATTTACAACTATTGGTGGTTGTTTTAACTCTTCACTGTGCACTTTATTTTCAACTATTGGTGGTTGTTTTAACCCTTCACTGTGCACTTTATTCACAACTATTGGTGGTTGTTTTAACTCTTCTCTGTACACTTTATTTACAACTATTGGTGGTTGTTTTAACCCTTCACTGTGCACTTTATTTACAACTATTGGTGGTTGTTTTAACTCTTCCCTGTGCACTTTATTTACAACTATTGGTGGTTGTTTTAACCCTTCCCTGTGCACTTTATTTACAACTATTGGTGGTTGTTTTAACCCTTCACTGTGAACTTTATTTACAACTATTGGTGGTTGTTTTAACCCTTCACTGTGCACTTTATTTACAACTATTGGTGGTTGTTTTAACTCTTCACTGTGAACTTTATTTACAACTATTGGTGGTTGTTTCAACTCTTCACTGTGAACTTTATTTACAACTATTGGTGGTTGTTTTAACCCTTCACTGTGCACTTTATTTACAACTATTGGTGGTTGTTTTAACTCTTCACTGTGAACTTTATTTACAACTATTGGTGGTTGATTTAACTCTTCACTGTGAACTTTATTTACAACTATTGGTGGTTGTTTTAACTCTTCCCTGTGCACTTTATTTACAACTATTGGTGGTTGTTTTAACCCTTCACTGTGCACTTTATTTACAACTATTGGTGGTTGTTTTAACTCTTCCCTGTGCACTTTATTTACAACTATTGGTGGTTGTTTTAACCCTTCCCTGTGCACTTTATTTACAACTATTGGTGGTTGTTTTAACCCTTCACTGTGAACTTTATTTACAACTATTGGTGGTTGTTTTAACTCTTCACTGTGAACTTTATTTACAACTATTGGTGGCTGTTTTAACCCTTCACTGTGCACTTTATTTACAACTATTGGTGGTTGTTTTAACTCTTCACTGTGCACTTTATTTACAACTATTGGTGGTTGTTTTAACCGTTCACTGTACACTCTATTTACAACTATTGGTGGTTGTTTTAACCCTTCACTGTGCACTTTATTTACAACTATTGGTGGTTGTTTCAACTCTTCACTGTGAACTTTATTTACAACTATTGGTGGTTGTTTTAACTCTTCACTGTGAACTTTATTTACAACTATTGGTGGTTGTTTTAACCCTTCCCTGTGCACTTTATTTACAACTATTGGTGGTTGTTTTAACCCTTCACTGTACACTTTATTTACAACTATTGGTGGTTGTTTTAATTCTTCCCTGTGCACTTTATTTACAACTACTGGTGGTTGTTTTAACTCTTCACTGTGCACTTTATTTACAACTATTGGTGGTTGTTTTAACTTTTCACTGTGCACTTTATTTACAACTATTGGTGGTTGTTTTAACTTTTCACTGTGCACTTTATTTACAACTATTGGTGGTTGTTTTAACTCTTCACTGTGCACTTTATTTACAACTATTGGTGGTTGTTTTAACCCTTCACTGTGCACTTTATTTACAACTATTGGTGGTTATTTAACTCTTCACTGTGCACTTTATGTACAACCAGAACGTGCTCTCGTAGAGCGCATAGCTTCGCTGCCGCTTCAATCGATTTTGACCTTTTCGTGACCTTGACCTTTGACCTGATCGCTCCCAAACTCTATGCCAATTGGTTCCTGGATGATGGCCAATCGTCGCACTAAATATCAAGCAATTTGATTGAATACTTTATTAGTTATGCAAATAACGAGATTATAAATAATTAAATAAAACTCCGATTAAAACATAAGCTACAGCAATTTTGCAATGTTAATAAAACTAACAAGTACTAATATTTAATTAGTTTTCAAGGTATAGCAACTGAACGAGACTTGTTCAACAACATCAATATATTATTAAATCATAAATAGAAAATCAACATGGAATATATATACAAAATAGAAGAAACCTCCACGCTACACCGATAGACACAATATATAACCCCCACCCCCTTGTCATGGGGGTAGAGGGGGGGGGGTATAACTTGTCACTCTGTAAGATCGATTCGTCAAGACTCTTACAGAAAGGCAATAAAAGACATATAGTCTGTAGTTAGGCCTATGGTGTGTAGGCTGTACCAGCAGAAGTTACTGTTACTCTATGTAGTGGTGTATCTATTGCATCTGTTTATTGGGATGTTAGGTAAAAAGAGAGAATTATACCTAGAAGTGAACTATAATACTTAGAAGTGAATTGCAATTCCTAGAAGTGAACTATAATACCTAGGAGTGTATTGCAATACCTAGTAGTGAATTACAATACCTAGAAGTGGCTGTATTCTCAGACAGAAATTTACGGCAGGCATATAAAGGATTAAGAAGAATCTCCTCTTAATCTTCTATGGCCCCACCATAACTTTCTTTCTTTAAATAATCCATTTTGGCCAATCAGTTAAAAAAAGTTACTAATGTTAACCGCAATGACTCACATTATCTTTCTGAGAAGGTGGTCATCAGAATAGGTATAAAAAGAGATGACTGTTCTCGAATTGAAACTCTGCCAAACATTCGAAACACGAATGGCTTCGGACAAATTGTCCCTGGATTTCCCCAGTCACCGGAATTACCAATAAAGAAGGCGGGAAGGAGTTATAGGCAGCTAAAGAAATGTCTTAAATTATCAACTGTATGTCTAATAAACGTCATAGATTATCAACTGTATGTCTAATAAACGTCATAAATTATCAACTGTATATCTAATAAACGTCATAAATTATCAACTGTATGTCTAATAAATGTCATAAATTATCAACTGTATGTCTAATAAACGTCATAAATTATCAACTGTATGTCTAATAAATGTCTTAAATTATCAACTGTATGTCTAATAAATGTCATAAATTATCAACTGAATGTCTAATAAACGTCATAAATTATCAACTGTATATCTAATAAACGTCATAAATTATCAACTGTATGTCTAATAAATGTCATAAATTATCAACTGTATGTCTAATAAACGTCATAAATTATCAACTGTATGTCTAATAAACGTCATAAATTATCAACTGTATGTCTAATAAACGTCATAAATTATCAACTGTATGTCTAATAAATGTCTTAAATTATCAACTGTATGTCTAATAAATGTCATAAATTATCAACTGTATGTCTAATAAATGTCATAAATTATCAACTGTATGTCTAATAAATGTCATAAATTACCAACTGTATGTCTAATAAATGTCATAAATTATCAACTGTATGTCTAATAAATGTCATAAATTATCAACTGTATATCTAATAAATGTCATAAATTATCAACTGTATATCTAATAAATGTCATAAATTACCAACTGTATGTCTAATAAATGTCATAAATTATCAACTGTATGTCTAATAAATGTCATAAATTATCAACTGTATGTCTAATAAATGTCATAAATTATCAACTGTATGTCTAATAAATGTCATAAATTATCAACTGTATGTCTAATAAATGTCATAAATTATCAACTGTATGTCTAATAAATGTCATAAATTATCAACTGTATGTCTAAGAAATGTCATAAATTATCAACTGTATATCTAATAAATGTCATAAATTATCAACTGTATGTCTAATAAATGTCTTAAATTATCAACTGTATATCGAATAAATACTCAATACTATTCAACCTTACATTAAATTAAGTTACACCATAAAAATAATCTTTTATATACACTGTAAGGAAATTTTATCCATTAAATACATTATTTTAAATAATCATCGAACATTATGGATTATATTTAGACTTACATTATTGAAATCAAAGCATTAAAAATCATTCTTTTTAAAATCTTAAATAGAAAAAAAGGCTAATCACCAGGATCATCTTTATAACTTTAAGTCAAGTTACTCATAAGTCACAATTAATATCCCCACCCTTGAATTAAACTACAGCTATAAAGTCTATATATTTTTATTCCAATTCTTTAGAATTCCCCCATTCAATAAATCTAAAGGACAAGATAGTTAGTAATGACAGGGCAAAGTGAACAGATTATAGCAGTGCTCTATCTTCGCATTTTCATCTGTTATTCTTGGAACTTCCTTCTTAACAAGGGGATCACTTTATTTATAGGACAGCACTATTAATAAAGGGAAGGGGAGATGGGCGGTGATTGGTTAGATATTATTGTACAGGTACTATCAGAGAAAAGAGTCCCCTTCCCGCATGATGTTATTTCTCAAGTAACAGTTTTCTGATTTCCTAAAATCTAAAAAAAAATTCAAATATGTCGTCATGTCCCTCAGACCGATGTTAAAATATTTAATGTGAAAATAATAAATTGTCAAAAAATCATGACGGTCCTACGGATTCGTTTTTCTTTTGAGTGTAAATCCTAGACCCCAGAGAGAAAATCATGGTGGGGACACAGGAGATTAATAGAGGGCAATACTTAATCTTCCATAGCCCCACCATAATCACTGAGAAGTATATGTTTGAAATAGATAGAAAGTGTAATTTTGAAGAGATTATATATCGACACTTTAAAATTAGTTAGAATTACTAGAAAATAAAATAAATTTAATTGATGCTAAATAAAATAAGGCTGAGATTTTTTTTATAAGAAATTACCCGATGATTAGCCATGAAGCAATAACACTGCGCCATAATCAATGCAATCGATGGCGCAATACCACTGCACCACCTAACACTCTAAATAAGCAATGCAATCGATGGCGCTATACCACTGCGCCATCTAACACTCTAAATAAGCAATGCAATCGATGGCGCTATAGCAATGCGCCATCTAACACTCTAAATAAGCAATGCACTCGATGGCGCTATAGCAATGCGCCACCTAACACTCTAAATAAGCAATGCACTCGATGGCGCTATAGCAATGCGCCACCTAACACTCTAAAAAAGCAATGCACTCGATGGCGCTATAGTATGCCCCATCTAACACTCTAAATAATCAATGCACTCGATGGCGCAATAACACTGCGCCATCTAACAATCTAAATAATCAATGCACTCGATGGCGCAATACCACTGCGCCATCTAACACTCTAAATAATCATCAATACTGTCTGACTGTGTTTACTCTGCCCAACATGTGGGAGAACAGGCCTTAAACACTCGACATACAAACAAACAATGCTAGAGTCGAAGCCTTAGTGTATATGGTAATACCCTCAGCACCATGGTAACACAGTTAAGAGCAGTAGGCCTAGGAGAGGCCTAGGTAAAGAGGTGGTGCAGCATTGGTATTTAGTAACACAGTATAAATATGATGTTATGAACTTTACCTGAGAATCGCATGGTTAATTACGGTAGGACTTCTTACCTGCAATAGAAAAAAGTATCATTTAGTAAATTGTAATGACTGTTAAACAGTTTCATAGGAAATAATTAGTGTGATATAATCTAATATATATTTTGTTTTATGGTAAAATATATAGATAATTAAACATCATACTTATTATTTTAGATGAAGCTAGTGTTTTTGTACTAAATAATTTATAAATATATTCTATTTATAATGCTTTTCAACAACAAAATAGATAATTGCACTATAGAAATTGAAAATAATTTAAAAATAAAATAAAATAGAAATTGAACTGGATTTAAAAAAAATCGATACAGACAACTGTACAACATTTTAGAAGAACACGAGTAGATGAATTTACGCCAATTACAGTGAATTCATCACTGCCAACCTGCAAATTAACATCAAGATGAGAAAATAACTGTACTGGACTGAGGGTACGCCTCACTGCACACTATCTTGCTACTACTTAATTAACGAACAAAACCAATGATAGGACATTTCACAGAGACAACACTTAACTAAAAAAAATTTAAGTCCAAAATTTAAATCGGTAGGTCATCCATTACAGCAAATATCAATTGTATTTTATTGTAGAAAATCATAATTATAAGTTATTCGTCGTGATTTTTGGCTGGGAATGTCCGGCGATAGATTACTGTTTAATATTTATGAGAAATATTAAATAACGATTGGATTTTAGTCGCAAATAAATGATATTTTTATCACCACCAACTTGAAGGTCTTTTATCAGCGACTGTAATTTTCTGACTGAGTTCACAGCCCCTAATGCAGTAATTGTGAACCTAATGACTGCTTAAATAAAAGAGTAACCCACTAGTGCCCCGTGTGACACCCCATAGACACCAAAGGAATGTCATCTGGGGGACTGACGTCTTGAGGTAGGCAGCTATTCGCACAGGAATGTTGTGAATGTGCAAACAGAGAGAGAGGAAAATAGAAAATTGGGATGACAAATTTAGAATCCTTAAATACGTTCGATTTAAATTCAAAATCTAGAGTGATAATTTAAGGTATTAAATAACTTCTCTTTTTAACAATTTAAAATTTATAAAATTTATATCAGCCAAAATTTATTGTTCATGTAGGATAAATTATAAGTTATTGGACTGTTCCACAATTTCGATCATACAAGAAAAAAATATGACGGGTTAAATTAAATTGAAAGTTAAATAATAGTAAACTACTATATACTTTTCTCTTCTATGATCGAAAATGTGAGACTATTCGATATCTTAGATAACAAACTTTATTGTGATCATTTGCCAAATAATCACACCGCACCATTGCCCAGTTATGTGACACACTCAGTCTGGGGAGATATGGGGAATGGTTGCGAGTTTTCAGAGAGTTTCACAGAGATGTGGTACTGATAGAGGGGTCTAACGGTGAGAATATCTATAGCTTTGCGAGGTGAAAAAGAATAGTGGACAAGAATTAGCCAGAGAGAAATTTATGGTGGGGCCATAGGAGATTGAGAAGGGACTTCATATTTTATGGCCCCACCATAAACTTTCCTCTGGGAGGTAATTTAGAATATAATTAGAAATATAAAATAATATAGAAAGCATATCTATGTCACGGTAAATTAAAAATGGAAATGAATATAAAGTGTAGCTATAAAAATTTCTAACTATAAAATTCTTGTTATGAAATTGTATAATAAAGAAAACTATTTTTTAGGGAATAGTAATAATAGTAATATACTGCAATTATTTTAATTCACACAATTCTTTTTAGATAATGAACAATATTCAGTTTAAAATGAACTAATTACTTTTTTAAAAAAACCATACCACTATACAAACCATTTCTATTTTGTTGAGCACTGCATATATTTCTATAATATTGCATATGTTCTTTTTGTGAGGAATACAATCAATACAAAACATATAACAATTGAGTGCGATCTCAAAAGGTTTTCATTCAATGAAGTAGAAGAATGAAGTTATAATAAAAAGCTTTACAAATATTAAATAAAGGTAAGAGGCCAGTTTTTAATTCGAATAAACCTCAAGAAATATTTAAAACAACAGTAACAAGTATACATTAAATCGAAAAAAATATTGAATGTATGAAAATTAAATGGAAATAATTTTTGAATTAGGACTAGGTCACTAGGGTAAGTTCTTAATTATCGGTCAGGTCCACATCTTCGGACACGTAAATAAAAAATGAAATAATAATTATTATATAATTTTTTCTTACGTGTCCGAAAATGTAGACCTGACCAATACTAATTAAGAACTGACACTAACAATTATCAGATGTAAAATAAATACCCCCATGAAATTTAAATAGATTATTATTGAAAAAAAAGCATTAAACTATATTCATTATTAAGAGAAGAGTATTTTATCCCAATATATAAGATTGTATGTCTTAAATCAAACACACTTACATGATATTATGAACGGATAAGTTATAGAACAAAATAAACTCGAAATGCAAATATGATATCCAAAAAGTTACATACTACGGTAATAAGTCACAATATAACTAACATTCTTTCAGTTTTAGAAGTTATATAAGGTCTAAATTATTCCTCAGCCTAAAATAATTTATTGCGAAATGTTCTCTTTTATTTGAAGCATTACTTTCAGTCGATATATTTAGCCTCAGAACGCATGAATTCTTTTGGAAGAAAGAATTTTACGATAGCTAGTAATAAAGGGGGAGCTATTGTGGTTAAAATGTATGCATAGAATTTACCTACACACCAAACTGATTCTTATTTTAGATAAGAGAAACATTTTAGGGATATATTGAATGATGGATAATCCGAAGTGAGAAATAGTTATCGTCGGAATGATATAATTAAGTAGGAATTTGACGTTTTAACTTGAGAATAAAAGACTGTATCGCTGACGTCAAAAGAAAATTGAATACAAAAGACTGGAAGAAGCAGTCAGAAAGGAAAGAGGCTTTGTGAACCAAAGTAATCACCAGTTGGTGACGATGCTCATGGATGCAGAAAAGCTACTCCGTGACGACATTCACTGCCTAAGCACTGGTGGCTGCACTCACGGATGGAAGAGGAAAATGAAGAGGTGATACCCAGCATTTTCGCTAGTTTAACCCCAAAGCAATATCTAAGGAAGAACACTAGTTATTTGTGTCATGGAAAAGAGAGAAGGAAAGCTGCTAACAATGGTGAAAAAAGGAGAGATGGAAAGATAGCGAGAAATTACGACTGCAGTTAACGGGACTGATAAGGGGGGGAGGAGGGGGGGTTAGGTATTCTAAATGACCATATCATGTATTGGTGAGAAACCTATGGTATTTCTATTTTTTTATATCACCAATTTATTCTAAGTAACGCACTTTCACGAAGAAAAAAAAGCATCAAGATAAAAAAGAGGCCAAACAAAATTTAAAATCAGTTACTAGCTTAGCAAATAATAAATATTCGAGGCTCTTTTTTTGATAGCCTGTAAAGTGTACATGGCTCCAGGTGTACTACAGGCTGTACAGCTATTTAAAAAAAATTAGTGACATGGACAAACTAAGAACAGTAGCCAAGATACAAAGTAGGTACCTCAGATACAAAGTACCTCAGATACAAAGTAGCCAATATGCAAAGGACTATGAGAGTTGACCTGAACAAAGGTATTTGTTGTTAGTAGAGGGAACATGAGAATAGCATGATAGACATTAGGTAATGCCCCTCTAGCATGCCAAGCACTGGACTGTACACTGTATTCATTAACATCTGAGCACTCTGTTAGAAGTTACTAAGTACGTAGACTCATATTCTAGTCTCCATGAGCGCTACATAACGTGCTAGTGTGGACAGTAAAGCCACTCACACGAGTCATTACCAAACTAACGACTTAGAAAAACAGTTCTTTTAAATAGATAAATATCATTATTCGAAGCATTGTGAAGCCATTTGTGAAATTTTAATAATATATAGAGAAACGGTATCTACTTTAAAAACTTTCAGGAAAATCAAGTAAAAAATTCAAAAATTACAATCATATACAATCTTATGCAAATAAAATAATCATCACTATATTTTAAATATTAAAAAAGTTACGAGAAAATGCTTTTATATAAAAAATTAACTCAGCGAGAATAGCAATGCTGAACAACAATCACGCGGCAAAGGCAGAGCTGATTTTTCCACAGTACATTTTAATAATAAGTTAGTTCAGATGAATAACAACACTGACATTTGTGCCATAGCCACCTGCACACTCTGATAAAAACATACGCCTTATACATTCCGAGAAATAGGGACCTTGGGGAGAAAAATAAAAGAATAAGAGTAGTGAGTGTGATACACTAAAGCAATGCTAGAGTATGGAAAATACTCTAAATGTGGTGCTAACACAGCTAACGTTAATTTCAGTTTGAAGGGATTTTCTGCATCACAATGATTAGTAAGCTATGTGCATATCTAAGGTAATTTCTTTCATAATAATCTCAACCGTATCATTTTATCAGAGGGTATGTTCTTATGATATAAATATATGCCATCTTGTTAAAATCTTTCACTGTAAAGTAAATTAAATTAACAATAACAAAAATAATTTTACAAATTACAACTCCATACAACTACTTATCCTCACGTTCGCCCTTCCATATTTCATTTTAATGCCTGATAAAAATGGACATTGAAAGTGCAACTTTAGTCAAAATTCATATTATGCGTACCATTAATTGGTACGCATGTAAAGAAGCATTAACCCATGTAAAGGAGCATTAATAGATACAAAAGTGGAAAAGATCCAAAGATATCACTGCAACTTATAAAAGATAACTTGGTTTTGCCTATTTTATCTATCCTTGTATTTTCTGTGTAATATTATTATCAGTAAGGTCCCCATTACGAAAGGTTTGAGTGCAGTTTGAAGTAAATACAAATAGAAGAGCACGACGTTGTCTGGAACACACTCAGCAGGTTAGCATTGCTCATTTCCTCTGTATTTCCTCCGCACAAACAACACAATCGGCAAATGAAAACACTCGTACACACGGGAAGGGTGAAGATTGCGTCTGAACAGCATCTAGGGGAACTCACATTTATAGGACGGTTACACATTGCCGATCATATAAGAAAAAAAATTAAATAAAAATTACACAACAGTTATTTTACATTTTTAATATATGATCGAAAATGTGAACCATCCGGTAACTAGGAAGTTACCTATTTTTTAAGATGTCGAATAGATAGAATATTAATTCATTGTTAATATCTGATATTAGTATCTACTGGTATTGATCCATTAACTATCTCTAACTGTTAGTAATGCTTAAGTACTTACCTCTATATTTCAGTAATGATTAGTATTTTTTAATCACATTTAGTATTTATTTTATTCAGAATATTTTAGCATGAATAATTTCCGTGAACATAATAAGGAAAGAAAGATATGATGGATCACCCACCAGAAAGATAATACTTTATCATCACACGCACACTCCCTGAGGGGAACCATCCATCTTTATATTAAAAAACTTCACCAATATGGGAAGAATTTAGTGTATTAAAAATTATAAAGCGTGCTTCATTGACAGCGTGTCATAAATCTATCGGGCACATCTTGAGTACATCTACCCTCGTAAATAAGGAAACATTGCCTTATCTACAATATATCATAGATATTTCCCATATAAAACAGCAAGGAAAAAATTCAAAGAAATTCCAAAGGAGATAAGGATAGACTGTAAAATATCTCACATAGCAGACTGGTAAGTGAGAAATCCTTTTCAACTCTATTGCCTGTCACCTCCCTTTGATTGAAGTAACGTCCCTTATCTAGTAACAACTTCCCCTCTCTCTCTCTTGGTTACACAGACAGAAAACTGCGGTGGCTTAGACTGTAGTTACTTAGAAAGAGATGAGCAGTAGCTAGGGTCCGGTAGTAATAAAATCATAATGGTAGACAGGATACTGTGGTAATAATCCGTAATATCACCATGAATCACGGCAACCAAACAAAATTTGTATCACTGATACCATGCTAAAAATCTGTACATTTTAAAATAGTTACATTTAATTAGTAAATAAAGAGTACCATATTTAATTAATAGATTGAATTAAGTCTTGTTTGCCATGCCTCAATATCCGAAACCTTTTTAAAATGTTTGAGCATAGTTTAGAGGATTGCCTTAAAAGCTCATCGTCTTGAAATTCGTTACGAGGCAAGTTTAGGTCCTAAGTCATGTCTCTGAGAGGGAACACACGAAGAGGGTAAACTTTGAGACGATAATGAGCGAGAGGGGAAAAGAGCAACAAATTCATCAGAGGGGAGAGTCTTGGCAAACAGCATACCAACAGCCTCCTCTCTCTTAGCAAACACAGAAAAACAGAACATGAGGCAGTGAGACACGTTGATAAAATATTATCTAATCTTTTTTATCAAATAAATGTTAAAAAACCATGTGAATAAATCAATAATTACTCAGAGGTTTAACAATAACAACAACATTGAACAATAATTACAATATCATTGGTATTAATATAATTTGAAAATCATACTTTCTTATTTAAATAAAAAAACAATACACAAATTAAAAATAAACATGAAAAATATACATATTTATCAGTAGAATGCATCGATTGCAATAGCACACAATAGGCAGTTCCAATAAGAGTAACTACAGACATTGCGTAGTGACTACACATAGCTAAGTTGTTAAAGCTTATAAGGACGCGGATGAAGGAGGTTACCTCTATTGCCTGGGGGAGCATTGCGCCTCTCACCCCTAAGCAGGGGGGGGGGTGATACCCCCGGGGGAGAGGCAGTGGTCACCGCAAATGACACCACAATGGGGTTGGACAGTTGGGTTTCAATAGGCCAATCAACCTTTGATTGAACTATACACAGAAAATAGCACGGGAATTATTTTCTATAGATTTCCAGGGGAAAACAGTTTTAGAAAATGTATAGGGTAAATTTCGTGTTATCGGATGATTCCATATTTTCGATCATGTAAAAAAAATATCTATAATAATTATTCAACTTTTATTGTAATTATTATAGAATTTTTTGAATATGTATAAAAAATGTATATAAAGAAATATATTCAAAAAAATATCATTAACAGGCTAGATTAATAAACTATAAAGAGATACACTAAATCGCATCTATTTCATCATAAGGAACATATTTTCTTTAAAATAAATAAAGGATTAAAGAAAGAAATTTGAATTCCTTTAGAATATACAGGTCATTAATTTTATAACTAACGGTTTAATGGAATCACACATAGGAGCATTGTGTGATATTGTTAGCAAATGTGCCTCGTCATTAATGATATTATAATGAACAGTAATGATGCTCATTGGCAACACTTTGTTCAGGACTTATGTAGATTAATCTACATATGTAGATTAATTAAAAACAGATAACTATATCTTTAGTTGCTATTATTTATATAAATAAGTCATAATTATACGATGAAAAGCACGTGATTTTGAAAAAGAAAACTTCGGAAACAAAGGATATCGCTGACGTTAAAATGAAATTAAGTACAAGAGACTGGAAGAAGCAGTCAGTAAGGAAAGTGGCTCCATGAACAGTGATCAACTACCATCAATGAAATCTTAAATAAAATCACTTAAAAATAATTATAAAATTGTACTAATTAAAAGAAAACCATAATAAATAATAAGAAAGGATATTACTATAAGTCACTCATACCACCACCCTGAGTCACCAGTCAGATAATACAAGTAATGGTATATATCGCAGTTAATGTTTGTTTGAATAAATAAGATAAATAAAGATATACACCATATGTCTACTCTATTCAGGGCAATTGTTTAAATTGTTATTATTACTTCATTAGGAGGCAATGGAAAAAATAAACCGTCTTTCTAAAGTGACATTAATCAGTGACAGTTGGTACTTTAGGTGGCATCATTAAATAGGTACAGCCCAGTGAGAAAACTATAGTGGCACCAGAGAAAGTACCCTTTAATCTTCTATGGCCCCACCATAATTCTCTCAATCTTCTATGACCCCACTATAACTTACTCTGTGAGCTTTACATTATAGGATAGGTTACAGAGACACCATAAAAAAATGAAGTGTTTTTTCAGATGATACAGTGACTGCATTACAGATGATACAGTGACTGCATTACAGATGATACAGTGCATCATTACAGTGACATCTGTCCCACAGCACGTTCTGTGCCCTCAGGTGTGTTGGTTTATCAAGTCACCGCTAATGTACACAGCAATTATTGGTAGGGAGAGACTAATATGCAGTAGAGTTGAACACTTAATGGAAAACACTACCAATTCGTCACATCAATAGTAGGTGGAATATTATTTGTATCGTCTTGCATATATCAATTACTTTGCTATTCATCACTTTTTAGCAATTAACAATAATTATATATACCTATGAATAAATATTGATTAATAATACGTTTATAATTGTACTTCAGTCATCATTTTATAAAATCATATTAATAATACCAACATGTCAAATATTTTCTTCAATGCAAAAAACTACCCATGCAATAAATGCCTTTAAAGTACATCTATTTATCATTTAAAGCAACATGAGTGTAATTTATTCAGAATAGTAACTAAGCTGTTGTGGTGTCATTTTCATGTCTGATATGAACTTAGAGGCTGGGGGATAGCCTATAGGCTTAGCACAGTCACTCTAGAGAGAAGACTCTCTCGCAAGTGACTGTACACACTAACTGAAGGTATTTAGTGGAATGAAACATAAGGATTTCCTTGAATTAATTCATTAATAGAAAGTGTAAATTGGTAAGAATTTAACTTTCAAATTTCTTCAGTAGTATTATTTAAAAATAACTACAACTTAAAAAATGGAGGTTTGAAAAATAATTAGTACGTTGACATATTTGGAAATTGTAACTTGTTTAATAATACTTCTGAAATGAATATTGCCAGTTAGTCTATTAATGAAAAAATAAAGGAAAATATCTACCACTGTATTGCAAATACACTACCAAGCCCTGGAACCGAAAGCTTATTGGGCCTCAAGTTCCCTTTGTATTTCTCAAATAAAAATGTTATGAAGAGCAATTATATCCAGAATTTTTGCTCTAATTGTAAAGGGATTAGCTATAATTTGATTAAAAAATAATAATAGTAATCCACCATTACAAATTAAAGGAATAATAACCCTGATGCCTTACATTTCATTCCATACGAACCCTCCAGTTCTCCACCCCAGTGTTCCAGTTAACACTGAGCACATCTAACACAACCCCAGTCTCCTACCTCACCCCAATGTTTCGTCACAGGGTGCCATCTCTTCAACCCTAAACACACAACCAGGGGTACCAACCACAGCATGGTGGTAGATAAGGGACATACAAAAATACCATGAAGAGTACTTACAATGCATGCATTACACTATATTATAAAATAACATTAGGTGTCTCAATTAGTTATGTGAATAAATAAATAATAATTATTCTTTTTAACAATTTGATTTAATTTTAACAAAAATAATCAAATTATATTTATTGAATTCTTCAATTAATTGTTTTAAATTTTCAACTCAATTCTTTTTCAAAAAAATGATTCAAACTCCACATTAGTTTAATGTAGAATATTATATCTCGATGAAAGGAGTTGTGATGTTGAATAACAACAACAATCAAAGGGTTATTTACACACAGAGCTGTAGTCAGTCACAGTAGGAAATAAACAGAAACGTATGAAAATTAGTGCATTTACCACCCACAGTGATACCCTATACTAAGACAGTGCCTGTCTGATGTAATAGCATGGCAAACTAATTCACCTTCATTGAATGTAAGGTAGACTACGAGTTATCGGACGGTTCCACATTTTCGATCATATACAGTGTGTCCGCAAAAAATGTATCCACAATGAAGTACTTTACAAAATTCATTAATTAATGTACGTATCTATGTATAGTACCAATATATTATGCATATTATCGTAGAATGATGAATTTTAGAATCAATGGCAGTGGATACATTTTTTGCGGACACACTGAATAATTTAACATTTTAACTAGTTATTTTATTTGGTATCCATGATACTTGCAGATATATATAGGATACCAATTAAATTATTAAAATGGCATGATCGAAAATGTGGAACCGCCCGATAGCTCGTAAGTCACCCCAGTTTTGGTAATTAGTTCATGATGGTTCACTCTAGCCACTGACTGACTTGGTAAACCGAAAAGTAACCACAAAGTAGAGGAACTGTCTGTGGGAACACACAAGAGATACACATTTGTGATGTATGTAGGGAGAGAAACTATAAAATCAATGGAAACATAATTATTTACATTTCACATGAAATAAAATTAGTTAATTTTTGAATAAAATATTTGTTTGAGTTAAAAATTGTATATTTTTCATTACTATCAAAAATAAACAGCAAACTTTCCTGGTTCGTCAATCATACGTTTATAAACTACCTCAAAAATAACAATTAAATAACAGCCATCAGTTCTTTTTAAACCCTTTTTAAAATGAAAATAAGCCAATTCCTCGAATATCATCAAGTTAAACAGTATCAGTTAGCCTCTTAAATAGAATCTATTTCCCCAATATTTATTCTCCGAGCTTTATGTGGACTCAGATTTCTTCCCAGTGAGAGATAACAAAGCTATCTTAAAAGTTATTTCGCAATACCCCCCACACGAAATAAAGACAATATATATATATATATTATAGGTGGGGGAGGGGGAAGATATCATCTAAAAGAAGGGGGAGGGAGTGATGGATGGGTGGGGGTTACGTTTCTCTATATCGAACGCATTTATTTCACCATCAACATTGTAGTCATAATCAGTAGGAATTATTAAAGAGATGCAAAAAAGTTTGAATGACTACGGCATACGGATATTTTTATTTTATTTATAAACACAAAAAGGACAGTTTTAACAGAAGTATGTATGCTAAATAAATAGAATGAAATTCCCATGCCTATAAGCAAGATACAAAGGTTAATCGTTATCCTCTAATACTGCACACTAACTAAGTGGAAAATTAGGGATAATACCAACACTGTACAAACGAACAAACCACTTAAACTGTCCGTGAACACCACCCAACACGAATACCTTACCTGACTTATGTGAAAAAGATATAATGCTCTTAATTGTCAGTATTTATCTAACGCTCTATGTTGCCAGTATTTATTTACATTTATTTAGAAAAAAAGGGGAAATTGATGATTGTATTCACTTCACTCACGAGTCACATTATTTATTTTAATTTAAAATAGTTTTGATGAATAAAAACAATTGAGTAGAATTTAACGTTATCAGCAAGTTATACAACGTATAGATACTTTTTTTTTATCAGAGCAAGAGGCAGAGATAATGAGAAAAACATATGTACTATGTAGTACTATCAGTGAATAAAGAAAACTATCTGTTTGACGTAATTGTGCGTAATCTGGAACTTCTCAATGAGGGTAAGTTCCCAGTTATCTGACTATTCCAAATTTCCGATCATATAAGAAACGTTCATAACTTTATTATTTTACATTTATCACATACTAATTTCTTATATGATCGTAAATATAGATTCGTTTTATAACTCTGATCTTCCCTAGTAAGAAAAAAGACAATCTGATTTATAACTCAAATATAAATTAATCAAATTTATATAAACAGGTGAATCCTGACAAAAAAAGTTAAGAGAGACATTAGCGCCTCAGACTACCATATGGTACACATCTGTACAACTCTATCAGGTACTGTAGGACATTTGCAAACCACTGACAAATAGACCTAAGTAGGTGGTGAGTTGCGTAAAGCAAGGTCACTAGTAGCGCCTTATATGGCACTGTAGAGGGTAACAGACAGAGAGAGAGAGAGAGAGCTACCTGCTAACAGATGGTACGAATAGAACTAAAAAATAGTGAAGTGATGATAAACCTTCACTGAGTGTGTTATAGTAAAATAGAGATGGATATGAAACACTCACAGTGAATTATATGTACTACTGGTGGTTGTTGTTTAACTCTTCACTGTGCACTTTACAACTATTGGTGGTTGTTTTAACTCTTCACTGTGCACTTTATTTACAACTATTGGTGGTTGTTTTGACTCTTCACTGTGCACTTTATTTACAACTATTGGTGGTTGTTTTAACTCTTCACTGTGCACTTTATTTACAACTATTGGTGGTTGTTTTAACTCTTCACTGTGCACTTTATTTACAACTATTGGTGGTTGTTTTAACTCTTCACTGTGCACTTTATTTACTACTATTGGTGGTTGTTTTAACTCTTCACTGTGCACTTTATTTACTTCTATTGGTGGTTGTTTTGACTCTTCACTGTGCACTTTATTTACTACTATTGGTGGTTGTTTTAACTCTTCACTGTACACTTTATTTACAACTATTGGTGGTTGTTTTGACTCTTCACTGTGCACTTCATTTACAACTATTGGTGTTTGTTTTAACTCATCACTGTACACTTTATTTACAACTATTGGTAGTTGTTTTAACCCTTCACTGTGCACTTTATTGACAACTATTGGTGGTTGTTTTAACCATCCACAGTGCACTTTATTTACAACTATTGGTAGTTGTTTTTAAAAGACGCTATTACCATTTACAACTATTGGTAGTTGTTTTTACCAAACAAATAATATCATCATTAATTTATTGATTAAGGCAGTTACTTCGAAGTTCTCCTTTTAATCTGTCCTGATATTTAAAAAGGAAACAACGGTGAGAACTTAGAGGTGGATATAGAAGATTGATTTAATATTTCAAAAGATGATATTATAAAATTCATCTTAATTAACTTTGATTTATAGACAATATTATTCGCTTTAAATGAGATTTACTTCTTAAAACCAGTACGATTATAACCATAAAAGGGTGTAATGATCAATCAGTAAAGAGTAAATAAATATATCAAAATATAATAAATCATCAAATAATAAATCAGTATATACTAATAAAGTGAAGGTGAGTATTTTAGCCACCCACTGTAACCAGTTCACTATAACCCGTATGATTTATTAGGCTACCATAAAGACAGTAATTAGTAGCTTATAAATAGCCCTAATTACCCATGCTTTGCAAGACAGGGAACAAAAATCACATTACTAGTAAAGCTACCAGAGAACAAAGTAACTAACTATGCAACTAGTTACTAGTACATGCTCCCAGAGAAAGATGGTAGGTGGGTACATTTCACTTGTTATTATTACGACTTTACAAATAGCATTTAGCTACATCAGTAACAGTAATTCTTTGAAATCTGCCCCTAGCTATGCTTTTTCATTTAAAACTAAACCAAAATAAATCGGTGAAGTACTGATGAAGTTATAGGTAAAATGATCCACAATTACAATCATGGCCTAGATGTAGAGCTGTAGTTGAATGGAGTGAAAAATTGACACCAACAATAAACAGTACCGTATACTGTATAGGGTAAGTTAGGGGTTATCGGACGGTTCCACATTATCGATCATATAAAAATATGTAATAATTATTAAAGAAAGTTAAAGTAACAGTGACTACATCTTACAAGTAAATCAAATGATACATCACTAAAGTTAACATACCTGCATATTCTTTTAGTGGATAGTGTCTTTTTCCTTGTGAACAAAAGAATCTTCTTTCAAGCACGTATTTTCAAGACATACATCACACTGTTTTGCAATATTTTTCAGTTGGAAAGTTAATCCCTGTTTATATAACGGAAGAGTGTACGCCAACACAAGGCATGTTAATTATCCAGGGGATAATGATGGCTAATTTATGCACACTGGCAGCCATAGCCTGGCTATTAGGCTATCGCTGCAAAAAGTTACACACTAGTACTCCGTTAGAGTCCTCAGGTTATACTCCTGTAAGGACAATTACAAACAAACAGACAGAATCCTAAGTTAACAGGTTGCTCGCTTATTGAAATAAAAATAACGATATAGGGTTAGGTAATTAATAATTTAAACTCTTTTTTTGGTGTTGTAACGAAACATTTTTAATCAAGTAAGAAGTGAGGTATTTTATTTGAAAATATTTTCCATCATGTATTTTTAAATCATAACGACACATGTATTGAAATTATTTTCCTATTAATATATCAAGTCTGATACATGCAGGAAAGGTGTTGAATAGAATAGCGAGGTGAATGCCTCTAGACTTTGTGTTCATAGCTTCGCTAATCAGCAGGTAATGGAGAGAAAAGTGTTAGATAAGCCTTATCTTATCGCACCCATGACAAATTTCTCGACTCTAATATCACACTCTAGAGTCAGGACCGAGCAATTGGTGATAGAGTGACTCAGCAATAATATAAACCATTGGCCTTTAAACTATTTAATACCAGCGAATATCCTATGAGTGGATTTAACAAATTATTTGAACAAACATCTATAAAAGATCAAACTGAAATCATTATAGAATATAAATAATCGTAGTATTATTATACAACGTATCATCTCAGAAAATATATCGATACCAATAAAAATTTCAAAATGAATGTTCATGAAAACAATTTTGATTTAGTTAAAGATTGTTGATAAACAGTTTCTCAATAACAAAAAACAATAGTTGACGATAAACAATTTGCGATGAATTTGGAATTAAATAGAGGTGTACTTTGTTACCAGTGCAGCAATTGAGAACATATTCAGTTAAAATTAAAGCAATGCATTAATTCAGTTTTAGCAATCAGTTTTTGAGAATATTTTGGCAGTGATAACATATACTGAAAATGATATAACTAACATAAATATGGAGAGTAAAAATAAACTGATATATCCTCAGTAGCTGTAGTTAAATTAGTAATAGGGTAAGTTACGAATTATCGTTCGGTTTCATATTTTCGTTATTATAAGAAAAATGATATAATAATAATTATTCAATTTTATTGGTAGCTACCTATAATATCTGCAGGTATCATGGATACCAATGAAATAATAAGGTGGCTATATCGTTTTTCTTGCATGATCGAAGATGTGAAAATGACTCAAAGTTCGTAACTTACCCTACATACTGTCAAACACTCCTTAACAATTACTTGGTGATTAAAGCTGTTAATCCCTGGCAAAGTTAGAGTGGGACAATAATGTCCCCACACACACACACTATGCTAATGTCGTTAATGCTCTCCTCAATGCGATAGGAATGCTGTGGTTACCCTGTACAATGCTCTCATCAGTGTGAGAATGTGAGAACAGAGCACAGTAATAACAATGTGAGAACAGAGCACAGTAATAACAATGTGAGAACAGAGCACAGTAATAACAATGTGAGAACAGAGCACAGTAATAACAATGTGAGAACAGAGCACAGTAATAACAATGTGAGAACAGAGCACAGTAATAACAATGTGAGAACAGAGCACAGTAATAACAATGTGAGAACAGAGCACAGTGATAACAATGTGAAAACAGAGCACAGTAATAACAATGTGAGAACAGAGCACAGTAATAACAATGTGAGAACAGAGCACAGTAATAACAATGTGAGAACAGAGCACAGTAATAATAATGTGAGAACAGAGCACAGTAATAACAATGTGAGAACAGAGCACAGTAATAACAATGTGAGAACAGAGCACAGTAATAACAATGTGAGAACAGAGCACAGTAATAACAATGTGAGAACAGAGCACAGTAATAACAATGTGAGAACAGAGCACAGTGATAACAATGTGAAAACAGAGCACAGTAATAACAATGTGAGAACAGAGCACAGTAATAACAATGTGAGAACAGAGCACAGTAATAACAATGTGAGAACAGAGCACAGTAATAACAATGTGAGAACAGAGCACAGTAATAATAATGTGAAAACAGAGCACAGTAATAACAATGTGAGAACAGAGCACAGTAATAACAATGTGAGAACAGAGCACAGTAATAACAATGTGAGAACAGAGCACAGTAATAACAATGTGAGAACAGAGCACAGTAATAACAATGTGAGAACAGAGCACAGTAATAACAATGTGAGAACAGAGCACAGTAATAACAATGTGAGAACAGAGCACAGTAATAACAATGTGAGAACAGAGCACAGTAATAACAATGTGAGAACAGAGCACAGTAATAACAATGTGAGAACAGAGCACAGTGATAACAATGTGAGAACAGAGCAAAGTAATAACAATGTGAGAACAGAGCACAGTAATAACAATGTGAGAACAGAGCACAGTAATAACAATGTGAGAACAGAGCACAGTAATAACAATGTGAGAACAGAGCACAGTAATAACAATGTGAGAACAGAGCACAGTAATAACAATGTGAGAACAGAGCACAGTAATAACAATGTGAGAACAGAGCACAGTAATAACAATGTGAGAACAGAGCACAGTGATAACAATGTGAGAACAGAGCAAAGTAATAACAATGTGAGAACAGAGCACAGTAATAACAATGTGAGAACAGAGCACAGTAATAACAATGTGAGAACAGAGCACAGTAATAACAATGTGAGAACATAGCACAGTAATAACAATGTGAGAACAGAGCACAGTGATAACAATGTGAGAACAGAGCACAGTAATAACAATGTGAGAACAGAGCACAGTGATAACAATGTGAGAACAGAGCACAGTAATAACAATGTGAGAACAGAGCACAGTAATAACAATGTGAGAACAGAGCACAGTGATAACAATGTGAGAACAGAGCACAGTAATAACAATGTGAGAACAGAGCACAGTAATAACAATGTGAGAACAGAGCACAGTAATAACAATGTGAGAACAGAGCACAGTAATAACAATGTGAGAACAGAGCACAGTGATAACAATGTGAGAACACAGCACAGTAATAACAATGTGAGAACAGAGCACAGTAATAACAATGTGAGAACAGAGAACAGTAATAACAATGTGACTGTCTGAGAAGATTGGGGGACAGTCAAAGTAGGACTAATGTGAATGATGAGAAATAGCAGTATGAGTAAACATTGAAATGAGTAAACATTGAAATGAGTAAACATTGAAATGAGTAAAGATTGAAATGAGTAAAGATTGAAATGAGTAAAGATTGAAATGAGTAAAGATTGAAATGAGTAAAGATTGAAATGAGTAAAGATTGAAATGAGTAAAGATTGAAATGAGTAAAGATTAAAATGAGTAAAGATTAAAATGAGTAAAGATTAAAATGAGTAAAGATTAAAATGAGTAAAGATTAAAATGAGTAGCTAGGTAGGCATAGAAAATGTATGATTTTGAGAGCGTAAATTAGTAAATTATTGATGTATTGTTGATTATAGATCAGTCAATGTATGATCAAGTACCTATGAAAGATGAAACCAAATTGTTAAAGATGAAAGTTGAAACTAATTATATTAAATCTTCAAATTTCAATTGTTCATTTAATTTAGATAAATGTAAAAAAATAAAGAAGTACATCCTCATTATGAATATGATATGAGTATATATCTCAAGTTGTGGGAATAGTTATAACCAAAAAGGAATAAAATAAATATATGTAACATATAGCTAGGTACACACAAAGTGCAATATAATATACCTAGTCATTAATGTGCTATTTCTTTCATTGAAGAGTGAATGAAGACTGTGAAATTACCAAGTGAAACAGCTTCACAATTAAATTATCAATGTCAATAATTTTGCTTTTATGTCAATAATTTTGCTTTTGTTGGCAATCCAATAAATGATATGACAGTTATTAATATTTAAAACTTTTAGGTTTCATAAGTTAAATAAAACTTTTTAATAGGTTTATACAAATTATTGCACTTTGATTAATATCTAAAATATGCTTTAGAAAATTAGAGTTAGAATTTCCTCACATCTTCATGTACTTCTCAATTCATAAATTATTTCACTATCAAAATTCTCATAGCTACTGATTACTATCAAGTTATCCATAAGATTAAAAAAATGAATATATCACCTTTCCAAATAGTGTAATATTTTACCATGGATATTTCTTTTAATATGCAATAATAATCTTGAATCAAATCTCAAAGATCCTTGAATAAGAAGTCAACTCAATAGTTTCAATATCACATCTATTAATAAAACAGGTGAATAAATTGAGTTGATAACTTACTTTTCATATTATCATCATAGAGATGGTTAACAAAATGATTTAAATTGATGGCAGAAATGTATTGTCATTTAAATTTGATGACTGAAATATTCACTAGGAAATAACCATCAAGAAACAAAATTGCTACTACAATATCACTCATAAATTAACCTATGGCCAATGTTTCAAAGTGTGGCACAAAAGTCGCCAGTTTAGTGAGAAATTGGATCCAGGTTGCCACATTTAAGATACTTTAAAGAAGAAATTGTACTTTCTAGTGAAGATTTTACACTTGGAAACATCAATATGCTTTATTTCTGATGCATGTGCATCTCTTGAAATTATTTTGGGATTTATTTACTTGCTATTTATATGTTTTCCAACTTATTTAACCCCTCAAAAGTTGCCAAAATACTGGCAACTTTGTCCATACTTTAAAACATGGCCAATTGCAGAGCATAATCACTTGAAATAATAATTCCAATTTATTGTGAATCAAAGTCTTACCTTCAACATTTTTAGTAGCAAGGATGATTATCGTCTTGGCAGCTGGTACAGCCCAAGCTGCAGCATGGAACCAAGCAGCGTAATTCTCCACAGCTTCATGACTCCACTTCAATCCCGCCATAAGGAACCAAGCTAGTGTCAGCACAACCCACCAAATGGAGGCAGCCATGGAGAAGAAATATATTACCATGAAGAGGATTGCACAGAACTGTTTGCCGACTCCCTGAGTGATGGTGTTGATCATTCTGTCCTTCTCCTCCTGGAGGTAATAAGGAGGATCATAAGGCTCATCACATGACACAGATGTTCCTTGGAAATAACCAACAACATAGCAGCAGGAGATGAAGAAGTAGCAGAGACTGATGAATATGATTGGACGCTCTGGATAGGGAAATCGACTGACATCAAGGAGAAAAGTGAGCACTGTGAAGAGTGTGGGAAGTAAACAGCAACCTGCAACTATGGCTAAGAGACGCCTTGAGAATGCAGTCTCATCCTTATTAAAGAACATGCCATCACAAGGAGCACCACAGTTACTGACTGTCACACTTCCAACTCTCAGTTTATACTCAACACTTGGTGGAGTTTGGAAATAAATTGGACACTGAAAATCCATTCCTGCTATCACATCAGGCTTGGAAGAAGTGGTGGTGATTCTGTGGGACTGCTCCTCACCAACGCAGATTTCTCCATCATTGCCCACAGGGAATTTATTGCAATCTAAACTTTCAGGCCATTGAAAACCAAATTTATTCATAAGTCCTTCACAGCCAAGTTTAGAGGAGAGGCACTTTGCTCTGCATGGAGGAATGGGTCTGGGTAATATAGTGCACACAGGGACATAGACACTGCAGAGGAAGAACTGTAGGTCCTCTGAACATTTATACTTCACAAGTGGGAAAAACTGGTGCACTTCCAAACCAGCGTCTTGCTGTGTTTCATGGCCCAGCAAATTGGGCATAATAGTCCGATTGTACTCTATATCCTTACATAAAGTAATGGTTATGGGCTGGCACATGTTGTGTCGAGGCAGGGCATCGTGGTCGCTTATGCTTTCCACTCGACCAGTTGGTATAGAGCTCTTTGGTGCCGACACCCGCTGTTGGGCTGACAAACCTGGTAAACTTCCTCCGAAAAATAGAATGACAAGAATAGAGTGAAACCAATGAGAAGAAGGCATCTTTATCACCTTGCCATGCGTAGTCGTCACGACTTACACTACTCCACTAATTATTTCTCTTTATCTAGTCATAACAACAGAAACTACTCATATAGAGAACAGGGTCACCGAACACACATGCGCACCTCTCACTTCCACGGTTCTACTGTTACTGATTTGTAAACAATACATAACATATACACGTACAAACTAAATTTGTGTGTACCTTCTAGTAATTAATCCTTTTGGCGTATTTAAATAATTCGGATGTAAGTTTTAAAAGCATTAATATTGACGGATAAGTAGAATCATAAATAATATAATTTATAAATTCATGATTTTAACATATAATTATTTCCTACTATCACATATGAAGCAGGCTATACCTATTCTGGGGTGAAGCGCCATCTACTGGTGAGGAATTTAATCTAACACAAATTTACGTTAACCTGAATGAAATTCTTCTTATGAATCATTTTATATTGTTATCATATTTAGAGTATAAATATGATTGAAAATTTATAAAGCTATTTCCAATAACTTATTAGGTATATACGGAAACCGAGATGTATAATAACAATGGTAAAGTATATTTTATATTTCTAGATTTTATTACAGATTTTTTTTTTAAAGTGAAACATAAAATATGATACATACATAAAAATACTGAAATACATATACAATGTACGTAAATATATGTATTTCTGATACAATGATACAATACATACAGAATACATGTAGGCCTATATACGTAGGTATGTAGGTACTACTAAACAAGAGATTGATAATTAAATGTGTTTTAAAAATAATTAGATATTGGTACTTTAACTTCTCTTTAGTGTTACCCCAACAAACATATATGAATGTTTGCAGTCGAATTCGTAGCGCTAACGGTGGGTATCGATTTAGCAACCATTTCGACTCATAGTAGATATCGGAATGTCTGTTTCTAAATGATATCTGAATTTACACTTCGAGTAGAAACACGAAAACCGATACATGGTTTTAACAGCATCATCTTGACGTCGGCATGAATGTTTCCAAACAATATCTGAATTTATAATTCGACCAGAAGTGCGAAAACAGATACCTAAGTAGTTTTAAAAGAATCGTTTCAAATTTTGAAATTCTATTTTCTTATCTTCCTGTTTTATAATACGTAAAGAAATGTAGGAATTATTTCTATTCAATTGGATTGTACCTTCTATCCCTTTAAACCAGTGGTTCTTAAACAAGGGTGCGCGGCACCCCTTCGGGGCATGGATTGTTTATAGGGGGTGCATGAGATGGCTGTTGTTTATAAGTTCGGTTCTTGCTATTAATATCATGCAGAACATACATGAAGTATATTTTCTTCAAAATGTTACAATATGAGGTCATGTTGCAATTAAGGAGCTTCCATTGTGTAAACATATTGTAAACAAAAAGCTGTACCTTTCTATATCGAATTTTCCTTTCTGTGTTGGGATTATATGTGAGTGTCGCTACCCCGTGATTGATTAGTTTTATTTTATTTGTTTACAACTGTTCATTTTCTAAATATTTATATAACTACAATGCAATATACTGCAGTATTAGCACAAGTTATATTGTTTTCATTAATTTCTAATGATTTTATTTTCCTTACCTAAAAAATAATTTTGCATTATGTAAATAAAACAATCATTTTCCTTACTTTTTTCAATTTGCATATTTAATTCTCAAATCATAGCAACCAAATATATTATAATTGTAGCTTTTCAATCTATTTCAATGCAATACAATGATGAGGGGGTGCATGAGAAAAGTAAGGGATGCGTGAGAAAAATACTTTAAGAACCACTGCTTTAAACTATACCCAATAATTAATACGCTTATAGGGGACTACGGCAGTTGTAAAGGTACGATCAGGCATTGGCACGCTAGTGCGATTGTACAATGGATCAACGTAAAGTAAGCGATATTGGAACATCGGTTGTTGAACAGTGTTCCTCCAGTACCGTGAAAATGAAATGGATAACCAGTCAAGTGATTTTTCGATGGCCAGTGCATTTATTGTTATGAATCAATTCTAAAGTCTAAACTGCTTTTGTAAATAATCCCCGAGGGGTTCCTGAAGCTGTCTTTGGTGAATAGAAGAGAAGGGGTGGCGTCCATTGGGTCCCACACTAATGTAATTTGGATTATGTATTGTGTATATTATGTTTATCTTGTTTTTAGTGTTTTTACTCTTCATGCAGTTTTAGAGGATAGCGCTAGGGTTATGCTCTACAATTACGTACGAGGTCTTATATTTTGTGTTAGGTAGGCTCGTAGACTTCATTTACTATCACCTCTTCATTTCCCTCTTCCATCCTTGAGTGTAGCCACCGGTTCCTGTGACCATTTTTGTCACATTCCTCGGTAAGTGACAGCATTCACGGAGTAGCTTTTCAGCGTCCATGAGCGTCGTGACTTTGTTCATAGAGCTACTTTCATTTCTGACTGCTTCTTCCAGTCCCTTGTATTTCATTTCCTTTTGACGTCAGCGACATGGCCTCTGATTCCGAAGCATACGTTAAACCTCTATTAAATGTAAATAATTAAAAGTTGATGGGCTATTTAACATGTTCCATTTAAGAGTAAATTCTGAGTTATCGGATGGTTCTACATTTTCGAATATGTAAGAAATAAATATAATAATCATCATTATTCAATTCTTACTTAAATTGGTATCCATGATACCAGTACGTAAAATACAAGTTTAGAAATAAAAAATAAATAAATAATTTTTCTACGTAAAATGCTGAACCCCATATCCGATAACTTGAGCTTTCACATAGTGCCAAAAGCTGCAAATGAGACGATTAAAATTCAGTGATTCACATTATAGATAATTAAACTTAAAGTGGTAATCGGACTCAAAAATCTATATATAATAATCATTATTTAACTTTTATTTTAATTGGTATCATACCTTCAGCTATTATGTTACTAATTAAATAGTAGTTAAATAATAATTATTATATTTTCCTTTATCACGTGTTCGAAAATGTAGACCCTATTAATAACTTGGAACATATACCCTATTGCTAAAATTATTTCACAGAGCACAAAATTCCTGTTTTATATAACACAATTATATAAGTCAAAATGTCAAACTAATTACTCAACTATTATGACCTTTATTTACTGAGTGAGAGTTAGTACCTATATGGTCAAATTTTAATTAATATATTCATTACTTTGAACTTTCATCACAGAGCTTTCATCTGTATTCTAAGTCGTGGCCTCAAAACATTTTTTTTAATTTGAACTCATAGAGAACGAAAATTTTAAGGAGTTACAATTATATAAAAATTTGAACAACTCATTACTGTTTGAAATAGGAATAAGTTGTGATTTGGTTATAAAAGCGGTGCTTGCCTGTAATGTTCTATTCACTTTAAAATTTAATTAAAGTATCTCGGGTCACTTAACATAAATTTTTTTTTATGGTAAAATGCATCCACGGTGGCAAAGTGATGGAGGTACAGGCACCCCAGCAAACATAAATCTATCTATTCGATGTCTAAACGACTCTGTATAACCTCTCTTCCGACATCGAATACCAGTAACAAATTAGACATGGTGACATCAAGTAGACATCAATCCGATATCCGTTTGCACCGCTAAACCGCATCATATCAAGTATATTTCGCATCGAAGCGATACCGTTATAACAGCGTTGAATAGAAAGATAAAGTACGACATCCAACATACCTAGGGATTCTGCATCGAACAGACGCCTAATTATATATCTAATATGCTTCGAAACGATATACACTTGCATCCAATAAATAAATAAATTAAAATAGAAAACTCTTACTTCATTGAAATAACGTATTGTACGTTTAGATGCATATTAATTCGATTAATGTTACATAGTGTTATAAATAAATTAAATGGGAAGAAATGAAGTGTTACGTCCAGGCAGAGATGGGCGAAAAGTACATCGAAAGTACTTAAGTACTAAGTACAAGTACTCGTAAATCAATGTACTTGAAGTAGTTGCCCAAGTACTCAAATATAAAAGTATTTTCAAAGTACAAGTACCAAGTATTTTTTAAAGTACTTTCAAGTACCAAGTACATTTACTATACAATTTAAAAACTAATAATTTATGCTGTTAACTTTGATAGTACATCTTCTCAGTGACTTTTTTCTCTGACAGTACATCATCATAGTGACTCTTTTCTCTGATAGTACATCATCGCAGTGACTCTTTTCTCTGATAGTACATCTTCTCAGTGACTCTTTTCTCTGATAGTACATCATCGCAGTGACTCTTTTCTCTGATAGTGCATCTTCTCAGTGACTCTTTTCTCTGATAGTATATCATCACAGTGACTCTTTTCTCTGATAGTACATCATCGCAGAGACTCTTTTCTCTGATAGTACATCTTCTCAGTGACTCTTTTCTCTGATAGTATATCATCACAGTGACTCTTTTCTCTGATAGTACATCATCACAGTGACTCTTTTCTCTGATAGTACATCATCACAGTGACTCTTTTCTCTGATTGTACATCATCACAGTGACTCATTTCTCTGATAGTACATCTTCTCAGTGACTCTTTTCTCTGATAGTATATCATGACAGTGACTCTTTTCTCTGATAGTACATCATCACAGTGACTCTTTTCTCTGATAGTACATCATCGCAGTGACTCTTTTCTCTGATAGTACATCTTCTCAGTGACTCTTTTCTCTGATAGTATATCATCACAGTGACTCTTTTCTCTGATAGTACATCATCACAGTGAATCTTTTCTCTGATAGTACATCATCACAGTGACTGTTTTCTCTGATAGTACATCATCACAGTGACTCTTTTTTCTGGTGGTATATCACCACAGTGACTCTTTTTTTCTGATGGTACATCACCACAGTGACTCTTTTCTCTGATAGTACAACATCACTGTGACTCTTTTCTCTGATAGTACATAATCACCATGACGTTTTTTCTGATAGTACATCACCACAGTGACTCTTTTCTCTGATAATATATCATCACAGTGACTCTTTCATCTGATAGTACATCACCACAGTGACTCTTTTCTCTGATATTACATCATCACAGTGACTCTTTACTCTGATAGTACATCATCACAGTGAATCACTGTACACGTCCACACGCTTATAATTCGTCAATGTGTTTGGTAAATATTGGTTGTGATATCTAGGTATCACAAAATAATTACATTCAATGTACTTAAATTGGTCAATATAACTCATAGTCTCTAAACATGATTGTATGTCAGAATATATAAATATTCACCGTCACATAAAAGTATACAATGTCTTACAGTCTTAGTTTTCGATTCTATTGTTTGACAAAGATTTCAATTTTACTGCTTGACAAACAATTTTCCAACATCTTCAAACTCTAGTTTTTATCCAGTTGCTGTAAATACAGTTTTGATGAGAAAAAGAATCAATTTTGTACAGATTTTAGAACTAATCTTTTAAAATCTCTTGACTGAAAGGAAAAAATGTACTTTGCAAAGTACTTTTTACTTGGAAAGTAACAAGTAATTGTAAAAAGTACTTCTAAGTAATTATTCAAAGTACTTTTTAGAAAGTACTTCAAGTAGTACTTTAAGTACTTACTTGTTACTTAGTACTTTTACTTGGTACTTGGGAAGTACTTTCCCTCCCATCTCTGCGTCCAGGTATCGTTCGTGGGTCCCTCCGTCCTCTTGCCTGTATCTCTGTAACTTTGCTACCACGGATGCAATTACCTAAAAAAAAATTTTGATATTAAGCGACTCGGAGATACTTGAAGATATTCTTAGAGTGAATAAAACAATACAGGCAAGCACCGCTTTTATAACCAAAATCACAACTTATTCTTATTACAAATAGTAATGAGTTGGTCAAATTTTTATATAATTGTAACTCCTTGAAAATTTCGTTCTCTTTGAGTTCAAATTAAAGAAAATGTTTTGAGGCTTCGATTTAGAATACAGATGAAAGCTGTGTGATGAAAGTTCAAAGTAATGAATGCATTAATTAAAATTTGACCATAGATTAACTCTCACTCAGTAAATATAGGTCATAATAGTTGAGTAATTAGTTTGATATTTTGACTTATATAATTGTGTTTCATTGAACAAACAGGAATTTTGTGTTCTGTGAAATATTTTTAGCAGTAGGGTATATGTTCCAAGTTATTAATAGGATCTATATTTTCGAACACGTGATAAAGGAAAATATAATTATTATTATTTAACTACAATTTAAATTAATAGCTGAAGGTATGATACCAATTGAAATAAAAGTTAAATAATGATCATTATATATAAATAGATTTAATGAGTTCGATTACAACTTCAAGTTTAATTATCTATAATGTGAATCACTGAATTTTAATCGTCTCATTTGCAGCTTTTGGCACTAGGTGAAAGTTCAAGTTATCGGATATGGGTTTCCGCATTTTACGTAGAAAAATTATTTAGGTATTGATTTTTATTTCTAAACTTGTATTTTACGTACTGCCGTAATGGTATTGTATGTTCGGGGTCCTGAGGGGGGGGGGGGTGTTTCTTGTTGTATTTCTTGCCGGGCAGGCATTTCAATATTTCCAGTAGTTAAGTTCTTTCTTTCACATGGTAGCGTGGTTATTAATTAGTGCCGAGCGGCCATTTATTTACGTGGGTTACGATTCTCCCTAGAAAGAATAATCAACTTGTCTAATTTACTGTTTACGTTACTTGTCAATAATAATCATTAATTCCATCACTTCATTAAATAACATCAAATCAAATATCGTACCAAAATAACAAGGTTAAATGAAACACAGTCATAGTTTAAATTAGGTGTACTCTAATTAAGTAATCGATCAGACAAAAGGTTCGAGAAATAGTAAATCCTACATATACATCGTACATTTAATTCAATTAATCAAATTTCTACCTATGGAGGAGTTTAACTTACAACATGGGTCAAGCTTTGGAGATGGAGAGTATACTTTTCACAAATAAACACTGACACAATCACTGAGGAAATACGGATGGGGTTACTGAATTTCTAATGGAGTTGATGCGGCTGGAAACTCTTCATAACCACTGTACTAGGGTATTGGGAACGGCTGAAGTCCTCCACTGGAACTTTGTCAATTGACGTGGACGACAACTCGTGCAAATCTCGGTTCGATGATGGTGACTCTGGCTTCAGACTCCTACTGCTAATTGAATGTCTGCTCTGCAACATGAGAAGTTGTTCAGCAACGTCAGAAGTTATTCTGCAATAGACTTCAGTTCTTGGTTCCCACATCCTGTCTCATTTGACTTCGACTCTGCCGTAAAGAATACAACCTCTGCTGCCGGGATCCATTGAATTACAAGATTCAGTCACTTGCTAAGGATCCTATCTCCACCACTATGACGGGCGGAGATCTTCATCGACTAAGTCCTGCGATGGTCACCTAAGGCTGGGGTGAGAGAAGACTTCACCCCGCCGGGGTCTTATCCAGACCGGTAAACTACTTAAGACACTCTTGTAAGCAGAGAGTGACGACAGACAGAGTAGGACTCTTCATAATCTCAATCCACCGCTTATATACTCCCCAGATTCATCTAAAACTCCACCCAAATCCAAACGTAAGATCCGCTGATCTCACTTCTCCAATTCCGATTGGTTCTCAACCCTCCTGTAGGCTGTCCCTAATTCTACCCTCAACTAATAGAAACTGACCAATTCAAAAATAACTCCTCCCATATTTCAGACTAAACTAATTACTTTCTCACAGAAAAGAAACATCAAACTTGAAATCTGTTAGGATACATGAAACCTCAAGAGCTCGTTATTTCTATAAAGTAAACCACAGAAAACCTCTGGTCTAGAGAAAACAGTAGGTGGTTAATTACCCTCACCAAATGCATTACATGTAACAGAGTTTGAAACTCTTATTAACTCTCTTAAAGCAATAAATATTATTGTCAAACAACCATCCTAAAACCACAAGCATTTGAGCAGAAGGGAAATATCCAATGACACTGTTTTATTTCAAAGTCACAAAATAATTAACTTCAAATAACAAACCGGTCTGAAGATTTTATAACTACAAGTATACAGTATAATGGATACCAATTTAAGTAAGAATTGAATAATGATAATTAATATATTTATATCTTACATATTCGAAAATGTGGAACCGTCCGATAACACAGAATGCACTCTAAAATAGAACATGTTAAATATCCCATCAACTTTTAATTATTTACGTTTATTATAGGTTTAACATCTGCTTCGGAACCAAAGGCCATGTCTCTGAAGTCAAAAGGAAATTAAATAGAAGGGACTGGAAGAAGCAGTCAGAAAGGAAAGTGGCTCCATGGAAAAAGTCACGACGCTCATGGATGCTGAAAAACTACTCCGTGAATGCTGTCACTTACCGAGGAATGTGACAAAAATGGTCACAAGCACCGGTGGCTGCACTCAAGGATGGAAGATGAAAATGAAGAGGTAATAGTAAATGAAGTCTACGAGCCTACATAACACAAAATCTAAGACCTCGTACGTAATTGTGGAGCGTAACCCTAGCGCTATCCTCTAAAACTGCATGGAGAGTTAAAAACACTATACACATGGTAAACATAAAATAGACAATACATAATCCAAATTACAACAGTTTGAGTCCCAAGGGACGCCACCCCTCTTCTCTTCCATTCACCAAAGACAGCTTCAGGAACCCCTCGCGGTTTATTTACAATAAGCAGTCTAGAATAGATTCATAACAATAAATGCACTGGTCATTTAAAAATCATTTGATTGGTTATCCATTTCATTTTCACGGTACTGGAGGAACACTGTTCAACAACCGATGTTCCAATATCGCTTACTTTACGTTGATCCATTGTACAGTCGCACTAGCGTGTCAATGCCCGATCGTACCTTAACAACTGCCGTAGTCCCCTATAAATGTATTAATTATTGGGTATAGTTTAAAGGGAGCACAACGTAAGTTATATAGAAAGGTACAATCCAATTGAATAAAAATAATTCCTACATTTCTATACGTAACAGGAAGATAAGAAAATGAATTTCCAAATTTGAAACGATTTTTTAAAACTACGTATCTGTTTTCGCACTTCTGGTTGAAGTATAAATTCAGATATCGTTTGGAAACAGACATGCCGACGTCAAGATGATACTGTTAAAACCATGTATCGGTTTTCGTGTTTCTACTCGAAGTGTAAATTCAGATATCATTTAGAAACAGACATTCCGATATCTACTATGAGTCGAAATGGTTGCTAAGTCGATACCCACCGTTAGCGCTACGAATTCGACAGCAAACGGCATCGAATCGACATTCATATGTTTGTTGGGCACGAGGACGGATAGACCCACGAACGATACCTGGACACATCATTTCATTTCTTCCCATTTAATTTATATATAACATTATGTAACATAAATCAAATTGATATGCACTTAAACGTACAGTACGTTATATCAATGAAGTAAGAGTTTTCAATTTTAATTTATTTATTTATTGGATGCGAGTGGATATCGTTTCGAAGTATATTAGATATATAATTAGGCGTCTGTTTGATGCAGAATCCCTATGTATGATAGATGTCGTAATTTATCTTTCTATTCAACGCTGTTATAACGGAATCGCTTCGATGCCAAATACACTTAATGTGATACGGTTTAGCGGTGCAAAAGGATATCAGATTGATGTCTACTTGATGTCACCAAGTCTAATTTGTTACTGGTATTCGATGTCGGAAGAGAGGTTATACAGAGTCGTTTAGACATCGAATAGATACATTTATGTTTGCTGGGACGTTTCATTCATAAAACATCAAAACGTCAATGTTATTAGTCGGTTCCATTTTTTTGGTCCTTTAATAATTCCTTATACATATACCTAGCTATTGAGTATTGACAACCCAGTAAACAATGCAGCATCGAAATGACATCATCTGGATACAAGGCTTTTCTTGAAATGAATTCGAAAATAGAGCTAGAATCTGCTATCGATTCGAAGATGCCGTGCACCACTAGACGGCATCGACAATACGTGTATTTCAAGATGAAAAGTCACAAATTATGCGTCGAATAGACGTTAATAAAAAGAAGCAAATCATTGCTACTACCATAGGGAATTCTGTATTGAACTGACGCCCGATTATATATCTAATATGCTTCGAAACGATATCCACTTGATATCCAATAAGCAAATAAATTGAAAAATTAAAATTGAATCTTATACTTTATTGCATAATATTTACATAGGTTGACTACGTATCAACTTAATTAATTGTAACACAATGTTAAATACAAATTAATTGGGAAGATATAAAGTGACGTGTCCGGGTATCGAACCTGCATCCATGCAGATATCCTGCGGATAGGTACATGTACCTTGGCACTGCGCCACCGTGGATGCTTTTTGTCAAAAAAAAAAATTTGATATTAAACGACTTAAACCCAGCAAACATGAATGTATCTATTCGATGTCTAAACGACTCTGTATTACCTCTCTTCCGACATCGAATTCCAGTAACAAATTATAAATGGTGACATCAAGTAGACATCAATCCGATATCCGTTTGCACCGCTAAACCGCATCATATTAAGTATATTTGGCATCGAAGCGATACCGTTATAACAGCGTTGAATAGAAAGATAAATTACGACATCCAACATACTTAGGGATTCTGCATCGAACCGACGCCTAATGATATATCTAATATGCTTCGAAACGATATCCACTTGCATCCGATAAATGAATAAATTAAAACAGAAAACTCTTACTTCATTGAAATAACGTATTGTACGTTTAGATGCAAATCAATTCGATTAATGTTACATAGTGTTATAAATAAATTAAATGGGAAGAAATGAAGTGATACGTCCAGGTATCGTTCGTGGGTCCCTCCGTCCTCGTGCCTGTACTTCTGTAGCTTTGCCACCATGGATGCAATTACCTAAAAAAAATTTTGATATTAAGCGACTCGGAGATACTTGAAGATATTCTTAGAGTGAATAAAACAATACAGGCAAGCACCGCTTTTATAACCAAAATCACAACTTATTCTTATTACAAATAGTAGTGAGTTGGTCAAATTTTTATATAATTGTAACTCCTTATAAATTTCGTTCTCTTTGAGTTCAAATTAAAGAAAATGTTTTGAGGCTTCGATTTAGAATACAGATGAAAGCTGGGTGATGAAAGTTAAAAGTAATGAATGCATTAATTAAAATGTTACCATATATTAACTCTCACTCAGTAAATGAAGGTCATAATAGTTGAGTAATTAGTTTGATATTTTGACTTATATAATTGTGTTACATTAAACAAACGGGAATTTTGTGCTCTGTGAAATATTTTTAGTAGTAGGGTTTATGTTCCAAGTTATTAATAGGGTCTATATTTTCGAACACGTGATAAAGGAAAATATAATTATTATTATTTAACTACAATTTAATTTAATAGCTGAAGGTATGATACCAATTGAAATAAAAGTTAAATAATGATCATTATTATAGATTCAATGAGTTCGATTACAACTTTAAGTTTAATTATCTATAATGTGAATCACTGAATTTTAATCGTCTCATTTGCAGCTTTTGGCACTAGGTGAAAGTTCAAGTTATCGGATATGGGTTTCCGCATTTTACGTAGAAAAATTATATAGGTATTAATTTTTATTTCTAAACTTGTATTTTACGTACTGGTATCATGGATACCAATTTAAGTAAGAATTGAAGAATGATAATTAATATATTTATATCTTACATATTCGAAAATGTGGAACCGTCCGATAACACAGAATGTACTCTTAAAATAGAACATGTTAAATATCCCATCAACTTTTAATTATTTACGTTTAGTATAGGTTTAACGTCTGCTTCGGAACCAAAGGCCATGTCTCTGAAATTAAATAGAAGGGACTGGAAGAAGCAGTCAGAAAGGAAAGTGGCTCCATGGACAAAGTCACGACGCTCATGGATGCTGAAAAACTTACCGAGGAATGTGACAAAAATGGTCACAAGCACCGGTGGCTGCACTCAATGATGGAAGATGAAAATGAAGAGGTAATAGTGAATGAAGTCTACGAGCCTACATAACAAAAAATCTAAGACCTCGTACGTAATTGTGGAGCGTAACCTTAGCGCTATCCTCTAAAACTGCATGGAGAGTTAAAAACACTATACACATGGTAAACATAAAATAGACAATACATAATCCAAATCACAACAGTTTGAGTCCCAAGGGACGCCACCCCCCTTCTCTTCCATTCACCAAAGACAGCTTCAGGAACCCCTCGCGGTTTATTTACAATAAGCAGTTTAGAATAGATTCATAACAATAAATGCACTGGTCATCTAAAAATCACTTGATTGGTTATCCATTTCATTTTCACGGTACTGGAGGAACACTGTTCAACAACCGATGTTCCAATATCGCTTACTTTACGTTGATCCATTGTACAATCGCACTAGCGTTTCAATGATCGATCATACCTTTACAACTGCCGTAGTTCCCTATAAATGTATTAATTATTGGTTATAGTTTAAAGGGAGCACAACGTACGTTATATAGAAAGGTACAATCCAATTGAATAAAAATAATTCTTACATTTCTATACGTATTATATAACAGGAAGATAAGAAAATGAATTTCCAAATTTGAAACGATTTTTTTAAAACTACGTATCTGTTTTCGCACTTCTGGTCGAAGTATAAATTCAGATATCGTTTGGAAACAGACATGCCGACGTCAATTAAGATGATACTATTGAAACCATGTATCGGTTTTCGTGTTTCTACTCGAAGTGTAAATTCAGATATCATTTAGAAACAGACATTCCGATAACTATTATGAGTCGAAATGGTTGCTAAGTCGATACCCACCGTTAGCGCTACGAATTCGACAGCAAACGGCATCGAATCGACATTCATATGTTTGTTGGGAAAGATACTTTGAGATATTTTAAAGTGAATATTACTATATAGACAAACACCGCTTTTATAACCAAAATCACAACTTATTCTCATTACAAATTGTACATAATAAGATGGTCAAATTTTTATAAAATTGTAACTCCTTAAATTTTCATACTCTATGAGTTCAAATTAAAGAAAAATTTTTTGAGGCAACGACTTAGCTAAATAAAGATGGAAGCTCTGTGATGAAATTTCAATGAATTAATTAAAATTTGACTATAGATTAACTCTCACTCAGTATATATACGTGAGTAATTAGTTCACTCGAGTAATGAGGGACCTGAGTTATGAAGTATTTTCAAATTTGTTTCAATTATAGGAAACGATTTACGTCATGAAATTCGTCCTAGTTCTCACTCATTTACCGTAATGAAGTGGCTCTGCGTTATGAAGAAACTTATGGAGTTGTATACAATTTTCATAATTGGAAGGTATCGTATTTCATGACAGCCATCATCAAAAACACACAAAAACCCTTATTATCCATTGGAGGGAGTCGTATTTCGCAACTGGGCCGAAAAAATATTGTCTTTAAAAAAATCGAGTGATTATATGTATCTAATTTGAAAAATTACTTGTTCTTATTACCATTTGTAGTAGGACTGAATCGTGATTCTCATAGTACTGTATGTAATAATTTTGTAAATCTAAGCGGTATGTAAAATATACGTAAATCTCGCTAGAAATATATTTGATGTGAAGTCTGGCGTTTGTACATATTAATCATACGGCAACACCTTATCCAATATGGCGTTATCAATCAGCTAACACAAGACGCGAGTAAACGTTGCGAGGCTTAATTTGGTAAATTTCGTGGTTCGTTTCATTGGTACCATCTTGGATGTTTATTATATTTCGGTTGAGTGTTTATTAATTCAAAGGTGCGAAGATTGCTTGGATTAGTAACCACTGAGTTGTACCGGTTGCTAGTTTTCTATTTGTTTGGGATTGGCCAATTGAGGACTTGTGTTTTTCATGTAAAATTGGGAAGCCCGAAGCTACTACCTAGTACCTAATTGATGATTTTATTTCTAAAGAGATTAGCTACCTACTGAATAATTATTCTTGGGAAAAGAAGGTAAATTGCCGCACAAACTACTACTAGTAGCTAGTAGGGTAATTGCGCAATGCGCCAGTACCAGTCTGCAGAGCATGCACGATCAGTCTCTAGATAGTTAATTCATGGTGCAATTTCTCCAAAGATTTCCAAATTTCTCCAAAATAGCCAAAAAATGAAAATCTCAAAATACTCTCCAATAATTACATGTAAACATAGGAATTAATTAGAAAATTGTCGCCGAATAATTCAGGAGACTAATTTCAACTTTCAAGGCCACTATAGTCGCTGGATAAACTTCACAACTTCATGCATCTTTTATTACAGACTGGCGCCAGTACCTAATTGGCATACCTCTAGTAATCTGATTAGCAGTCTGTCAAGTAAAATAGTATGTCTCTTAAACTTGCCATTTGTCTCTCCAGCTCTCTCCAAAATTCAACAAATTCTCTCTAAAATGATCATATTTTCATAAATTCTCTCCAAAATAACATTGTAGATTTGTAGTATAGGAGAAAAATAGATAAAACTCGCCATTTGCATTTGAAAGGCTCAAAATAACTGTCACAAACTCCAAGTATTAAAGCATGTCCAAACTTGCCATTTTAATGGCGAGTCCTTAGCCAAGTATAATAGTATGTCTCATAAACTCACCATTTGTCTCTCCAGCTCTCTCCAAAATTAATTAACTGTCACAAACTCGCCATTAACATGGCGAGTTTGGACATGCTTTATTACTTGGGTCCTTAGTGTGTTTTAGCAGCTTTTAATGTACCAGGTCCAGGTCTACTCTGGAAAATACATTAGGCTAACACCAGACTGCAGAATATGGAACATTTTTCCAAGACTCTCTGCGGGAGTTTTGATTGAATTTTAGAAATTGGAGATCTCTGCCGGAGATCATGAATTAATTCCTATGTTACTATTAATTTAGCTGCGGGAGATTTGGAATCAATTCCTATGTTACCATTAATTTAGCTGCGGGAGATTCTGAATCTGCTACTGAGAGTCAGAGAGTAACTCTCTCTCAAATTAAAATCTCTGCGGGAGAAGAGACACATTCTGCAGACTGGGTTTAACAGATGAATTTTTAGAGACTATATGCTGCAGATTATACAGTTTCCAATAATTTATTACTGTATTTAAAGCTTTGCTAAACTCCAACAGAGTAATTAATCCATCAGTCAGTAAAGACCACTGTTACTTTTTCCAGAGACCAGAGTGGGTCCAGCCGTCCAGGTGTATGTTTTTCTAGATGTACAATTTATGATCTATCAGTAAATTTTAAATGTAAGCAAACAAGCAATTACTTTTTATTTAAAATGGTAGTCTGATCACTAGATTATCAGAATATTTTATTTTATATATATATAGATATTTTACATAATATTACCACATATTGGTACCAGTCTGAAAAGTACAGCCCATGTTTCAAAGTATGGACAAAGTCGCCAGTATACTGCAACTTTTGAGAGGTGTAATAAGTTTAGAAACCTGTAAATAACAAGTAAATCACTCATAGATAGTCTCAAGTGATTTACATGCATCAGACATGATTCATAAAGATGTTTTAAAGTGTAAAACCTTCACTAGGATATCCTATTTCTTCAAAGTATCCTAAATGTGGCGACCTTGATCCATTTTACCACCAAACTGGCAACTTTCAAACTGGCAACTTTCAGTACAGCAGGATTTGTGGATTAATCCTGTGCCCACCAAGTTCTATTTAAAAATTAACTCCTATGTTTCCATGTTATTGGATGTGCCCAAATCCCTATTTATGTAAAAAAAATCCTGTGTCTGTGCCAGACTGTATTTCATGGTAAATTCCACTGACATGTCGATGGAATTTTTCACCTTTGAAAATAATACTCTATCAATGTCGGTGGATTTTTAGCTATTTATTCCTATTTTGCCATTAATAATTTGGTATAAAAAAACGGAGAAAATATTGGTGATTTGGCTAAATTACTGGAAATTTATGGTGGATTTTTTCAGCTTTTTCAAAAAGTCATTGGGATTTTGTGCACCAAATACAGACTGGTCAGTCTGTGGAGACATTCCAGTCTGTATTTCATGGTAAATTCCACTGACATGTCGGTGGAAATTTCCCCCCATTGAAAATAATATTCTGGCAAAGTCGGTGGATTTTTAGCTAATTATTCCATGTTACCATGAAAATACTTAGGAGCCTTTTGGAACCAATTCAATGAAAATCTAATGGACATACAGCAATTTCAAAATAATTTTATCAGTAACTAAAATTTGTTAAAGTTAGCATTACAATAAAGCTATTATAATTTATATCCCACTTATTATATCCCACATGCATTCTATTAGAATCAACTGTGTTTCAATCACGTAACAAAATCTTCTTCCAATTTTGCACCAGTGTTGCCATATTTATCGCAATATCATAGCTTAATAATGGATTCAAATTTGAATAGATATTAGATTATAGGAAGGTACTGCCTTTTCGAATCATTGAATGAATCTTTCATTAAATAAATAGGTAGTTTATGAAACTTATGGATGTTCTGATATATGTACCTACTGTGCCATACGTTATTACCAACTAGGTAGATACTAATTCATTGTTTTTAGGGCAGTTATGAATTATCAGACAGTTCCACATATTTGGTCAAAGAAAAAAAAATCCATTTAAACTAGTGATTTCAATAGGTATTAGTGATACCTGGATACCAATTAAAAAAATTAACAAGTTTTTCTTAAGTTAATAAAGTTATATGATCAAAAATGTGGAACTGCTGGATACTTTGTAACTTATCCTACTATAGGCTGATGCATGTGCATCCCTCAGGCCTTTTTTCATCACTGATTTAACAGTTAATTACAGTTTTTTCAAATCATTTCATCTCTTAAAAGTTGCCAATGTGTATTCTTTGAAACATTGGTTTCAATATATTGTAAATTCCAGGTAATAATAAAGCATGCCAAACTTGCCATTTTAATGTGAACTGGCAAGTTTGTGAGTTATTTTGAGCCCTTCAATTGCAAATGGTGAGAAATATCTATTTTTCTCCTATGCTACAATGTTATTTTGGAGAGAATTTAGGATGATTTGATCATTTTGGAGAGAAATTTGGTGATTTTTGGAGAGAGCTGGAGTGACAAATGGAGTTCATGAGCCATATGGAACTATTTCACATGGTATAAATTTTAACAGATACATACAGTTTGTTAATGCTTATCTGTTTCAAAATTGCCTTAAAATACAGCATTGTTATTAGTCATTTCATAAAAAAATATTTTGCTTTGTGGAGTGTTTGCAGTTCCTCCCCACACTGGGTGTAACAGTAAATTCCCCCTAAACAATAGCGTCGACGGGGGTAATTTGGCTCACTCTGCTGCGAACTATGCTTTTCAAAGGGAAGGAGGAATCACATAAACTTCTTATTTTAGGGCAGGATAGTTACTAATATAATAATAATGTACAGCAAATTTCAGCTCTCTATCTATACACACAAAAAAGTTATAGTGAAAAATGTTGCGCCACAACTACCTCACAATTTAGGGGTAATTCGGCGCACATTCTGGGGTAATTTGGCGCACCGATATTTTTAATAGTAAAACATCTGTTTAGAAAAAAAACAAATACACCATTGGAAAGAACAGCATTTTTACTAGAAGATACAATTTGGTTCTTGTTTCAATGTGAATTTAGCTTCATAGTAAAGCATGTTAACTAATCGCTTCTTTTCCACAGGGCCAAAACAAGTTTGAAAAGATGAATTACGAATCCCACATACTTTGGTTTAGCGGTCGCATATTTGGAGCTAAAAACTTCAGATTTGTTAGAGTAGTAGAGTATTAACCTGTCATTGACTGGTATGAAGGATTTTTGCTTACTCCACCTCTGTTTTATTATATGGGAAAAACACTTGTCCACAATTTTTTTTATGTGATGTAGCTAATTCTGATGGAAAAAATATATATCAAATCTGAAATGATTTAAAATTATTAGCTATTATTATAATTATCTAAAATAAACAGTAATTAATCAATTCTAATGCTTAAAATACATATAGACATGGTTTTATAACCGTAATATAGAAAATAGAAGTGCACCAAATTGCCCCATGAAGGTGCACCGAATTACTCCACAATAAAATGTTAATTTTTAACAAGTGTTTTCCCCGTATAACAAAAATGGGGTGGAGTGAACAAAAATCCTTTAAACCAGTCAATAACAGGTTAATACCAAATATGCGACCGCTAAACCAAACTATGCGGGATTTGTAATTCATCTTTTAAAACTTGTTTTGACCCTTTAAAAAAGAAATGATTAGTTAATAGGCTTAACTGTAAAGCTAAATTGTTTTTATAACAAGAAGTAAGTTGTATCCTGTAGTAAAAAAGCTGTTCTTTCTAATGGGTGTATTTAGTTTTTCTCTAAACTGATATTTTACTATTAAAAATAGCGATGCGCTGAATTACCCCTGGTTATAGCACTGTGCCGAATTACCTCGGTCAACGCTAATACAATGAGTAACTGAATAGTATACCATACATACAATAGTAATTTTTCTTTGCCCTTCCACAGTCAAGGAATTTACTAATTCTGAAACTCATCCCTCATAATTGCCTTTCTTTAGATAGATAGAATGTTTTCATGATGCAGAACTGTTTCATGTTAAAAAGTCTTAAGAGACAGATGATTGCGCTATATCTCTAAAACAAAAAGTTTGCCAAGAAATGGTATACATGAAAACACCTTAAAATCTTTATATATCTAAATTGTCAAAATATTGAAAATCAGTACCTGACCTTAATAAAACACAATAATATCAAATGGTTTTTATTATATTTAGAGTTTGGGAGTATACATATTTGATATTTCTAAGTATGGCAATAAAATTTACCGGTGTTTCAAAGTATGGACAGTGTCATCAGGATCCTACCGACTTTTCACATATGACATGCGCTGTAAATCAGTCATGATGCAAAATGAGTTTTTCAAATTGAATATCTTATACAAGAACCACATTTTTACTTTGAATTTTTTAAATGAGCTGACCTGACTTTACCAATCTCTCACTACACTGACAAAATTTCATCCCATATTTAGAATCATGGCAGTTAAATACCTAATTTCTGCATGGCAAATGGCTAGCTAGCAACTGGTACAATAGAAGGGGTTTTCAAAGGTTGTGATATTTGTGCAAACATGAATGATGTAGTATATTTTCATGAGCTTTTTCTTATTAAGTGAATTATATACTTTATGTTAAATATATCTATAAAAATTATGTTTGATGTCTGAATGCTTTTTTTTCAACGTTATTTACCAATTCTCTTAATTGATGTATAGAATGGTTTTCTTTTTACATCATTTAAGAGGTTTTAATTGTCAATTAATGAGTTCTGTTGCACATGGAACATCTTTTTTATTATTCTATAAATGAAATGGTGCTATTTACTATTTTGTAATTTTGCACACTCTCAGACCTCGAGCAATAATAAGTTGTTAGGTAAGTGAGATAACCTCTACTGCTTTTCTTTCCCAGATTTGAACACATTTGATTACTGCTGCTACAATGAAACCTCAAGATCATCTCTCGTATGGTAATGACCTAATTAATAGACACACCTGATTACACTGAAATATATTGATAGATGTACTGAAATATTGATGATTATACTGATGTAACATAATTTATACCGAGTATCCATAGCATACTAACATATTTTCCCCCTGGCTCTGTTTAGTCCAGAGTAATCTGAGTTTTAGTTCAAAGTATAAAAAATGGTTTAAAAATTCAGTCATTAAGTGATGAGTATTGAATTAAAGCAAAAGCAAAATCTTGTTTATCGAAATAGAAGTGTCTGCATAGAGAAGAATATCCACCAGTGCTACATTTTTGAGTGATTATTTTGCGAGTATATTGTTAATATAATGGAGGCGCCACTGAGTAGCGTGCAAGTCGTGGAAGACTGCAGTGACTGCACGGAGCTGCTGCCGAGTGTGGGTCTCTTCCTGAAGCCCTATGCTAAGCTCAGAATCTCAGTCTCTCTCCCAAAACTCACCACTGGACAGTCAATATCAAGCAATGAGGTGAGTCTATTATTGAGTAAATGTACCTTGTACATAGAGAAACCACATACTATTTCATGGCTAGCAGTACTAACCTTCTAAAATTCAGACCATTCCATATTTATTGATACTTCAAATTAAAGTTTCAATGTAGTTTGAAGAAAAAGTTTCCACGAAATATAAATTGTTGTTAATCTGGCAGATTATGTTATTCACTAATTCAAAGTGAAATATGTGAATGAGCTCTTATTTTAGATTTTCTAGGCATAATTAAGAGTGAAACCACTATCATCAATTAATAGGGCCTTTTATATTGCATTCCATGATTACCTGATAAAATTTATTCAGATCATGTAACTTTAGTACAAAAAGGCATGTTAAAAATGAAAATATATCACTAAATCAGTACTGAACTCTACCTTAAGAAGTTAAGATTACTTAATTCATTACTGAAATTTGCAATAGCTATTATCTTTTTGCTATGAATGAACCAATATAATAGAAATGTTTTCCTCTTTGCAGATAATAGAGAAACTGCGCCTAGCAATCAAGCCTCTAAAGTTCACCACAATCCGTGTGTCTAAGAGCATGTCTGATTTTGTGAGGTTTGAGGCAGAGATAAACAACAAAGACAAGGTTGAGGCAGTTATTCAGAAGATAAACCTCAAGGTAACTAGAAATCTTTTAGTTACGACATGAAAATACCTCAATTGTGACTCTAAAATTATACTCCCTTATTTGATATCTTGAATTTGGTAAATCTACAGAATGAATACTAATTGTTTTCTTATTGTTCAGGGTATCCGCCTCAAAAACTGCTCAGATCTGCTCAGAATCAAAGCTTGTGAGGGCAAGACTAACTTTCCTACTCGACATGAGTGGGATGCTTTCTTCAGAGATGCCAAGCACATGAATGAGATGAAGCCGGGGGAACGCCCTGACACCGTGGTGTTGAAGGTGAATAGTAATTAACAATAACAACTGTGTTATGAGAATATAGTAATTTACCTCCTAGTTGGAGCTTTATCTAATATTTTTATATTTTCCAGGGTTTACCTAACCGGTGGTTCTCTCACAACAAAACCTCTTCTAACGTCAGACCAAGTGATCAGCTGATGTCCAGGGTGAGTAATGATAGTAGTTTGAAATGTTACATCAAATGTTATTGGTAATTCATTATGTGAACTGGATGGTCTCTTTAACCCTTAAAAGACTGACTGAGGAGTTTAAGCTCCACAAACCAAATTCATTTAATACAATAACACTATTCATACAAATCTTGGGTAAATAAAATTTTGCCCAGTACATTAATATGATAAAAGCTATTAACTGACAAAAATCATATAATTAGAGCTGCTGGTTTCAAAAATATCATTGTGTAAAGAATCCTCTTAAATTTTGTCAGTCCAATTTGGGTTAACCCTTTCGACGCAGTTGGGTTACATATGTCCCAACATTTTACTCCGATACAGAAACGGGTAAGATTTTAAGTTCAATGTGTCGATTTATTACCCTGATTGATGAAAGATTGGTCATTTAGATGCATTTATATGAATCTTTTCGTTGTTTCGTTTTACTAGTTGGTTGTATATATCCCATTTTCATGGAACACAGGTTACTTAAGGAGTTAGGGTACACATATGTCCCACATCAAATATTCACAAAATTGAATAAACACATTTGCTGACGAACTAAGTTTATCCATTAGTGCTTAAATCTTCCAAAAAATCTATTAAACTGTTTCTCAATTCAGCTGAAAAAATTCCGCGTCGAAAGGGTTAAATGAGTAAATATGATCACTAGAAAAATATCCAAAGGGTTAATATAGATATTGAGCATACCTATTAAGTATAGATCAAGTAGTAGAGAGACAAAGTTTTTATTTGTTAATTGTATGTCAAATGAAGTACTATTTTATAATGATCTTTTGAGAGAGACAGCTATCCTAACTTCATTCTTAATCCTTTTGTCAGATTCTACGTCAATTTGGTGACATCAGACACATTGACATCCCCACTAACGATCCCCTGAGGCTGAAGATGACACCCACCATATCAGGCCTGAGTCAGGCCTCTCTCAGCACCAAGGACGTGCTCTTCACTTGCTTTGTTCAGTTCAGGGACTACATTGGCTTCGACAAATGTATGCATGAACTGCAGGGCAAGAAACTCGTCTATCAGGAGGATGGGAAGGCATGGAGTTGTGACATTGAGGTGAGTGAAGTAAACTCTGTCATTTGTAGAGCAGTTGTTAGTGTCTTGAATCTCAGTGTCTGATAAGAAGGAATTTGGTCAGAACATTCGCAGGGAACTGGTTAAGATATCCAGGATTTTTATTATTTTTTAAAGATGTTAGTGTTGTCAATTTCATTTGAATTAAGAGAAAAAATCTTTTGTGGCAGTACATTGTTCCTTTAATTTTGTGTTTGTTGCACTCCCTGCAGGTTGACTATGATCGCACAAAGCACCTCACTGACTACTGCATCAAGAAGAGACACGAGGAGAGTGAGAAACTCCTTGCCTTGGACAGGGCTAAGCAGGAGAAACTGAAGAAACAGCAGGAGAAAGAGGAGGAGGAGAAGAGGCTTGAAGAGTAAGTAGATCCCCGTGTTACTTTCTAACACAGTGGCAGGTAGAATTAATTAAACAAGACCCACAACGTTCGGTTTAATAGTATTAGAAATAATGCTAAGGGCTAGTTAAACAGTTAGGATAATATCTAAAACTGTCTCGCTATTCACCTAATCATGTTGATATTAAAAAGATGAGGTAGAGTGAAAAATAGTTCTTTTTCAGTCAAGTGTAATTATAGTGAGTTTGTGGATGCAAAGCGTGTTTTCATGTAATCTCCTTTGTCCTGCCAGAGAACAGGAGTCAGCTCTGCTGTACAAACAACAGGAACTCAAGGGACTGAAGATGAAGGAGAAGGCTGTGAGGAGGGAGAAAAGGGAGCAGATGAGAAGGAATAAAAGGATGAAGAAATTGGGTTAGTTTTCTTTGAAGTTTGAAATTAATCAAATGAATCTAATTAAAAATAGGATGAAATATTTTATTTGGTTTACATTGTTTTTCAGAACGTTTTGTATCTTAGAGATGATTGCTGGTTAAATATTAATTGATTTAATTAGCATAAACTTGATTATTTTTCAGGAGACGGAGACGGAGATGAAGATGAGATAGCAGACAAGATAGCCAATGAAGAGAAGAAACTTATGATGGCACAGAGAAGATTAGAGAGCATCAGACTATTGGACGAACTATTCGACAGAATTAAGGTAAGGGACTCTCATCAGCTACTCCGCAGTAGAACTGTGTGCGGTAATTCTTGTAGCAGTCGCTGTAGATATCTTTCAGCAAGAGATGGAATCATTACTCATTTAATTTCATCCGTGCTCCTCGGAATAACTGAATAAAAAGTATTGAACTATATTGCATGAAACTTGGTGGGACGATTGGTCAATATCCAGTTACCAGTTTGTTAGATTTCGGGAGAGAACGGGACAAAGTGGCTGCGAAGGTATGTACTCTACCGAGTGCACGTAATCTAGTTACTAATTTTTCATATAGGTCACTGTTCACTAGTGCTTTAAGAACCTTATGATTTTGAATTCTATCAGTCGAAAGATATATTGGATCATCATATTTATGCAGAAAAATTATGACCTATTATTGTTTCTCATTAAATAATAATAATATAAATTGTTAATGTCACACACTCACAGTAATCCTAAATGGATGATAACATAAATCATTAGTCCAATTAAACTTTTATCCATTTCTGATTGACTAAATTGAACCCACTTTCCGAGTATGGTGAGCCTAAGAGCTATCGAACCGTTATCTTGGTATAAATACCATTTGATATTTCCCCTTAGACTGCTTATTCACCACATGGTTATCTGCAGGTTGTACGTATGAGAGGTGGGCCCAAAGTGGCTGAGGTGAGCCTCAATGACGATCCCAAGGTGGCAAAGGAGGAGAAACTCAAGAGGAACAAACTGGTGAACTCTCTGAAGGAGAGGCAGGAGGCTGACATTGGGCACCACCGTAACCAAGTCACCAAGGCTCAGCTTAGTCAGGTATGGGGCTAAGATAACATAATGTAGAAACACTTCTTGTAACATTTTTAGAGTAGCTTACCACTTTCCACATTTATGAGAAAGTATATTATTTAACATTTTAACTTAGAATGGTAAATTATATACTCTGTTCTCCTATGATCGAAAATGTGAAACTGTCCTATAACTGGTAACATATTCTAATAGGAGACTGAGTTTATAGGATAGTTGACGTCTCAAAATATCCACATAGTTCAATCATTTAAGGTTAAAACGTTTTATACACCATCACATCAGGTATATTTCTTTTGGTAGAAAATTATTCGTTATCAGATGCATCAATATGAAACGGGATATTTTTATTAATGATATTCCTTATGTCTGTGAATTCATTAACATAAAGTAATTATCCTCTTATCATCCTAACCCTGAAAGCATCGTTTCAAATCCCCAAAGTATAACTAATGTTCTACCTCTCTTACAGCATCGTCTCAGTTCAGTGATAGACCAGGACAAACTAGACAAACTGTCACTGGTGTCAAGTCGCTCAGTGAGTGACTCGGAAGGCTCAGTCGATGGTGACGAGGCAAAGAAAATCGTCACTACTTCAGGTACACTAATGATTTATATTCACACTATTTAGGGGAACTTCTGAGTTATTGGACAGTTCCTCTTTTTCGATCATATAAAAAAATATTATAACTTTGTTTTTATTGTTTTTTTCCCCTAATGATCGTAAATGTTACACTGTTTGAAAACTCAGAAATTACCCTACTTGTTATTTTGCATTCATTTGAGATTAAAATATGGTTTGTTAGGTTATTTTATTGTTGTTAGGTCATTAAAAGTAATCATGCTAACTTAATTCTTTTCTTTAATTTTAGGCCCACCAAGCTCACTACCCAAAGAAAATCAAGCGATTGTTCCTAACACTGCCATCAGACCTCCATTTAATAACAATTTCCAACAGTATGATAACCGCTTTCAAAATAATAACCAACACTTCCACCACAACCAGCCATTTCACCATAATAATCAGTTCAATTACTACAACCAAAATTATTACAATGATGGTGGTGGAGGTAGGGGTTACTATTTCGATAGGGGTATGAGGGGGGGCATGAGAGGCAATTGGAGGGGGAATATGAGGGGCAGCTGGGACCCCTCGATGGGTCCCAATCAGGCCATGAGAGGTAATTTCAGAGGAAGGAGACCGTTCCAACACTACGGTGGTGATGAGTCTATGATGATGCAACAAATGGTTCCAAACAACAACGTACAAAAGAAAGAGAAGAAAGCAGCTACTTGGTTCAAAAGGGCTGGTGTGGATGACATTTCAAGTGAGGAATCGTCACGATCTCGCAGTCGCTCAAGGTCTAAGAGAAGACGCTCGCGATCCGGAAGATCATGGTCCACTAGATCAAGATCACTATCCAAGTCACGTTCAAGATCCAACTCACGCCGTCGAAAGTACAGGTCCAGATCAAGATCAAGTCGTAGAGAAAGCAGATCCAAAGAAAAGAATGGTGCCGTCAATGGCAAGGACAGAAGCAGATCTAAAAGTTCTAATAAAGAGAACTCTCCCAAGAAAGTGGGAGGATCTCCTAAATCTCGATCAAAGAGTCCAAGTAGACCTAAAAGTGAGGAAAGGAAAGCATCTGTTAGTAAGGACAGATCTGTGAGCAAAGGCAGATCAAGATCTAAGAGTAAAAATACATCTCCTTCTAAGAGCAATGACAGATCATGTTCCAAAACCAGGAATAAGTCACACTCGAAGAGTAAAGATAGATCACGTTCCAAGAGTAAGGACAGGTCAAGATCCATGAGTAAAAATAAAACTCGTTCAAAGAGTAATGACATATCTCGTTCTAAGTCTAAGAGCAATGACCGATCGCGATCCATAACCAAGAAGGAAAGGTCTAGATCAAAAAGTAGAGAACGATCATCTTCCAAGACTAGAGGACGATCACGTTCCAAAAGCAGGGAAAGATCACGTTCCAAGAGCAGGGAAAGATCACGTTCCAAGAGCAGGGGAAGATCACGTTCCAAGAGCAGGGGAAGATCACGTTCCAAGAGCAGGGGAAGATCACGTTCCAAGAGCAGGGGAAGATCACGTTCCAAGAGCAGGGGAAGATCACGTTCCAAGAGCAGGGGAAGATCACGTTCCAAGAGCAGGGGAAGATCACGTTCCAAGAGCAGGGGACGATCACGTTCCAGGAGTAGAAGTAAATCACGCTCGAGACATCGTGGTAGGTCCAGAAGTCGCTCGTCCACCAAATCTTCTCGCAGTCGTTCCCGCAAGAAGCGTTCTAAGAGGAAGAACAGAGACAGAGGAGGCAGTGACTGCCGAGAAAGTGACTTGGAGCTGTCCAGTGAGAGTGAGAATGGAGGAGTCATGGAGGGGATGTGGCCTCATGATGGAGGCTACTTTCCTCCTGAGATGATGGGAGGAGCTCCTCCTATGTTCTTCCAGCCACAGTTTCCTGGTGGTCCTGGGGGCTTTGATGGCAACTTCTATGGTCCAAACATGAATATGAACATGGGTGGTATGTTTCGGGGCAACAGAGGGATGCAATTCAATAACAGAAGGCCCTGGGTACCCAGACAAAGAGGTGGGAGACCTTTTGGAAGATGGCCCAATCAAGGAGCTGCGTACAATAACAGAGGTGGTGGGAATTTCAATGGCAACTTCATTGACCAAATGCCTTTCGATGGGGCAAATGGAAACTTCAGAGGGGGTCACAATCAGAGGGGAAGGGGTGGTTCTCATCAAAACAGAGCGGGTCCTGATAGAATAGACTCTGAGGAATTCTTCCTTGACAAGCATTCTAAAGATGGTATGGGTGAAATGAATAAAAGACGCATGAGAGACGATAGGAGCATGTCACCATCCCACAATAGACGAAGATCTCCTCCCTATAGAGGTAAAGACAGGAACTTGCCAGAAGATATGCCACGCAGAAAACCACGCAACGCACCTGTTGAAGAGCGGAGGTACCCAGAGACTAACATGTACAATGTTGAAGAGCGTAGAAGACGCAACTCTGGAGACGAGGCACCTCTCCATGTCTCCAAGAACAGACGATCGTACAGTCCTGAGGCAGCCAATCGCAGAGCAAGGAAGCTCATCAATGTAGAGAGTGAAGATCTTGTGGTAGGCAAGATGTACTCTGATAGAATGGATAGCTCTACACACAGGGCCATTAGAAAAGAGAGGCAGAGAGATAAGGAAATGTCTAGAGCTGGTGAACGAATAAACGAAAAAGGAAGAATGAAACCTAGTATGAATGTGACTCCAAGAAAGAAGGAGCAAATAGGTGCCAGGTACTACCCTCAGGTAGATGAGCACAAGAAAATGCGTAGGGAGGAGCACATGCTAATAGGCAGTGATGATGAGAGACCTGTACGTAAGAGAGGGATTGATGTGGAGAGACCCAAACGAAATAGACTTCCTGTAAATGATGCGAAGAGAGCGAGGAGAATGGAAGCGAGTGATGATGAAAGACCAAGAAGAAACTTGATTGAAATCAGTGATGATGAACGACCAAGAAGAACCCGTATTGAAATGAGTGATGATGAGAGTCCTATGAGAAATAGAACAGAAATGATTGAGAAACGCAAGAAAAGGCCAATGCCAGCGCCTCCATCTCCCCCTGCTTTTGCCAAGAGGGACCGGGAAAGAACCCACAAGAGGAACTTTGATGACATTTACAATGAGATGGAGGAGGACGAGGACAGCAGTGAAGGAGGCAGTGTCAAGAGGAAGCTACAAGATGATGACATCCTGAAGAGTGAGACTGATTCTGATGATAGTCTGGTAGAGAGTATCGGAAAGACCAAAAAGAAAAAGAAACACAAGAAACACTCCAAAAAGAAAGACAAGAAAGCTAAGAAGAAAAAGAAAAGCAAAAAGTGAAGAGATAGATTCTCTTTTTAATTGCAAACATGTGTAAATAATGTAATAAATATCGTCAGTGAATAATGTACAAATGTCCTAGTGGAATAATCTTCCACTCTTTTTTGGTATGGTGCTAGATACCATTATCTTGTTAATTATATTGATTATTGCTTTGATGAATTATACAATGAAATGTATATAACTTATTCTTTTTCTTTACAGAAATTCATTTATATTTGAATTTAGTGAACTAGTGAGAAAAGTGATAAAGAACTAGTTAAGAACTAAGTGTCTGGATAAGTGACTCGCAGCCTATTATTTTGTATTTATTTCCTTTGCTCGTCATTTCATGTTGATACTAATATCAATATTGCTTGCAGATGAACAAATATCTTTTTCAGATCTCTTATGTGCAAAATATTAAATTTAATGAACTACTTTTGATATTTGAAATAAGTTCGACGCTTCATATGATGGAGAATTTCTGAGGATAATCTGGTGAAGAAGGAAGACTCTTCTCTCTGTTGGAAAGCTCAACTTAATTCCTTAGCTAGTTGAGGCACGCTACCTATTGTATAGTCAAAGCAAATGTAATTAGAGCTTAATTATTGAATAGATGTTGATGTACTGCTTTGATTTATTCACCTTGGGATTGGACTATTATTATTTTATCAGATCTGATGAAGAAATCAAATTTCTTAATGAAGTAAATGAATAATCTAAATCTTTAAATGTGAAGAAATGAAGAGTTTGGTTCCAAAACGCTATAAATCCATTTTGATCAATTTGAGTTAAAATGTGTTTTCTTTACCAAGAAAGTACAAAGATGAAAACCACTATTTTCTGTTTCAATCATTCACATAGCATATTGAGGTTATAATAACATAAACAATTCAAATCCACAATACCGACGAAATACAATATTGATTTAGGTGGAAACTCATTTTTTTCAAAAGTGGCGTTCATCGCGTTTTGGAACCAAACTCTTCAAATAACTGTCCTCATAAAATGTAAGTAGGGTTAGTTCCGAGTTATAGGATGGTTCAAATTCTTGTTTGTAAGTGAAACCTACAGTTGCTCTATCCTAAATCTGTCTGTGGTGAATGGAAGAGAAAGGGGTGGTATCCCTTGGGCCCGAACTGTTGTTATTTGGATTATTTTTTCATTTTACAAGATCTCACTGAGGCCCATTCTTTACTAGTAGATAAAACGCCGCGTTTTCTCTGCCCACTTTACACCTCTTCAATTAATCACGGTTAAATGAATGGAATGCAAATTTACCGTCTATACTAGCGTTTCTACCGCTTTCAATTCATTTAACCGCAATTAATTGAAGAGGATTAATTGGGTGGTGAAAACGCGGCATTTTATCTTACGCGGCATTAGCCTAGAATTTTGTTAGATAGGATTGTAGCTCTTTTTGCTATCGGTTATTAATTTAATTTCCTCTTTCATCTGTGAGTGCAGCCACTGGTTATCGTCACATAATTTGGTAAGTGACTGAATTCATGAGCATTGTCACTGACGGAGGTAGGTGACTTTGTTCATGAAGACACTTTCCTTTCTGACTGCTTCTTCAGTCCCTTGTATTTAATTTCTTGTAGGAGTCAGTGATATTGTCGAAATGGCTGAAAGCAGACTTAAGCCCTTACTAAAATATAAGAATGTAATTATTTACATTCTTACTAAAATATAAGAATGTAATTATTTATTGTATAAATTTTTCCTACTTGTTCTATAACTCTCCCCTTACCCTATATACAATAACTAGTGGTTACCCAGGCAAAATGCACGAAAACGTTCGTATATAATGTATATATTTCTATATTATTTAATATTTAAGGAAGTTTCTTATTGTTTTTAGCATTACACATCCCATTTTCCATTAAATTTCACATAAATTAGGTACCAGATAATAGTAATTTTCTGCCCCGTGACGTCATCAATTTGTGTTGATTCGTAGAATGATATCGTATAAATCATAATTATTATATAAAATAGTATATAGATTACTTCAAATTACAAAATATTAAACATTATTCAAATAATCACATTATGAAAAGTAAAATAATTAGCTACATCGATTATTTCAAAGATTGATATAGGGTAATCGTGCAGCTCCCCGAACACTAAATACATGCTTCACTGTTTTGTATTATTCTCTGAAGTAAACACTCCTAGACATTTTTTGAAGGTATAGAAATACTATGCAAATGTTAAATTATTTGAATATGAAAGAGGCACCGTGTGCGATCACTAATTTTTCTAATAATATTAAATGAAATTAATGGACTGCAAACCCCATTTTATTGAGTTCTCGGACACATAAACTATTTATTTAGGGATCCCGGACAGTGGAGACATAACCTATACATATAATCGGGACACTTATGAAATATCTGTTTTGATTAATCGGACAATAATGATTTCACCTATAATAAACTGTAATGAAAAGACAGAAAAGCTGTATTTAATTTGAATTCAGTAGAACTCCTCTATAGTGAACTTAAACTAGTTTACTCACCTATAGAGGATATGAGAGACGAATAGAAAATTGCCCTTTTCATCGCAGATTATACAAAATATTTTCTTTCTTTTTGAAATAAATTAATTATACACGGTTTTTCATTTCTCAGAACTCTAAAAATCAGGATGGTTCACTACACATGACTTTATTAAAGAGGAGTTGCACTGGTATAACGGCATTTTCATGAAATATAACGAACTTACTATATAGAGATTCATAGTAAACTTATAATAGTCATATGTGACAGATTGAACTAACTAAATATCTACTATTCAGGTTGTGGTTCACTATACAGGAGTTCAGTATAGAGGAGTCCTAATTTAATGTATATATATATATATATATCAAAAGTTATTATTAATTACATTTTTTAAGTTAAATTAAAAAAACAGAATTGGTTTCATTGGTTTATTACAATAAAATAAATCTAAAAAGGAAAATAATATATTGATGATGCATAACTTATCTATCTCTTTTTATTAGAAAATTCATATCTATACCTAGATAACTTCATTAAATATCCTGGATAACAACATATCTATAGTTAAATCATAATCTAAATCATCATCAAATGGTTAATCAGTAGTTCTGCGCTTTTTCTGCGAGTGTTTGGCACTTTTATCACACACTTAACATATTAAATTGAAGTTTTGAATCTCCTCTTCCGTCATTATTTCCACATCGCCAGTTAAACAGCTTCTGTGGAACCAACGAGTGCATTTATTGCATCCAATCCATTTCCTACCTTCATGCCAGTCCTCATCACCTAAACATCCTTGGCATGTGTTTTCGTAAGACTCCATGTCTATCTCCTCATCAGTTGAAGCAAGGTTTAGGTTATCTATTGATAAACAAGAAGATTTCATTTTTCGTTTTCTGCTAGCTTTTTCCACTTTCTCTTGTTTCTTTTTCTCCCTCTCTTCTTTCCGTTTCTGTTTGTCTTTCGTTTCTTGCTCCTTTTTTTTGTTTGGCTTTCATTAAAGTATAATACACCTTCCCAGAAATAGCAGCTGGCACTTTAGCTTTGAATGAAATCGATTTTTTTCTAAGGATTGAATTCTCGGATAGTTTTAAGTAATCCTTAAAAGGGGACAAATCATTGGAATCAACATTATTGGACGATAATTTTGAAGACAAAGTTGCAGAAGGTTTAATTACAGGAGAAACTAATGGTTTAGAAGTCCAATTCTTACCAGTAAAACCAAAAGATTTACTTCTTGGTTTTATTTGTAAGAATCCAGCAACTGGAGTAGCAAATGAAGGTCCAAATTTTTGCTTACTAGGTCCAGCTACTGACAATACAGATGATTTGTCAGATATTAAAGGACGGGATGATCTGGCGAAAAGTGTGGAATCATTGGACTTTGCAGAAGAAGAAGTCAATGTGATAGCAGTCGATGTAGCAGTTGATAGGGAAATAGAGGATATGGCAGTCACTGGCGAAACAAACAGTTTTTTAATTCTAGATGAATCAGATGATCGATTATCTAATAGTTGTGTAGAAGATTTATTACCTACAGTCAAAGAAGAGCAAGGTATGTTCAACGGTAAATCAACTAAACATTGAAATACTTCAAAAACAGAAGATACTGGTACGGAAATAACCGGAGGACCTGGTGACATTTCATAAGATCTGGACACAACAACTGTATTAATTGAAGCATCACACACTTTCGGGACATTTACATTTGGTGAATCATTTTCGGTTAGTATGGAATCGCATGCATCCTCATGCCCATGGTTAGTAGCAGAAGATGAGTCGGAATCATTCAATAAATCAATATTTGTACGTTCCTCTTCAACCAAACTTCTATTCTGGTATTGGACAGTTCCAGTCAGGGAATTTTCTACCTCTCTGCTAACTTCACTACTGTTGAATAAGTCTTTTACAGATTTGTATATCCGCCAAAGTTTTCCGAAACTTGTTTCATCTAATAAATCATAACCCTCTTCGTCACGCTTCTCAAACAGCTCTTTCTCCTCTAGTGAAATAATATTTTCAATCTTTATCAAGCATCGTCCAATTCCAAGTTTCTCTTTCTGATGCAACCCAACAAATATGTCCGAATCTATTCGATATCGGGTTGTGTCTAATTCGTTACGCTGGTAGCGCATGCCGGTAGTAGATATGAAATACACTTAAATTAGATATCTAACTGAATGTATCTAAATTATTTGACTGTTTAGAAATCTAATTTGTTTCAACCATCAGTATCCAAAAATCTTCATTCTAGTCCGCATCGTTTATTTTTCTAATCAGAAATCGTTTAATGCATATCGAAACAATACCAGTAAATAGATATCTATTATATTATTGAATTCCGTTTTAGAATAGATATCTAAAATTTCGTATAATTTATGATCAATTCCGATATCTACCTAAATGAATCGAAACAACACCAGTAAATAGATATCTATTATATTATTGAATTCCGTTTTAGAATAGATACCTAAAATTTCATACCATTTATGATCAGTAGAGCCCGGACAAATGCCATGAAGTCCTAAAATGATGAAAAGTCTCATTTTGGACTTTTTATACTATTTAATAATTTGGAAAGTCGGTACAGTTGATAGGTTATATTGGCAAATTTATAGAACGTTATAATTAAATCAAAATATGTCCGAATTATTATATAAATAAACTACTTCTATCTCTTCAAGAATTAGCATAGTCACCACTGTATCTAGTTTTCTGTAACTCTTCACATCGACTTTTTACCGTAGACTCTGCCATTAATAAAAAAATAAAATTGCGAATAATCAATATAATAAACTATTCAAAGCGAGATATATGTAGAACCTAGTAATATTTGTAATATTTACAATAGAAAAACTGTCAGGTTCTGATGACAAAAATTGTGTTTTGTCTTGTAAGTGGTTTTTCCTGTACAACAGTTTCAGAATATTTTAATTAGTCTAATTATCTAATATATGGTTTGTTTAGTCTGAGGTTGTCTTCAACGAGGGTTTACTGTAAATAAAAATTTCGAATTTAATATTGGAATTAGTTACATTTCATGAATTACAATTTATCTAACCTTTTTTATAATACTTTTAGGTTAAATTTGAATAAATATACTATAAACTAGATTCATTGAATATTCAAGGAATGAATTGTATATTTGTTTTCACCATTTTTTTTTTATTTAAACGGACTAAAAACTGATGATTTTATATTCCAAAATGCTAATTTATTCATTGTAATTACCTATTTATTAATCATAAAAGTGTATGTACAAGTCCTAAAATGCCATTTTTAGGTCCTAAAATGCCATTTTTAGGTCCTAAAATGTCTTTTTTGAGGTCCATAAATGCCTTTTTTTAGGTCCTAAAATGCCATTTTTATAGGTCCTAAAAGTCCGGGCTCAACTCATCACACACAAATTTCCACACAGCAAAAACACAAATACAACCCTACCTACACCAAAAACACAACTGGATACAAGACAATCAACTTACACTAAATGCCACAAAAACAATGACTACACTGTTCACACCAGACCCAGCAGAATGTAGCAAAATACTCACACTAGAAATACAAGACACAATACTCCCCACAACACGAAATCCCAAAATTCTAGGAGTCACTTTCGATCCAAAACTCACATACTCACAACACATACAAAACACTACACAAAAAGCCAAACACACACTCAAAATTATTAAAGCACTAACATCCACACACTGGGGCAAATCCAAAGAAACAATACTACACACATGCAAAACAATCACACGCCCTATATTAGAATACAGCAACACAGTTTGGTCCCCTATAACATCAGACACAAACATTAGCAAACTACAGACAATACAAAACACTGCACTCAGGACCGCTACTGGCTGTACACAAGACACCAACATACAACATCTACACGACGAAACACAAACACTACCACTTACAGAAACTACATACTAGATCCAGAACACCCCCTCCAGCACCTAACCCAACTACCCACAACCCAGAGACACAAGAAACAAACCATACATGACAACAACAACAACTACACAATAAACATAGACACCACCCCAGAAACAACAACCTCAGATACCATCAAACAAAACATGAAAACCATCCATACACAAATAGTAAGCTCATATCTCACATCAAAAACCCAAAACAAAATACTACAAGACCAAACACCTGAAATAAACACAAATGAAACCACACTACCCCGACACACACGCAGAAAACTTGCACAACTCAGAACAAATAAATCCCCACTACTACACAGCTACCTACACAAAATATCACCTGACACGAACACATCACCAAACTGTCCACTTTATAAAAACACACACACACACACACACGACACCATACACCTCTTTAACTGCCCCAATCTGCCACCCCTTCGGAGCTCTGGACTGACCCTGTGGGGGTGGCGCCCCTGATCGCCGAGTGGGGAGTCCTCCTGGGATTGTAGGTGGGAGGAGCAACCCCAAACACCACACACACAAACACATAAAACCTCACACCTCCACCATGGCCCTGGGCTTAGTTGCCCGCAGCATCGCTGGGGTGGGCGGTACCCCTCCCTACTGGCGGGGTGGCTCGTCACGGGTTGACAGACCGTGAGATGGTCCCGTCATCCCTAATGTCGGGAGTGGTCGACGTCATCACCAGGACTACATATATGCACAATGTCACATCCCTAATCATTAATGTTAAATATATAATAATTCATATGCATATTGATGATTAATTCAGTAGGGGTTTAACGTCTGCTTAGGAACAAAAGGCCATATTGTTGACGTCAAAAGGAAATTAAATACAAGGGACTAGAAGAAGCAGTCAGAAAGGAAAGGGGCTCTATGAACAAAGTCACTTACCACCGGCGGTGACAATGCTCATGGATGCAGAAAAGCTACTCGGTGAATGCAGTCACTTACCAAGGAATGTGACGAAAAGGGACACAAGCGCCGGTGGCTGCACTCACGGATGGAAGAGGAAAATGAAGTAATTGAAGCATACGAGTCAACCTAACACAAAATCTAAGACCTCGTAGTTGAAGAGCATAACCCTAGCGCTATCCTCTAAAACTGCAAATAGCGTTAAAGAAATAAAATCCATATTCCAAATTACAACAGTTCGAGGTCCAAGGGACGCCACTACCCTTCTCTTCCATTCCACACAGACAGCTTCAGAATAGGCATATTGATATAAGTATATTCATAATTATAAATGCATATATGCAAATTAGTAAATGCATATGCATGTTGATAAATCCATATGCGAATCTAATAAGCATATGCAATGTCACAACCCTACTAATAACTGATAATAATAGTTACCATTTCAGTAATAAATGAATATGAATCGCACAAAACAATGAAAGCACAGGTTTGATGTACTCTCGTTTCACTTTCTCGTATAAGAAGTAGGAAGTTAGGAACAATAAGATAAAACTTTTTATAAGGAATTTATTCTAAATAATACAATACTTAATATTCAAACATGAGATAGTATTTAAAAAAACAAGAGATTAAAAAAATGGACGGCAAATAATAATAAAATAAAATTAAACTACATAAATTGCACATATCAAATGAAAATAATTTTCAGAATCAAAATAGAAAATGATTTGATAAAATCTAAGCATTAATAGAGTTATTTTAGAGGTTATAAAATTTCAGCATTGGCACTTGTTTGTAAATATAAAAGTTGAGAAAAGTAGAAATCTGCATCTAATGAACATCAGAAGTAATTTCTAGAGCCGTTACTAGGGGAAGTTCTTAATTATCAGTCAAGTCCACATTTTCGGACACGTACGAAAAAAATATATAATTATTATTTCATTTTCATTTTAGTTGTATCCATGATACATGCAGGTGTCCGAAAATGTGGACCTGACCGATAATTAAGAACTTAACCCAGGGTAGACTCGGAGAGTGGTTGTTAACGTAGGATAGGAACCAACTTTAGAAGTTTCCAGTTCTACCCTGACACTCACTTACCGAGTACTGTTCCCAATAATTGAATTAAGTACCTAATGCCCTGTACTACAAACAGCTAAAGTTTATCTCCCTAAGCAACTGCATTTATATACAAAAGGTAGAAACTAGTAACACTACAATAATATATTAAACACCACATTATAAAGTGATTATGAGATTAATTTGAGACTAAATTTAATAGCTAGATGCAGAATTGAAAAGATAACATATACAGAGATTTAAATGTTTCTCAAAACCAGATTATTGGTATATTTCTTAGCTATAGAGTTCATTACAGTTACTTTATTTGGTGCAGGAATGAGCTTATTAATGCTAATTTTAGTAGCGAGTAAATAATTTACTAACGCTATGTTTTCTCACTCAATATTCACAGTTGAGTAGGACATGAACTTGCCAGAACATGCTTATATATGCCAGAACATGTTTGAAAGTTGCCAGAAGATGTTTTAAATTTGCTAGAATAAGATTACAAATTGGTATAGCATATTAAAACTTTATATAGCTAACCAGCTCAAAGAAATATTCTTGTTCAAAGTTTATGATAGCTTTTGAGAATACCCCCCCCCCCCTCCCTCCAGTTGTTTTCACACCCTATATGTACATCTCCGTGTTCCTCTTCACCTGGTGGCCAGTCCTGGAGTTCTCCACTGCCCAGTCTGCGTCAGGAGCAAGATCAGCACCATCAGCCTCATGAGTTCTGTAGTCACCTGCAAACGAAATAAACATTGAAACTTAGGGCAAAGTGCAACTTCTTCAAACTTCAATTTATAACAGTAACGAAATGACGGGGACTCGTAGAGCGCATACATTCACCGCCGCTTATAAATGAACTTTACCAACCAATAATATTTGAGTTATAAATGACCTTGGGCTTCGACCCGTTCGCTCTTAAAATCTAATATACAAGTACCTGGATAATGACCAAACGTTCAACCAATTTTCAGGCAATTCGATTGAATAGTTTTTGAGTTAAGTGAATAACAAGATGCAAATAAATACCGCCTAAAGCATTACCTTCCGCAACTTGCGAAGGTAATGGGAGATAATTAGAAACGAAGGGAGTTCCGGGTTAGACTTAGACTTCAGTCTAGTGATATTCAAGGAATGACAGTTTGGTCATTATTTGATTGGTGGTGTGAATTAGATCATTTTTAAGCTGATGTCTGCAGAGCAATAATGAAAAGTAATATACATACGAGATACCCTCCTCATTAATTATTGTAGGAATAAACATCATGTTCTATTTAGTGAATTGAGTTACATACTCTGAGTAATGTCATGTAGAAATCAGTTAGTTCAGAACCTGTTGCAATCCTATAAAATTAATTAACAACTTATTTTCGACTAAGAAGAACCCAACACATGTTAAAGTAGCGCTCTGGTAATTTGAAGAAAGGGGAATATGTTTAGCTACCGTAAATCTAAATAATGAATATAGAAAGAAAAGAAGAAGAATAAAAAAAAAGATCAATCAAGGCTTTAAAAAATGCTAAGGTTCAATGTAATTTTATTTGTGTTCTAAAATAAGTATAATGAAGATCTCACCTTTGTGTCTTGCAATGTACCTTCCTATCAGAACGCCTAATATCAGCAGAATCAGGAACAGTACTACCAAAATACCTGTAAAATAGAAACAGTAGAAATTATACCAGAGCAAAAGAATAAACTATAAGCTACAGTAAAAGTAACTAGAACTTCATTTAAATTTTAGCAGAAGTAAATTTGAACCAAAACTAGATACTACAGTCTTCTTTCAAATACAAAAATAATACTTTATTCCTTTTGAAATGAAGATTCAAATTAATAGTTTATTCAAAGTATGAAAAATCTCTGAGTTTCATCAGAGTATCTAACACCATTGATGACTTCACAACCACATCAATAGGTAATCTAACTATGTAGCTATTCACTCTAACTACAATACTCACCTCCCAACATTGCACTCTTATCGTCATAGAGCTCCATCAGTCTTTCCTCGGACACTATGGGGGGAGGACGGGTCTCTGTCTCCTCCTCGGGATGACGAATTGGTTCTATACCACAATAATCCTCGAAAATATTACCATCTGAAAACAAAAAGAATAACAAATTAATATATTAGGAAGAAAGATTGGTTTAAAATAGGTTTCACATTTTCGATCAAGTATAAAATTAAGTGTTATTTTGAATTGGTATCCATGATGCCTGCATGTATCATGGATACCTTTAGTCTGTAATCCTCTCTCTCTCCACTCACACAAACCGCCACTCTAACAATTGTATAGGATCGCATTTCTTGACAATGTTCGAATGTGCCGTTTTCATTTTAGAAATTTTTTCTTTAAATTAGAATTAGTTTGTTCTCATTGGTTGAGGGTAAAATTGGAGACAGCCCACAAGGGGGTCAGAGGACCAAAAGAATTAGGAGGAGGAGGTATCTTACAGGAACAGTTAAAGAAGAAACTCCTGTATAACCGAAGGTGGTACCAAGGCAGAGTAACTGTTATTTTTATTTAGCAAGTTTGCTGCTGGATAGAAGAGTTAGTTAGTCCAATTTACGTGCTCTTAAGCCCAAGGCAGGTTAAGTCACCATCTAAACCTGGCTTCGGTAGGGATTCATCGTAAAACTAGTCTAGAAGATGCACATCCACTCTAGCGGTGGAGATATGATCAGGATCGAGTGACCAGGTCATGCAATTCCAAGTGTCGGCAGAATAGTCCCGGAGGCAAATACAGTGTCCTGTACGACTGGACCAGCGTCGTAAAAGTTAAGGTGAGGACGAACCAGCAACTGAAGCAGATGCCGATACTGCAGTCATTCTACGTGCTAGTAGAAGTTTGCGGTCAGTGTTGTCACTCAGTAACTTAGATTAGAGCATCGACGAGTTCCCTATCTAACCTATTTAGAAGAACCCTGTATCTACTCCGTGCAACCCCTCCCTCCCCCCTTCTTGTATTTACAAGGGGTAAGATAAACAATCGAACTGCATGTTGTAAAGTAACAACCTGTATAACTCTTCAGATCACTTATTGATTGAATTATAGGATAATGTTAATTAAATAAATAACCCTTTTGTCTGATCACTTATTTAGAATATATTTAAGTTAAACTTTAATTATGTGTTATTGTTCTTTTTATTTGGTACGCAATGAACTTTGATAACAGTATTAACAAGATTGAAACAATAGATGATTCGCTTTGAAATAGTAGCTAACATTAAACAGTAATTTAAAACAAATTTATTATCAGTTTCTGGCCAGATCGCAATCTGCTTCTTCGAATGACCACTCTGCATCATTAATTACTAAGTAAATCAAATGAATTTGATAGTTGAAAATATTAGATAAAAATAATATAAAACCAAGATAAAATAAAAAATCCACATACACACCCTCACTCTAACACTCACACACCCTCACTCTAACACTCACACACCCTCACTCTAACACTCACACACCCTCACTCTAACACTCACACACCCTCACTCTAACACTCACACACTAACACTGAAGCCCCTCTATAGTTTATATCTCACGAGTCACGTTGTTTGTTTAGAAAATATACATGTTATTTAAAACAATCTCCCTTAGGAACTAGTTATAATTATAAGTACTGATCATCTACAGTAATTATACACCAAGAGAAAATGCTTATACCAGGTCTATTATCGTAGTATTTGGTACCATGAAACGTGTTCACATACACTTATATATTTCAAATTAAAGAGCTAAAAATGGGAAATCAGTATTATTTTCAATAGGAAAAATACATCATCTATATATTGCGGCATCGATAACTAGTTTTCAAAAAAGAGCTTAGAGTTATTTGCACTAGTTAGCTAAGTTAGTAAAAGAAAAGCAATTTAAGGTAACTGTACTTAATTAGGCTCACAGTACTCGGGAATTGGGTATCAAAATAAATCTGATAAGACAGTCAGTAATTACTAAATGACAGATAAGTTCATAATCAATGTGAAAAATCACTTTCCGCGTACTGTGAGTGTCCGATAATTGAGTGTTGGCCCCACAACTATAAGGTTAAACCCTAATGGTTGCAGCACGTTTGTTTACCCCCATTCGTAAACATTTGACCCAGACGAAATATTAATAGAACTGATGAGAGAGAGAGAGACCTAGAGATGTAGGTAGTAGCTACTCTATATTAAGAAATGAAATGATTATGTCTATTTAATCAACCATTTAATGGTAGAAAACAGGTTTTCATATTTAGTTTGAGTGACTAAATATAATCACAAGAATGAATGAGTGTTAATATTGAATAGGAATAATTTTTTTTAAATCATTTTGGATATGAATGATTGAATCAATTGTTTATCCTAGTTTAATTCTTCGAATGAGATATTTGCAAATTTATTTAAATAAATATTTAGATGAAAGAGTCAAGTTGATTAGTAGTTACCATTTTAGGTAGATACCTACCTTAGATACGTAGGAATTATTTGGTAGTGTTTCTATTAATAGGCATTACCTATCCACAACAACATAGGAAATATTTTTTAATGAATTATTGCTAATGCAAAATCGCGTACACAAGACATTTTAATTTCTGGTTCATTTTGCACTAGAACACGGAGAGAAATGAAACGAAAGGTTTTCTAAACAGACATGATTTGTCGACCATCTGGACGGACCTTAAAAGATGTCGGATGGTCAATGTAAATTTTAGTTGAGTAAAGTTTGAGTCAATGTGACCCATTCTATTCATCTTCAATTCTTAATGAAATAGAATGATATATTTTAATACTAAAAGTTAAAAAGTATAAAATTAAACACTCGTGTAATGATGATGTAGCTAATTGATGACTTCAGTTTTAAGATGGAAATGATAATGTAAACATGGCTGACACAGAGAGGTCAAACATGGCAAACAAAAAGGGTCAAACAAGGTAGAAAAAGGGGTTAAAAACAGTAGACAAAGTGTTAAAAATGTCTCCAATACTCACTTGACACAGCGTTGATGTTATCAGGTCTGTCCTGCTGGAAGAGTAGCTTCAGGGGGTAAATGTCGTCAAACTCCACTCTGGAGATGCACCCCATGAAACCTTCCAACATTGACTCGTTCTTACCAACATACACGTACTGAATGTTGTTGAACTGAGCGTCATCAGAGTCTCTCACTCCGAAAGTCCAGGTGCGGGTGTCGTAATTGTCCACCTGAAAAGATATGAGAGTTAGAAGGTAAGAAATGAAAGCATGCAGGCATTTTAGAAATAAATTAATATAAAATCATTGATTCATTCAAGTGCAGAGTTAACATTTAGTTAATGCAAGGAATGGATGTAGATTTTGGTAACTAAAAGATCAGTTAAAGTTAATTTTTGAAGAAAATAATTAATTACATGCAATAAATTATGGTACTGATTACTGAAGCGACGTGGCCATTTCACACCGCATGTCATTCATTCTTTAGATGATCTAATTTTTAAATATGTCTGGCGTTAATTAATACCAAAGCCTTTCAAAAAGTCAACCAGTTCATCAAAGTAAAATACAACATTTTTTTCACCTAAAATAACTCTCATAATCTCGGTGACCATTCAAGCCAACGGTAATATGAAAATATTTTATTCTAGTTTCGTGATGGTTGGGCAATTTGGTTAACAAATTGAAGAAAATAATTCAAATTTCAAAAAATCTACCATAGCTATGCATTTTTTTATAAAACAAGTGAATTGGTGAAATAAATGTAAATGATCCTCAAAAATAAGAACAATCACACCCCAGGTATAGAGCTGGACTCTTCTAATAATAGTTTAATGACTTGCTAACCTGCATGTTCCAGGTCTGTCCTGAGTTAGTTCTCCAAAGTTTGACATCGTGGTTCTGACCCTCGTGGAATGTTCTCTCCTCGTACACGAACTCGTGCCTTTCGAAACCGAAATCAAACGTCACGCGCAAGTGACCTGACGGAAAAAATTATTGGTAAGGGCAAATTCCAATGAAGATAAATTATCTAGCACCACAGTACGCCCTATAGGGTGAGTACAGAGTTATTGCACGGTTTTCTATCATATATTAGAAAAAGCATAATTATTCTATTTAGCTAATTCGTTAAATAATAAATAAAATAAAAGTTGAGTTAAAAATTATTATAGCTATTTTTACATGATTGAAAAGTGAAACAGTCTGATAACTCGGGACTTAGGTACCCTACCACAAGAAGGGCCCACTAACCTGAATTGGAGAGTGCTAGAGTGAGGAACTCCCCAGTGATGTTAGAGTAGAGGCCCATCAGGAAGCCCCTGGGGTTGGTAGAGGTGAATCCCACCCTAATTTTCTCAGCCACTGTACTCATGTAGGTACCAGGGATGGTGTACTTAACCATGGTGTCTGTTAACATCTTTATGCCAATCTCTGAAACATAATATGCACATATTACTATAAACTTTATCAACCTAATAATATTAATTAATGATTTTACTAAAAAAAGGAGACAGGATAGTAGCTAAGTAGCTATGACAACTCCAATGAGTCTCCATAAGCGCCACCTATCGTGCTAGTGTGAACAGTCAAGTCACTCACACTAGTCATTACCAAATAACAACAAACAAGATTAGGAAGAAAAACTTAAATTAACAAGATTTCAATAGACTTATTCTTGATTGTGAAGCAGTGTGCATAAAATACTGTCAAGAATAGAGGATTGTGAACAGTGAAAGCAATCCGAGAATAATGGTGGAGCTGTGTTTCACAACTAATATAATTTAATATATTGCATTGGTAATTACTGATATTTTCAATATTAGGTACATATAGCAAATACAAATTTTTTAATAGATTTTTTAAAATAAATATAGACTAGACGAGGTAGGTATTATAATTATTTTTCAGTTTGCTCACCATCAGCGCAAATAGGTCCTTTGAAGGATGTCCACCTGCACTCACAGGTGAAGCTGTCGTAACCTTCCACACAGGTGCCATTGTTGAGGCAGGGGGAACTGGTACACTTGCCCGTGCAGCCCTCAGCTATGCCGTAAATACCCTGAAGTTGAGGAGAGAGGAACCATTGTAGGAGTTGCTCTTTAAAGAGTAAACTTGAAGTAACAGCTATTTTATAGCTATTTATTATGCATGTCGGTATGAAAAAGTATTAGTTCCAAATTATTTCATTAGACAATATCCTACCCCTCTTCCTTAATGTTGACTATAATAATGTAATCCCCTCACCTTCTCAGCCCTTCCCCTCAAGTCCTGCAGCTCCCCATTGAGCATTAGAGCTCTCACACAACCGACATAACCATCCGTGTAGGTGACTGTAGAGCCAACCACGAAGTCACTGTCCAGGTACAGGGCCCTGACAGGACCTGGCGGTTCTAGCACCACTGACTTGGTGCCTCCATCCACCAGTACAGAGGCCTCCTTCCTGTTCCTCTCTACCAGTACAGAGTGCCAAGTGTCGTCATTGAGGACGTTACTGGTGTCCACTGTCACGCTCATGGGGCCTGGAAAGAAATAACACATAAAATACATCAAAAAAAAAAAAAAAAAAGTAAAAAAAAAAATTGTATGGTAGTTTACAATGGTTATGAACATAGTTTTTTTTTAACTAACTACTACCTGACTATAGTATATGAAGAACATGTACGATTTGTCTTTCAAATGAAACGAAAACATGTAGCTAGATGATATTAAAAAACTAAAATTAATATTATAATTAAACCGAATGAATTTATCCTACAATAATAACCTTTCATTGATTTAGAATTAGTATACAAACGAATATGGAATAAAAATGTAAAATATCATTGCTTCCTTATACATTGTTATAGTTGCACCTAGTCTGTCTATTTTATATTTTATTTATTAGAGTTGGAAGTGCATCGTGGTGACCCCTCTTACATGAATCTGTCCACTAAGAGGTAAGAGTTGTGATCCTCTTACATGAATCTGTCCACTAAGAGGTAAGAGTGGTGATCCTCTTACCTGAATCTCTCCACTAAGAGTTAAGAGTTGTGATCCTCTTACCTGAGTCTGTCCACTAAGAGGTAAGAGTAGTCTCTCTTACCTGATCATGTCCACTAAGAGTTAAGAGTGGCCTCTTACCTGATCATGTCCACTAAGAGTTAAGAGTGGCCTCTTACCTGATCCAGCTCTGTACTGGAACTGTATGGCCATTCCCCCAATGATGGATATCTTGACGAAGTCTTCAGGTCCTCTGGCGTGCATGAGACAACCATCCCTCTGACTTGTCTTGAACTCAAAGTAAATATCGCCAGCGTGACCCATGTCATACCTGTAAAGAACAACAATTGCTAACAACAGGGAGTGACAGACAAATAAAGTGTAGCTATGTCAACCTAGTGATGTTATTGTGAAAATAACAAAACAAGTGATTTTCAACTTATGTATAATACCTATATAATATTGATTAAAGAAGAAATACAAGTCTGTTTTCTCAATAAAATACAAGGCACTCTGAAGAAACATTCACTCAATTAAGTGGCTCTATGAGAAGTCACCTACAAACAGTTGGTGACTGACAATGCTCATGAATATAGAAAAGCTACTCCGTGACACAGTCACTTACCAATGAAGGTAACGAAAAGGGACGAGTAGCGAACTAAGTTGATTTCAGTTGTAGCTATTATATCACTATACTATCAAATAGTAAATCAAAAAGTTGAATGTGTAGGATATAAGACGCATGGATATCAACACACCTTGGAAGGTTGATGCTAGCATCTGCTTTTCTGAAGGTAACCATGTTGTTGAAGACATTATCCCCCTCACAAATGAGAGGCCCGATGGTGTACCTGGCCTTCTTGCCATCGAGGGGAGAGCCAGTGTCCCCCACTCTCAACTGTCTCACTGGAAGGTGTTCTTTGATGTCCAGGTCTCCACTGTCATACAGCCAGGACTCGAACCCTGCATCGCAGTTGCACCACTTGCTCTCGTCAATACAAGTGCCTATGAGACCACACTCGCACTTTCTAGACCCAGGTAAAGAGCCCCCCCAGTAGTCCATGGGCTGGTTGTGACGAGACACCCACCAGGTGTAGGGTCTGAACTCTGTGTCTTCGGGAGAGGGACTGTTGAAAAGTTTAGCTCTCATGCACTCGAAGTGAAGGCGCTGTCTGCAGTGAGAGGACCTGTTGACGAAGACTTCTATCTGGTTGACATTGGCGTCATAGATGATGTCCTGCATGTAACTACCAGCGTCATCAAAACCATCCACCGTAGTTAGTTCTGGGTGTTTGTGGTTCAGGTGGGTGTAGGTCTTCCCGTCATTGAAGAACTCGCAGGTAACTGGGAAAGGTTCCAAGGGGCCTGAGCCATCCACATCTATGAACACCTCGGCTGTGGAGTGGAGCAGACATTAGAAATAATTCTCATGATAGAGAGTAAGTTCTGAGTTAACGGACTGCTAAACATTTTCAATCATAAGAAAAATAATTGTTAGCTAGCTATAGAAAAGATGTCTTATATGATCAAAAATGTTGAGCTGTCTGATATCTTGGAAAACACTCTATAGGCTAGATGCTAATATTTAGACTGAAATAAAATAAAAACATATTGCAATTGCTAATAGAAATTTGACCCTTTACTGGGTAAAGATGTTTTTATTAATGAAAAATAAAATTTTGAATCATAGAGGAATTAGTTTTCACCCTCAATAAAGTAATTTGCGAGGAATGATTAGCTACGTCTTTACAACTTAAGAGTTAACTTCTTTGTATTCTTCTGCTGTTGTTGAGGAACAACAACAACAGCAGATGAAACCTTCCGTTTCATCACTCACCTTTCTTAGTGTTTGGGTTCTGCATGCCATACTGAGTGCAGGACACGGGGTTGAGTGCAGTGTGACACACTGCACCTGAGTAACTGGGAGAAAAACACAAATCATTACACTGAGATAAAAGAAAATGTAGAAATGTTCACTAAATAAGTAATAAAATTAACAAGTTAGTCACAGGTTATTAGACGATTCCACAGTTTCACTTATATGAGAAAACCTACGTGATACACTGACAATTAAAATAAGTTAAAATTATAATTAGTATAGGTAGCTACCCTTTTTCTTATATGATGAAAAAAAAATCCTATAAAAAAAACGAAATATATAATAATAATTATTCAATTTTCATTTTAATTGGTATCCATAAATGAATTAAAATAAGCAATTAAATAATAATTATTATATCGTTTTTCTATATGACCGAAGATGGGAAACCGACACATATTTAGTAACTTATCCTATAACCTTATATCTTGTCTAATAAAACATTAAATTCAAAGAATATAGCAATTTTCAGACTTTTCCCCTCACCCTGTGCCTGTACAGTCGCACTGAAACTCTTCAGAGGTCTGGAAGCACCTTGCACCGTGCTGACAGGGATTGGGACTGCACCTGTCCAGAATCTGACAGGCTGCCTGTACGATGTCCTCACTGCCTATCATCTCCTCTGGCTTTGGCTTCTGGTAGAAACCGATAACGGAGATACGGCGCATGCAGCCAAGGAAACCGTCAGAGCCGTAGACACCACCTGTGAAAGATGGGGAAGGAGTTGATAATGATTGTAGTGAGGAGTTAATGTTTGCTAACTCTGCTTAGGAACCAAAGGCCAATTTGGCTTCATGAACAAAGTCACCTACCAAGTAGTGACAATGCTCATGGATGCAGAAAAACTACTCCGAGAATGCAGTCCCTTACCAAGGAATGTGATGAAAAGAGACAAGCACCGGTGGCTACACACACGGATAGCAGAGGAAAATTAAGAGGTTATAGTAAATATTACCTAAGAATCTACCTACCTAACACAAAATCTAAGACCTCGTACTTGAAGAGCATAACCCTAGCGGCATCCTCTAAAACTGCGAGCAGCGTTACAAATATATATACAATGTTAAAATGAATGAAGACATTTTATAATTCAGATTTCAACAGTTCTGGGCCAAAGGTACTCTTCTCCTCCTTTTCTTTCCATTCACCTTAAAACAGTTTCTAAAAAAATAGTGATTCTAAAAGTGGGGTTCGCGGCACCCCTTTGGTACATGGAATGTTTATAGAGGGTGCCTGGGAATTGATATTGTTTTTTATATGTTGCTTATAAGTTCGGTTCTTGCTGTTGATATCATTCAGAATATACATGAAGTACATTAGCTATTTTCTCACATTATAGTAACAAATATATACCTATTATTATTGTACATTTTCAATCTATTTCAATGCAATACAATGCTCAGGGGGTGCCTGAGAAAAGCAAGGGGTGCGTGAGAAAAATACTTTAAAGGTCCTCTCCAGGCTCCGGGAAAAAAATGAGTTTATTACATAATATTATAGAACTAAGGTCTACGATCATTATTCTGCAAACCACATACAATTCGGTTCAGTATATATTTTATTATTTGCTTTTAAAGTTTTTTATTACTCTGTTAGCCACAATTGAGCGAATCTCCAACCTGACGCTGAGAAAGAAGATTGTACACTCTTTGTTTTGATTTCAAATTTAGATTTTTAAACAAACAACGCATTTTTGGAATTCTTTTAAGATAATAATTATTTCTAAAAGTATATAAACGTTTCTATAATGAGTTTATCCAAATTTTAACCTTTAAACGAATGATAAATAGATTTATTAAACCAAATACCTAGTTGACAATCAAAACAAATGGTGTACATTCTTCTTCTTCAGACTGAAAATTAGAAAGTCGGAAGTAAAGTAGGTTTTGTAGAATTTTGATTATAAAAATCTTTAAAAGCATATAAAATTAAAAATATGCTATCAAATTTGATGCGGTTTGTTGTGAAATGATAAAAAACATTAGCCTCGTTGATTTAAGCAATAAAAAAATTTGCTTGGAGGGGACCTTTAAGAACCACTGTTCTAAATAAAGCCATGAAATGGAAAAGTTTTAGAAGTGTTTCATGTAATAAGAGCATCAGTAATCTCACCAGCAATGAGGAAGAATTTGCCAGTCTTGACATCTATAAGGCGAGTGGTGTGCATTGGGACATCATCTACCACCAGCACCATGTGGTTCTTGACGATAGACAGCTCTACGTAATGCCACCGCCCATCATTGTGAGCTGTCTGGAAATTATCCAACACCACCTTGCCAGGGGTTTGCTCTGACGAAACTTCCACCATCACGTGACCTGATGGAGTGAAGTAAATTAATACCTATTTTAACAACATGTTTCAGCTTGTTGGAACATGTAACTTGCTTTTGAGAAGAAAATTCATTGGTCAGCCATAGTAAACAATGAAACCATTACATTGTAAATAGGCTAAGATTGGAATAATCAGAAGGTTCCACATAGTCAATATAAGAAAAATTATAAAATTGTTATTAAATAAGTTAACTTGATTTGAACCCAGCAGCTATGATGGATAACAAATAAAATAACAAGTTAAATAATAATAATTACTATAGCTACAAAATTTTCTTATAGGATTGAAGATGAGGAACCATCTGATTATTTGAACACACCGTATAATACACTAACTAACCATCTTCAAGGAACAATTTGAAGTAACCAACTCCAACAAACTTATGGTATATAAGCAGACCATTTGGCTCGTAAGTTCTGAACTCAAGGGATACGTTAAGAGAGTTGTGATCTTCATAAGCATTGTAACGCAGGTGAGCTTCACGACCAACAAACGACATCGTCAGGTCTACTGACTCTCCGTACTGAAATGAAAAGGACAATGCTATAACACTTTCGTCAATTCAGTATTTTTTTATAAATAATAAATACTACCAAAAAATTAACTAGTTACTAATCACTGATATGCCACTCACTAATCAGAACAAATTCAAAGACCCTTCAAAGTATTTTCAATGTGTTTCATAGAAGTTGAATGTTAGTTGAATGATGAAAATTTATTTCCGAGATATTATTTTAGATGATCTAACTATTACACTAAATGTTACAAGTGACCTGTGTCTCTATATGTACTACATCATTATAAACAACATAACAAATGTGGCTATTCAGTTTAAACCTCACCGGACACTGGTAACCAGAGTTAACCATATCGTAGGTCGGTTTGCCGTAATAGTGAGCATGAGGGTCAGGGTTCTTGAGCTCGTACACAATGGATGTGCCGTTGATGAGGAAATTCTCTATGCACCCAGTGAAGTTCTGGTACACAATTAGTCCTGGCTGCCTTGTGGGAACACCTCCAATGTACAACTGGCAACAGAAAGACAATTAGGGTGGGGAAATGAAGAGTTGAATATTTATTGATATATATATATTCATCTACTTTGGGGTCACACTTTGAGCAATAGGGAAAGTTCCGAGTTATCATACAGTTCTACATTTTATGTTTTTATTTAAGAAAAAATATATAATTTACATTTTAGCACATTGTTTTAATTGCTATCCATCATACCTGCAGGACAGTGCAGGCATGATGGATAGTGTGGAACCATCCAATAACTCTGACCTTACTATAAATAATTTCTAGGTTATGATGTTACTCAATATTCATTAATGTACATTTTTCTATCTCTTATTTGTTCTTGCACAATGTAATTAGCATAACTCTAATGTTAAAATTCTACATAGCCAACTAATAGAAATCTTGCAATCAAATATTTACCATTTATGCAATAATAATTAGGAGCTTTGAAAAATCATTTAAATTTCAAATTATAATATATGTATAGAACACACATCTGCAATTATCAAAAAGTACCTTTCTGTTGAGATCAAGTCTGGGGAAGTCTCCCATGATGACGTCATCAATGCGCACCCTGTCAGCTAGTAGAGTGATGTTGTTGTGATATCTCCTTATTTCAATGTCGTGCCAAGCATTGTCATCCAACAGTGAGCCGACAGACATGGAAGTCATTAGCTTAGCACCTGTGGAGTCAAGGGGAACATGAAAACAACTTGTGGTGGTTATTGACTTATTGATAGATAATGTAATTGATAGCATTCATTGGAAAAATATAAGAACAATTTCAGTAGTTATGTCTAGGGATGAATCAAGTGTTGGTATCTGGTAATATTGTTTATTTGTTGAAGTAACTATCTGGTATCAGTTACTGTTCTTTAAAGTGGCAGTGATCCTTTGACAAATTTGTTCTCTCTTGTTGATAAATCGATAGAGGAATATTAATAGCTAATAGAATAAAATGTTATCATCTTATTATTAAAAATATGATTTAAAAAACTATATTCTATTTTATAATATAACAACTGCAACACCTCCTGAAGGAAATTCAGTTAGCAAAAAGATCTAGATAATTTTGCACTGTTTTGCATGTTTTTATTCATGTTCTCGTTTACTTTATATTAAATTAACTTAACAGTCATTGTTTCAATTTCGTTAATAGAAGGGTGATTACGTAAAAAAAACCAGATAGTAGCACCATTCCTGCTGATGCTGCAAAACTCGCATATAAGATACATTTTTTCTTGATTGTTTGTTATATTTATTAAATGAATTGTCACAAGTATAGAACTAATGGGTCTAGGACTCTAGGTCAATTGAGCCCCGGTCATTTGGTTCCCATACCATTCGATTCCCGGTCATTTGATTCCCGGTCATTTGATTCCCAGTCATATTTTCCGTTTATAAACCCATTATTCATTTATTATAAGTAAATTTATTAATTATATACTATATAGTAGAAATATGCACCTTTCACTCGATGAATTTTTTAAAGAAACTTAGTAATAAGGGTAAGAACAGCTAACAAGAAATAAAATATTTTTGATTCAAATAAGTAACAGTATATATGCTTTCCAATTTACATTCCGGCAACAAAATATATTCAATGGTAAAATCAAATGCACAGGTATACCCCACACTTATTTTAAGTGGCACATATGACTAATCAAGTAAATCAGGAGCATGTCTCGTAATTATTTTGCTGATGCTGCAAAACTCGCATGCAAGATACATTTTTCTTGATTGTTTGTTATATTTATTAAATGAATTGTCACAAGTATAGAACTAATAGATAATGACATTTTTTTTTACAAAAAAATCAATATTTTCTACAAGTTTAATCACCATTAAATTAAAGAATAGTGAATTGAAATTTAAAAAATATATTTATCTATCACCAAGTAGCTACATGTTGTGAGTGTAACACAAAATAGTCATAACCAATCACAAAAATTATTTAATAGATTACTCAACTATATCATTTCAAAATCTAAAGAGATATGACAAAAATTTGCCTTAGACTACTTTTGAAGATTCAAGAGCTGACACTTAAGTTGGGCGCGTCATTGAAATGGTATCCAAGAGATTATCGTACTCACCAAGGTTTATGTTGAGTACCAGTCTGTTCTTCACCAACATCAGGGCAAGGAGGTCCCCCTGTGAACCCCTGCCATAGAGCAGTACCCCATCAGGGTGACTGGTCCTCATTCTGAATTTGATGTGGTCCCTGAGACTGATGACAGGGGCGTGACGCAAATCCATCTCTATCAACGATCTGCCGGTAAAACTCAGGCTCTCTCGCACTGAAAAAGTTACATGAATTACCAATTAGCTACTCAATGAAAAAAATACTAATTTATATGTTCATAATTAAATTCTCAGTAGCTAGTGAATAGCATTGGGAAGCCATCTCATTACTCTGACACTCTCAGTACTCGGAAAGTGGGCATTACTGTGAGCTTAGAGAAGTGTTCTCTTACCCACTACATTATAGAAAGGTAGTGCTTTAATTACTTACCGTACTTGCATCCGTACACCTCTATCCTCATAGATATCCTGTCCCCCCATCTGATAGGGTTAATGCGGAGGTATCTGGCAATGACTTCAGTCTCAAACCGTGTCACAGCCACAGTGTTGCCATCTTTATTGCCTTGGAAAGCCTAAACAAACCACATAGTTAACGTTACCCTCATGCTAATAGTGCTATAGCTACCTAACTAATTTCTACTCAATTGGAATACTTTGCAGAATTTATATTAAACATTTTCAACAAAGCTTCAATTAGCTGCCAAGATATTTTACTGATAACTATTTTCATAATTTCATTAATATTGATATCAATTAATTTATTACTGAAAGTTATAAAATGAAATATTATGAATAGTGAAGTTAGTTTAACATTTATGAGAGTTAACATTCAGTTCATTCGGAGATAAATAAAAACAATAAATAAATATAGAAACAAAATCAATGCAAAATTAATTAAGAGCAAAATAAAGTACAGTTAGGTCAATTAAATGAGAGTCCAACATTCTAGCTGATGGCAGCAGTGAAAAATATCAAATGTCATGCCCTGAAATACGTTCTTTTACATGAAAAATCACATATTTATTCATATGCAGAGTACTAAAGAGGGTTATTGATAAGAAAATGAGGAAAAAGAATGTAAATACAGATATAAGTGGTTGATGTGAGTTGTGAATTAGAAAAGTTAAGAAGTTTAAAAAAGTATCAGTGATAAATATTTACATTCATTCAAACGAAAATAATGAAGGCATTTTGCAAAGCAACAAATAAACGAAAGAGCTGCTTCCTACCTCTGTGAAATGTGCTGAGGAAATACAGACTCTAGGGATATTCTGGTGATACAACTAGACACTAGGGATTGTCTGGTGGTGCAGTACAACCAGATACTGGGGATATTCTGATGGTACAACCAGACACTAGGGATATTCTGATGGTACAACCAGACACTAGGGATAGTCTGATGGTACAACCAGACACTAGGGATAGTCTGATGGTACAACCAGACACTAGGGATATTCAGGTGATGCAGTACAACCAGACACTGGCAGTGCAGTAGCTACAACTGAGCTCTAACGTCATGCAAAGGATATTGTGAGAGAGCAAACCTTCTCGCCCCCAGCAGAGGTCTTGATGATGTTCCACTGGTCTCCATCAATAGAGTGATGGATCACAAACTCCCTTACAAATTCATTGGTATTCTGTTTGCCCTGATAGCCTATTTGAGTGAGTCTCATCACCTCAGGTAACTGAACATACAGTCTCTGAAAGTAGTTATCCTGGCTTGGTGACCAGGCAGAGGAGCCTAGGGGAGAACAATGTGTTACTGTGAGAGTTAGTGTGCAGAAGGGATGAAAAGTTGAGGGAATGCGAGACTAGTGATTGTACTTGTAGGATTGGCTTAGAGTGAGAGAACTCGTAAATATTGGGGAACTTGTTAGATTCTATACTATCTTTTTTCTGAAGGTTTGATCAATAATTTTTATTGTTGGAACAGATTAAAATTGAGATAGATTTGATAAAAATATTATGTGATAAAACACTCACTCAGACTGATTAAATATTTGATATCATAAGTAGCTACCTCACCAAAGCCAATTCTTGTACAGAGATATAATAAGAACCACTTGATGCCCAATTTAAAGAGATGAATGGTGTTAGGAATAACTAGTGAGAGAGATGGGACATGTGATGCAGTGAACAGTAGAGTGAAGTACATTGTGAATAGAAATGCTGATATTTTACACCTTTCATCCAAAGAGTTGCAAGAACCAGTAGAAGCCCCTCCTTCACGATGTCAATGACACACTCACCCAAATACTGCCATCAGGTCCTTTCAACTGAGAGAATAGGATGCCATCCTGTGATGTGGTGAGGGTGTATGACGTCACATACTCCTCAGAGTTCTCCAGGCCTTGAGTGGCTAGGGCGCTTATGTTCTTTTGTTCACCGAAATCCACCTCCAGGTACTGGGAATAGTCGGAACTTCTGGCAGACCAAGCATTCACCTCTGTTTTGCCCAATGGGATTGAAAACAACAAAACAAAATGAAAGGATGGAAATAAAAACTTAATGCAGGAAACAAATTTACTAAATAGCAGATAAGACTAAACAAAAAAATGGCAGCTACTAAAAATAACTTGAAGAAGCAAAACAAAGGGTTCCATCTAACTAATACCATTTTAAATTCGTGATAGCTAACAGTTTAATTTAAAAAGACACATTTCTATACACATTCTTTACAGATTATAAAAAAATAGAAAAAGCATGAAAAAACGGGTGGAAATTGAAAATCAAAGCCAATGCCCTTCTTCCTTCTGTAAAAACTCTGAAACATTTTCATCAGACACATCATGAAGGGGAATTGATCCATCAAGTAGTTCGGAGAGACTTTTTCTTTCAAAGGGAATATCTTGAGACGTTTCTGCATCTTTGATAGCGACAGCAACTATATGATCATCATCAAGCTTGCTCTCCTCAAACAGCCAGCAGTCGTTGTTGCTCTCTATACGTACAGTCGTGTCAGAGGTGATTTCATCTACTTTGAGGAAAGGAGTTTTTAAATCAAAGGATATTTTCTGAAGGTTGAAGCCAATGCCCACACCCAAGGCCTTGACAGCAGACTCTTTCAGACACCAGTGTCTGTAGAAAGCAGTCAGCTGCTGGTGATCACTTTCATACCTTCGTATGGCACTCCACTCAGTGGGTGTGAACTGTCTCGTCATCAGTCTGAAGAACTCTCCAAGACTTTTGCCTCCCTTATACTCTATCTTCATAACATCAACACCAATTTTAGAGGAGGGTGAGCTTGCCAAGACAACCCAGTCACCCTGGTGTGAGACATTAACATCACCATTCACAACAGTGCCACACAGATAGGGTCTGCCCTTGTCAGTCCTAGCAAACAAAATATCTTGCCATGGTAAATTGAGTGAAGTTTGTGCCCATTTTCTTAACATGAGTCTGCCTGCCATTGACATTTTGGCAGATTTTCTAAACATGAACTCTGATATTCGTGCAGATTCTTCAGGTTGAATGGAAGCCAAACAAGTTTTCCACTCTTGGGCAGTAGGAAGCCAAGTGTTTGTATTGAATGCCCATCGTGTAGACTTCATCATTCTATATTTTTCAAGCAGTAACTACACTTATGATATATACACTTTTGTGTTTAATTAACTCTTAAAGCAAGTCAAAAAGGTATTCACTATAGGTTTTAATTGAGTGTTATTATCTCCAAAGGTTCGATTAACACCAAGGCTCACACAAGATTTCTTCAGAGTTTGACACCTACAAAAAAGACAAGATAAAAGTTATCTGTAATCTTTTAAAAGGCACTCACTCATCTTAGGAATAGAATCAGAAACCAAGTGCGAGCCTTGCACAGAAATAAATGTATAATTTATTTAAAGTATGATACCTATAATGATGTTTCCAATGTTAACAACAATTTGGGATGATCTTTACAAATAAAAGGGTTAATTCAATTGAAATGGAGATGGGATTCTATAAATTTGAGGGTGTAGAATTGTTGCTTCCCTTCAAACCTTAGTATAGATATTATTCTATTTTAAATTTACATAATCAAGAGATTCTTGCTTGAAGTTATAATTGATTTCAACCTTTTCCAGGTCTAGGACAATTTGATTGAATGTTCAGGAACTACACTGTGACATGTGCTATATAGAGTTTTACATATTTAAATTAAGGTTAGGAAATATATTTAACACTAATACATGAAATTGAATGTATTTAAAATTTGTGAAAGCTAATAATAGCTAAACTGTCTAATAGAACTTTGGACAGATTCATCAAATTTGACCAGATTGTTACTAATCTCAATGAACAGACATATTCACATTTCTGATGGAACATTATGAACCAAATACTCCAATGTGATATTTAGGAAATCATTAAACTACTCAATGGTTTAATTTTCTATAGCTAAAGAATATCAAGAACATTAGGGTATTTCTCACCGTATAATATTGCTTTGTATGCTTCTCTTGTCTCTAATTCTGATGATGCTTGTAGTTTGGCTTCCCTGATCAGAGGATATTCACACCAATCTGAAATGAAGAGAAAATTAGTCATGGTTTCAATTAGATTCAAAATAAATAATATTTCAAGTTAATGCACATTTTGGGAAGAAATATGGGTTTGGTATTGTAATTAATTTGTTTCACATTTGTCTAGTTAGTAGCTACTCCATGAGAACACTATACACTTTACAAAAAAAGGTCTATTGATAACTGATAAGGCACTAAGAGTGTAGGTAAATGAGACTAGTTCACCCTGTAAAAATTGTATATTAGCTACAGGGTGGGGCGTAAGTTTGGAAGCAAATGAAAGTGCATATTATAATCCAATGAAAAATATATTTAATAATTTACAGTTATGTATTATTACATAAGGGTTTTAAGAATTCAAAAATCATAAATTTATTCAAGATGTCCCCCTTTGTTTATAATAACAGCCTCAAATCTCCTCCGAACTCCTCCTACTGCGGCACGCAACTGTTCTTGTGAAATTTCCTTCCAAGATTTCTGGAGCGAATGCTTTAAATCACACACACTGTGATGGAATTTACCACAGGCCTTTGATTCAAGAATGGACCATACCGAAAAGTCCATAGGATTAACATCTGGGAGCAGGGAGGCCACATTTCTTTGGACCAAAACCGTGGAAGATGGTCATGGCACCAGTTTTGAGTGACATTTGCAGTATGTGAAGTCGTCTTGCTGAAATGTCCATAGAGTGTCATTACCGAAGTGATCTTTAGCTGACTCCAACATTGGCGTCAAAATATTCTCAATATAACATTTAGCATTGATTTTGGCGCCTTGTTCCACAAAAATTAAAGGAGATCTCCAAGTTTCTGAAACGGCAGCCCAGACCATTACTGAAGCAAGTTTCATGGTTCTGTGGACAGTTTTTTGGTTGTATGGGATGTCTTTTGCACTTTTACCAATTATTCTGTCATTCCTCCAGTTGTGAGCCATTTCCACTGTGAAATTTTTTTCGTCAGACCAAACAATTTCACCAGCCATGCCAGACTTCAATTCTCTCAGAAGTGCTTTGCTTCTCTCCAATCTCTTTTTCTTTACAGCTTCTGACAGAGTCTGTCTTTTGGAGGGTGAAAGAGGACATCTTTAGGTCTTCTTTGACAACTCTTCTCATTGTTCTGGGACTCACATTAGCTGTTTTGGCTAACAATCGTATTGACCTTTTTGGGTTCCTCCTGATCTTCTCTCGGGCACATTTTATCAGTTGTTTGGTGCGTTGTGAGCGTGGTCTACCACTTCTTGGACGATCAGTCAAGTCTCCTCTCTCATTAAAACGCTTCACACACTTCCAAACAGTCGATCTCGCTATTGAGAGAGTCTTTGAAATGACAGAATCTGAGTTCCCGGCACGGTGTAGAGCAATAATGGCTTCTCTTTTGTCTGACATTTTTGAATTGACTAAATTTTTGTAAAAAATAACACTGCCACGTCATAATGTAGTGTCTCTACTATAGTTCAAACCCTATCACCTACTTAGGAACTTGTTTTTAAGAATTATATTGATGTTTGAAAAATTGTTTCCAAACTTACGGCCCACCCTGTATATCATGAATTGTAATCTAGTAATAAATTAATACAGGCAGACTCTGGCACCCTGCTGTTATATCAGGATGACTTAAAGCAGAGTTCATAACTTGACTCCATGCTCACTTACATCAGTTCATTTAGTTTAACTGGATTTTTTTTTTAATTTTCTTTAAATTGAAGGAACCATACAAAATATGGTACATAGTATTATTGTACCATGCAAAGGTCCTTTGATTTTAGTAAATAGAAAACGTAAAGGTTGAACCATATCATCATTGGAGTAATAATGATAAACTTAAAGCAGGGTCTCCCTCACTTTAAGTTAAATTTCTAAGTTAATCACTGTTAAAGGAGTTACAATTTTAGACTTGAAGCAGGTCTGCCTGTAATTAACTTTCAAGTAAGATTTAAGAGTTATCACTTTCCTTGTTTCAAAGTATCAGTATGGACAAAGATGGCTACATATTGATGTCTTTTGAGGGGTGAATTAAGTTTAAAAAAAGTTAAAAACCCTGTAACTTACAGGTTTTTAACTTCATTCACCCATCAAAAATCGCCAAGGCTGTAAGTAAGTTAGTAACAAGTAAATCATCCACAAAAGAGCGATAAAGGATGCACATACAATATGCATTAGATATGTAACATGATGGATGATTTCTAGTGTTAATTCTACACAACAGTGACAACACTAGGAACTTAGCCTCTTAGGAAGCCAGACTGCAGGAACTGGGAAAGTGTTCTCCCAAGAAATCCTCTATTTTGGATTCTGTTCTCAGTAAAATATATGTAAATATAGGAGGAAATTAAGCATTGTTTGCACAGAAAATGTTAAAAATCTCCCATATTCTGCAGACTGGTTAGGAAGCCTAATTTCTACTTTACAATGAGTTAAATGTGGTGACCTGGTTTCATTTTCTCCATGATATTACAGAGTACGTCAGTTAAAGCCAATTAATTGGCTTAGATTTCAAAAGGTCAAAACTCAGATTACTATAGTCAGATATGTCTAATTGGCTTATAATTTTGAATTAACTAATTCCCATGTTTCCATGTTAATTTTGGCTTGAAATCTTTAAAAAAATAAGCCAAATAGGCTTGGCTCAGATCTTTGTTAAATTTTTGGCTCAAAAATTGCCAGTCTGCAGAATATTCAATATGGGATATTTTTAATATTTTCTGTGCAAACAATCCTTAATTTCCTCCTACATTTTAATGAGAGTCTGAGAACAGAAGCCAAAAAAAAATTGAGGATTTCTTGATTTTCTGGAAGAACACTTTGGCAGTTCCTGCAGTCTGAATTTATCAGCCTTTGAGACATGGCATTTTCACAGCAAACTGGCAACTTTCCTGCCACAGTGGCAGTGCCACACTTTGAAGCATTCAAGCATGGATAATCATGGCAGTCTGTATTTGGTGTACAAAATCCCACTGACTTTTTCAAAATGCTGAAAAAATCCAGAATAAATTTCCAATAATTTGGCTGATCCACCAACATATTCCCAATTTATCAACCGAAAATTAATGGTAACATATGAATAAATAGCTAAAAATCCTCCGACTTTGCCAGAATACTATTATCAAAGTGGAAAAAATACCACCGACATGTCAGTGGAATTTACCACGAAATACAGACTGGCTGATAATGGATTACATTATAATAAAAATATAGAACCAAATTTGAAATGGTTTCTAACTGTTAACCTTTAAAAATTAAGCCTTAGTTCTAATGAAAATATATGAATACGAATACCTAGAGTAATAAAAAAATTGGAGTGGACTCAGTGGAGGGGACCCTTAATAATTAATGACAATTGACAATAAATAAATAAATTACAGACTCCAGTGGCAGTCTGAGTCAGTCCATGTATCCGATTCTCGCCATGTTTCAGAAGCTGGAAAATTGTAAGACAATTTTTGAGCCAAAAATTTCTCAAATTCTGAGCCAAGCCAATTTGGCTCTTTTAAAGAAGATTTCAAGCCAAAATTAACATGGGATGATGGGAACAAAGGAATTAATTCAAAATTTAAAGCCAATTAGACCAGTCTGCAAAATATGGGAGATATTTGGGATATTCTCTCCGAACAATTCTGATTTACTTCCTATATTTACATTAATTTTACTACAAACACTTCTGAATTAATCCCTATATTTACATTAATTTTGCTACAAACACTTCTGAATTAATCCCTATATTTACATCAATTTTGCTACGAACAGAATAAGAGATCTCTACAAACAATTTACCAGTTTCTGCAGACTGGCAATTAGACATATATGAGATTTGACCATTTCAAATCTAAGCCAATTAATTGACTTTAAGTGACATATCTGACCAGTCTGCAGAATATGGGACATTTTTAACATTTTCTGTGCGACATAAATTCCTCCTATATTTACATGTATTTTACTGAGAACAGAAGTCAAAATAGAAGATTTCTTGGAGAACACCCAGTCTGCAGAATGCGTCTCTCCTCCCGCAGAGATTTTAATTTGAGAGTCAGTTATTCTCTGACTCTCAGTAGCAGATTCAGAATCTCCCGCAGCTAAATTAATGGTAACATAGGAATTAATTCAAAATCTCCCGCAGCTAAATTAATGGTAACATAGGAATTAATTCAAGATCTCCCGCAGAGATCTCAAATTTCTAATATTTAATCAAAAACTCCCGCAGAGAGTCTTGGAAAAATGTTCCATATTCTGCAGACTGGCAGTCTGCAAAGCATGCACAATCAGTCTCCAGATATTTAATTTTTTGAGTGATTTTTCTCCAAAGATTTTCCAATTTTTCTCCAAAATGATCAAATATCTCTCCACTAACCAGTCTGCAGAATATGTGAGATATTTGGGATATTCTCTCCGAACAATTTTGAATTAATTCCTATATTTACATTAATTTTGCTACGAACACTTCTGAATTAATTCCTATATTTACATTAATTTTGCTACGAACAGATTAAGAGATCTCTACGAACACTAAACCAGTTTCTGCAGACTGGTCCACTAATTACATGTAAACATAGGAATTAATTAGGAAATTGTCGCCAGATAATTCAGGAGACTAATTTCAAGGCCTAAACAGTCGTAGGATAAACTTCACAACTTCATGCATCTTTTGCAGACTGGGTGACATACTCTTATACAACTTACATGCCAGACTGTATTTGGTGCACAGAATCCAACTGACTTCACCAAAATGATGGCAAAATCCACCATAAAATAAGGCTAATAAGCCGCTAATTTACAGGCATTTTGTCAATTCCGCTGCCGAAAATTAATGGTAACATAGGGATTAATTGCTAAAGTTCCACTGACTTAGCAAGAATATTTATACAAGAGTGGAAAAAATTCCGCCGACAAGTCGGTGGAATTTACCATGGAATACAAACTGGCTTACATGGGGAGGCTGGAAAATTATAAATTGTAAGCCAATTTTTGAGCCAATATTTCACAAAAAATCTGAGCCAAGCAAATTGAAATTTGGCTCACTTTTTGAAAATTTCAAATTCAAGCCAAAATTAACATGGGAACATAGGAATTAATTCAAAATTTAAAGCCAATTAGAAATATCTGAGTTTTGACCATTTCAAATCAAAGTCAATTAATTGGCTTTAAGTTTTTAACTGACATACACTTATAGTTTATACATGGAACATGGTCAGTCAGTGTCAGTGACTCAGTTAAATATATTAATAAATATCATATTAACATTCCTAACATCTGCAGTCTGCAGACATGAAATTAATTTCATTTTGCTGAAAACAGAAAGCAAATAGATGATTTCTTGAAAGACACTAACAGTTTCTGCAGTCTAACTATGATAAAAGAATGCAAACTCCTCACATTAAACAAATAATAACAATATAGGTAACTACCTACCAATAGATAGAAACTTATTTTATTTTTCAAACATCACCTGCACTAACTGAAGACGCCAAAGCGAAAAAAATATTCAATAAGAAAAACATCATAACAATGTAATTATTATCAATTTAACTGTAAGCGTGTGATTCATATTTCCATCATTGCACCAAACTAAATTTCTTGAAATCCAAAACAAATACCTATTTAAAGCCGTAGTCGGGCGTGTCCGATTACAATCTAACATTAATATCTGAATGTATGAAGCTGTGGTATGTGATGGTATTTGAAACTGTATAGCATTTGATACTAAATTTACAATTTTGTATATTTACCATGAACTATTAGCTAAATAAGTAAATGATAAGTAAAGTTATTATTTTCAAGTTTTACAATGAACGTGTTCGGACAAGTATTCTCAGCCGTTATCCAGAAGGTGGCGCTACGGTTTGTAGGGTTGGGTCCTACTTATTTCATGGTTGAGTCATTCAAAAATAATAATAATAATTTTATACTTTTCTGTTGGCACTATCAGTATCTTGGTCACCATGTATGCATAAGATTTAAAATTACCTAAATGAAATTAGTGAATCTGATCTGGCGTAACAATTATGCAATTTCGGCGCATAATAAATAATAATGATTAGGTACCTAATATTTTTATTTATAAATTTTTATAACTTATTTTGGTAAACTCCTAGTTTAGTTGACTCTTGAATAGGGTCAACTAAACTAGGAAGCGGGTATATAAATCCTATATAAAAAATAAGTTCAAATTATTTTATATTATGACAGTTGTAAAATAACTATTATGATTTTTACAATTGAAATATAAATGAAAATAAAATATTATTTGAATGTAATATGGATCTATAATACCGATCGACTATTCAAGAGAATGTCTTATGGAAACATATTGGGAAAATGACAACTGAAGGTAAATAAGAATAGTCTTGTTAACGGATCCCCCCCGTACAATAAACCCCCCGGACAAGATACCCCCAAGCAAAAAACCCCCGGTCGATATAAATAGCATTATTCATTTTAATTAATTTTCATTAATTTTTTATTAATAAAATTACTATATGCTATAATATAAAGAGATATAGTGCACCTAAGGTCAGGTTAGCGGTCCGATTGGGGGGGGGGGAGGGGATCAAGAAGCCCCCCCCCTCCCCCCGGCCAGGTTTGATAGTTACAAAATGTATTCTGTACTTATTTTTACTATAAAAGAGGTAATTGGGTACACCTTATTTTGCAAAAAAATTGTCATATTTTCGAAGAAAATGTAATAATTATTGGTTCGCATTGAATAATGTTTAATATATTTATAAAAATGAATTATGCTATTTATATAGACCGGGGTTTTTTTGCAACGGGGTTTTTTTGCTTGGGGGTTTTTTGCCCCCCCCCCCCGGACAAAAACCCCCCAAGCAAAAAAAAAACCGTTGCAAAAAACCCCCGGTCCAAGGGGTTTATTGCACGGGGAGTTTTTGACCGAGGGGTTTTTTTTGCACGGGGGTTATTGTCCTGGAATCCCAAGGGTCAACTGAACTAGGAGTTTACCCTTATTTTATATAGGCCCTATCTATCAAAATCTATAGGTACGCTCATTTCTCATCGTTGATATATAATTTAGATTTGTGATGCAACACTACTCTGAATATAATAGCAACAAAAAGGAAAGAATTATAGCAATTATAACTAGACATCTGGCATGATTAAATATGAAGAATAGGTATTTATATTGAAGATATAGAGCCAAAAGCAGTTTTTTTTACAAATCGTACTACCTACCTACCGTGTTTGGTACCATGTACGGTGTACCCAATGTGTTTGGTACCATGTAGCTACCTTCTGTGTTTGGTACCATGTACCTACAGTGTTTGGTACCATGTACCTAATGTGTTTGGTACCATGTATGATGTACCCAATGTGTTTGCTACCATGTACCTATTGTGTTTTGTACCCTGTGCCTACTGTGTTTGGTACTATGTACCTACTGTTTTGGTATCATGTACTCAATGTGTTTGGAACCGTGTACCTACTGTGTTTGGTACCATGTTCTCTTTTGTTTGGTACATTATTTTTACCTTAGAAAACTAAATTACGTGCTCTTAGTAGAGCGCATATTTTCACCACCGCTTATATAAATGACCTTGATCATCCAATAATACTTGAGTTATAAATTACGGTAAATTCTAGATCACATTCCTATTTCACTTAGGGACATGAAGTAGGAACTGATCCAAATACCCCCTTCGGCCCTGCCCAGTTCCCGTCCCTAAGTGATTTAGGGACTTGAACTAGGAAGGAGGTATTTCTAAATATTCTAAATAAATTTTTCTTAAATTTAGTTACCTTTTATCTGAATAAAATTAGTTGCACTAAAATATATTAATTGACAGAAAATCTAGTATCTAAACTACATAAATAATACAAAAAGGAATATTTTTTTCTAAGACAATATTCTTCCATTGAAACAAGAAGGATAGAATCTTTACAGAAAGGGACATTCCTTCAGAAACTACGAGTAAGGGTACGATTACTATGGATGCGTATTCAAGCGATTTTTCGCACTGACGATATCGTCAGAACTGATCGTCAGTGCGAGGTGGTTACACTGTACGCGATTTCTGATCGTCAGTGTGTTTCTGCCCAATTAATATTGCGGTCTAAACTATGTTTATTTGATATAATGTTCGGGAGGAGTTAATACATGTGTGCCTTTGAAATAATAGACGCAACGCTAATTAGATTACTATTTTCACAATTTCACTACACACAATTTTGAAATACCTAAATAGAGAAATGATGAGAATATTTTTATGTAATATAATTATTGAAAGATATTCGATTTTGTTGAAAATAAAAATTGTACAAAGTAACAACCAATTCAAGCCTTTATATATAATTATATTATGATTAAATTAATTTTATATCATTAAATAATATCTGTATTATTTCTGATACCTAGTATCAAATAATATATTTCCAAAATGCATGGGTAAACAGTAATAGCAATCAAAAGAAAGAGAAATATACACAAAAATTACCAAAAGTTGTCGCAAGTCGCATGAAAAAATCAAACTCATTTGAACGCTGAAGTTAGTCTGACGACTTCGTACGTATTCTGACGACTAAATCGCTGCCACTGTAACCACTCCCACTGGAAAGTATGTATTTGATTTTCATCCGATTTCATCAGAAGTCGTCAGTGCGAAAAATCGCTTGAATACGCATCCATAGTAACCGTACCCTACGGGGTTTAGTTCAATGAAGGGGTGGAACCGACCCTCTAAAGCTATGTCCACACCTGTTCATCTTTCCTTTCAACAAGCGCACAGTGTTGAAAGGCGGTACGCATGCGTCATTGAAAGAAGGCATTCGCTGTTGAATGGTAGTTTTCATTACGCATACGTCTATTCCTGAGAGGAAAGGGAAGACGCACGAAGTCCCACGACTGGTGGGACTTCTTGCGCTTTTTGGTTCAACTTTTGAGTCGTCTACACTGAACGCTTTGCATTTAACGTGTAAAAACTTAGAACAACGTGCCCTCACGCTAGGATAGTAGCAATAGGTAGTTAGAAATTAATTAATTAAACCTAGAACGGTTACATAAGTGAAATTCACCCGTCTTTTTCAAGTTTCTTGCAATGTTTAGTAGGTATGATGTGACTAGAGTGGTTGTGTGAACTATTTCCATTAGTTTTTTTTTCCTTCGCCTAATCTGGAAAAATTCCTTCCACAGTTACCATATACGTGTGTTATGTCATATGGGTGTTATTACATACATATTTTTGTAGGGGGGTACAATAGAGAGGGATATGAATCTGTCAGAGAATGCTTCCATCGCATAAGAATACACATGCAAGAGGATATGAAGATAGGATTATTATATTTTTTAGCTAGCCAAAAAATTATAAAACTTCCTTTTAATGATTACTTTTTGTTATGTAATTTTTACATTTTTGAAAGAGATTTTTAACGAACTTCTTTAATTGTAATTTCCATTTTAGAAAGGTAGGCACAAAGAAGAGTTGTATTTTATTTTGTATCTTAAAAATGAATGATTTCGTTCATAAGTATTTTTATTAATTATTTTTTTGGGTTAAAATCTCCCGGGCCTTCCTTCTATTTAAGTAAATTGAAGGGTAACCGTTCTACGGTTAATAGGTTCCATAGTACTTCTGTAGCTACTCTAGCGTGTGTAGCTACTCTATACATATGTTTTTTATCACCTTCGCAGAATGCGGGAAGGTCATATTTTAGCCGTCGTTTATTTATTTATTTATTTATCATCTTGTTATTCGTTTAACTGAAAAAGTGTTCAACCAAATTGCCTGAAATTTGGTGAAGCGATTGGTCCATGTCCAGTGACCTGATGGTAGAATTTTGGGAGTGACCCGGTCAAAGGTCAAGGTCATGGTCATTTATAACTCAAAAAATATTGAACCATATTGCATGAAACTTGGTGGGACGATTGGTCAATATGCAGGAACCATTTTGTTATATTTTTGGAGCAATCGGGTCAAAGGTCAAAGATCAAGGTCAAGGCCATATGTAACTCAATAACTCGAAAAGTATTCAACCAAATTGTTTGAAATTTGATGGTACAATTGGTCAATCTACAGGAACCACCTGTTAGAATTTTGGGAGCAATCCGGTCAAAGGTCAAGGTCATTTATAACTCAATAACTCAAAAAGTATTGAACCATATTGCATGAAACTTGGTTGGACGATTGGTTATTATCCAGTTAGCAGTTTATTAAATTTTGGGAGAGAACAGGTCAATGCGGCGGTGAAGGTATGCACTCTACAGAGCGCACATAATCTAGTTTCTATTGTTTCACTCAATAGTGTGTCAAATGACTTTTCTTCATATATTATATCGGTTATTTTTACGCAACTGTTTATAATATGAAAAATGTATGTAATTATTTACACATAAAATACTACTATTCATAAAGTTAATGGTAATCGGTAGCAATCAAATAAGACTTTGCACAGAAGAGCACTCACAACATTGAAAGAACGTTATTTCTCCTGTGATCTTCATATTTTAAGTGAGACACTCAGCAATAAAGTTGAAACAAATCTGACGATCAGATGTGGACAGAATCTGCATGCCTCTTTCTATTCAACTTAAGGCATGCGTCAATGGAAAATTGAATTGAAAGTTGAGAGGAAAGTAGAAGCGCAAGTTGAAAAGAAAATTGAGCAGGTGTGGACATAGTTAAAAACCTCTCCTTCGCGGCTGAGAGGATACTGAAGGCATTCCCTCTCTGGATAGCAAGAGCCATTTGCTGTTGGAACCAGGCAGACTCCCTTAGATCGTTCGTTGTCTCAACAAGGCGTCTGTCTACCTTTGGATTTCATGATTGAGGAGATCGTACTGCTGTACGCTCCTGTGGTATCTATAGCAATTGGCTCAAATATGTATGCATCTACATTAATATTAAAATGCATCTACATTGATGCAACATTAATATTAACATTCGACCTCATTAATATTAAAAAGAATAGATTCAACCAAATCACTCACAGAATACATTGAAGACAGAAAAACAGGTAAGGCAATGTCTCCAGCTCTTCTACAACCCAGTCCACCAAGGCCAATCGGTAGAGTTGCCTGAATCCAAGAATCAGCTGACATCCCTACATTGGTCACACTGGCAACGGCAGATCTAAGTGATTCATCAAAACAGCTAAGCTCGACAACGAGCTTGTAAGCTGGAGAAGCCCGCAGAACATATTGTAGCTTCGGAATGGAGAAATAAGTCTTGATGGTTATGGTTAACCGAGAGACCATGAGGTCCAGATATTCTTTCTTCCTAAAAATCTCCGCAGGAATTCCAAAGTGATTTAAAGGTGCTCCCAACAAAGAGTAATTGTCAATAGGAACCATCCCGATTTTTGGAAGCTCTGCCCTGAATAACAATTCTGTTTCACCAGGGGCAGTATCATCGAGGATGGTCAGCTCACATTTCGAGCTATTAGCTTCAAGTCCGATAGCACTCAACCCTTTTATCAAGGTTTTTACGTCCTCCAAAACTCTCTCCGGTGTATCTCCCAGAGCTGTATCGTCCAGATACCATACATTGAACTCTGACTAAACCCTGCGAGACACCTCGTCAATTCCAAGAGCAAACATAGCTGGACCAAAAGGGTCACCCTGCTGGATACCTGTCTCTGATCTCAGCACTTCTTCGCCAAAAAACAAAGCTGAAGGCGAAGAATAAGTTTGTCAAAGGAGTCTTTATAGCTCCGGCACACGGTTACGAATAACAGGAAGGAAGTCATCTCTCCTCTGACAATTGAAAGCGCATTATTTGAAATCGTTTTGAAAAACAAATAAAATAATATGTCTGAGACTTATGCTGTTGCCTGTTTGAATATACATACTCTATATTTAACTGTCAGTTCAAGATTAGACTACTTGTGAAAAGTATACTTCATCCAAATACCCCCTTTGTAGTTTACGTCCCTAAATCAATTAGGTAGGGACGTGAATTAGGAAGGGGGTATTTGGATCGGTTCCTAGTTCATGTCCCTAAATGTAATAAGGACGTGAACTAGAAATTTACCTAAATTACCTCGACTTTAACGTTTGACCCGTTCGCAACCAAAATCTAATAAATTGGTAATTGGATAATGAATAATCGTTCCACCATGATTCATGCAATATGGTTGAATATTTTTTGAGTTATTAATGACCTTGGCATTTGATCGGATCTCTCCTAAAATTTTCCAGATGGTTCCTGGATATTGACCAATCGTCCTACCAAATTTTAGAGTTTAGACAATTTGTTTGAATAATTTTTGTGTTATGAAAAACAAGATGATAAATAAATGCCGTCTAAAATATCGTGGACCGATAGTTGGGCCCAGGACAATTGGGCTTAAGACAATTGGGCACAGGACAATTGGGCCCCACGACAATTGGGCCCGAGACAATTATATTATTTTCCAATTTTTTTCAGAGTTTACTGCATTAACTTAATTAAAGACCCTTGCTACTGTAATAACTAGGTTAGTGACAATATGCGTTTTGTATAAAAATATAGTCTTAAGAATATTCCTTACATGAAAAAAATATTCTCGCTATGAAAAATAATTATTTTTTAATAGAACTTATTCTTTTCATGAATAAATACTATTAATCTTTTAAAGTACAATAATTTTCTGTTCCGAGATAGGTCATGTAAGCAACAAATTTCCTAGTTACAGTACATCTAAGAGTCTATATAGTGAACTCCTGTGAAGTAAATGAGTTAGGATGTAGCCAATAGAAAATAAGAATGTAGCTATTTTAGATGAAGAACCAATAGAAAATAAGAATGTAGCTATTTTAGATGAAGAACCAATAGAAAATAAGAATGTGGGTATTTTCGACATGCCGGAATTATTGGAACATACAAATTGAATTGAAGTTAACGTGAATTAGTACAAAATGTATTCTCATAATCTCATTTTATCCAAACAACTGTTCAATGTAACGTTTAACCTTTAAAATTTACCCATTTTTTTCTAAATAATTGTCTTTGTCAGACGATGTACACTACACATTGGATCCATATGACATGATTCAAAATAATAAGACTTATTTTAATACTTCAAAGGTTTTCATTACATTGAAACATGAGATTAGCATCCAAATGTGAATTAAGGGGTTTTCTAATATATACCTTATCAAGAATATGAATCGAATTAAAAAAATATAAGCATATTTTAGAGAATATAAAGCATATTTCAAAGATAATATTGTCACTTCCCTAGTAAAAACAAGGTAACATTTCAATATTGTGTCTTAATTGTTTTGGGGCCCAATTGTCATGGGCCCAATTGTCGTTGGGCCCAATTGTCTTGGGGTTCAATTGTCAGCGGGCCCAATTGTCGGGGTCCAATTGTCCTGGGCCCAACTTTCGGTGCACCTAAAATATAACCTTCCACATTCTGCAAAAGTAGTAATAGTTATCATTATGAAGCTATAAATATAAACATGAATGAAATCTCATACGTATATAATTTATTTGTAAATTAAATTCCATGCAAAAATATTTGCACTATTTAAATTCAATTACTTTCACCGTTCTCCGTACCATTCATTTACTATCCATGAGAGTTCAAACGAATGCGAGTTTCTTCCTTGTGGTTATAGTGAGAGCATCTCCTCCGTAAGCAAAAGCCACTGCTAAGTACCGATGTTATACAGTAGAACTCTATAAAGGAATCACCTATGGTGAATGTAGAGTCACGAGTAAGGAAGTAGCCTCTATAGTGAACGAATTTTCTTCAGTCTGTCATAAAATAGCCATCAGTTACCTAAAAACTGATGGCCATTTATGGCAGACTAACGGACGGAAATTAGTTCACGATAGAGGTTACTTACACTACATTCACTATAGGTGATTTCTTTATAGAGCAGTTTTACTGTAATGAGATTTTATGATATCTCGACAATTTATTAATGATAAACTAAATATTAATATATTATATTACTGGATATTTTTATCTTATTTTAAAGAAAAAAAATATTATGAAATATTTTATCTAAATTTATTTTTCAATTATATTTATCAAAGATAATCTATAAGGTTTTGTTTACTAAATATACCACAAAATGATTGCTAGAACTTTAAATAAAATCAACTGAAAAGGTGAGTAACTGTTATTAAATTAGAAGAGTTTTATTTAATATATTATAACAATAGGCACTTAAAACTTATACATAGATGCAATTACTAACTTGATTGAATAAAGTCATTTTAAATTAGAAATGATTATAAGATGGCATCAGTATTAATAACACTGATATAATTTCATTTATTACCAATATTATCGATAATTAATATAATATCAAAAAGATCAGAACGTTAAATTCAATAAAATATTATTATAGGAGTTCATAAAATTAGAACAAATATTCCTATTTCTCAGTCAGTTGGTGATTGTATTTCATAAATTAAAATCCTAGAAATGTTCTTACAAAGGATGTAAAAGCGACCGCATGATCGGTAATGTGAAACAGATCGGTGATGCATAACTTACCCCTATAAAACTATGTTCAATGAATGAGTTCTCTACAGTGATTGGTAATTAACAATTGCCTTAAATATATTGTTATAAAGAAATTATTTACAATACTAACTACTTCAATTTATATAATTTTACTCTAGAAAGTAAAATTATATCCATTAAATGTCATCAAAAATATAAATTCTGAGAAAAAGTTATGGTGGGGCCATAGAAGATTGGGAGGGTCGTTCCCTCTCCATCTTCTATGACCCCACCATAACTTTCCCTTAATAATTACTAAATGAAATAAATGCCCTTAAATGTTTACTAAACTTACAGAACGACTTATAAAGTTATAAATTGCACTTTATAATAATCTATAAAAGTTAAAAGCTATTTACAAAGATATTGTTCGCTTACAATATCTGTCCCTAGCTTAAATAACATTAAATTTATTAATATTTATTTACATACTTTCAATGGATAGTAAAATTCAAACATAAAGTATGGTACGTTGCAAGTAATCGATTGGTCATACAGTTTTCGATTTACCTCGTTATTTTCTTTTACTTATATGATCGAAAATGTGGAACTGTTCGATAAGTTGGAACTTACTCTAATGATCCAAGTTTAAAATAATCATAATATATTACCGTGAATAGATGAATGAAAGGCTTTAACTAACTATTTTACAATACATGTCATTGATCTGTCTAGATATTGCCACTATTTTCATTCTATTCAAATGTCTTAAAGTATATACAATTTATTGAACTATCACCTCTTCATTTTCCTCTTCACGCCCACTTGTATTCTATCTCTTCATAGTTCTTAGTGAGGGACAGTATTCACAAAGTAGCTTTTATGCATCCATGAGCCCTGTCACAGACTGTTGGTCGATGATTCTGACTGCTTCTTTGAAGTCCCTTGTATTCATATTCTTTTGCCATATGTTCCAAAGCAGAATGTTAACCCCACTAAACTTATAAAACAATATTTAAAATATTATCCAGTCATTAAAAACAATATGCCTAATGTTACTGCAAAAACTGAATAAATTGGTAAGGGCTGCAGTACCCACTTTCTGAGTACTGCGAGTGTAACTAAGTGTCTCATTAGTGCCCTACTTGTTACTAGAGGATGAAGATGAGCATGAGCGTTAGTATCACCCCTAACACTATCACACTGAGGATAGTCCAGGCGACGGTAGCGCCACCTCTGCAGCAGAAAGGCTTCTTCATTGACTTCAGATTGTCTGAGGCGTTAGAACTTCCACCTCCCTTGCCGGAGAGGAGCGACTTCGGCAAATCTGATCCTGAGGGAGGAAAAGGAGAGAGTTCAAGTGAAAGGAATATGTCACAAGGCTAGAATTGGGATAAGAGGAAGAGATGCCAACATAGCTGGGAGAGTGTGAGAGAATTAGGTATGGAGATTACAGAAAGAAAAGTACTGGACAGAGTATACTGCCCTGAGAACTACATATAGTTAATTCATCTACTGCATATTGCACCTATTCTATACTACAGACACTTATTCATTTCAATAAATATTCATTTGAATGTAAAATTAATTGATGTAAAGATCAAACTTACCTTTGTCTTTAGAATCTCTGACTGGAAGGATCTCGTGTTTTCCACTCTCTCCTATCACAAGAGGACGGGGGCGAGCCATTGGGGGTAACAACTGAGGGGGGATTCCAAGAGGTGCTCCCGGAGCCGCAGGTCCCATCATAGTAGAGCCAGCAACACTCCTTGTATCGGGTGGTGGAAGTGGAGGCAATGTTCCGTATATGGTGGGGGGTGGTTGCGACATCATCCTCATATCGTAGATTGAGGCTGCTCTTCGTGGCGGTCCCATTGGGGCAAATCCAGGATGCATCTGATACAACACAAAATTTTATCATAACATATTGATCAAAATATAATAAATACTAGCTACATAAACTCAATATTTTTACCATAGGAGGCATTGACAAGGGGGACGCCGCCCCCATCGCAGAAGGAGGAGGATGAGGAGGTGCAGCATGGTGGTGGTGCAGAGGACACGGCTCACCATCGAAAGTGGGGGCAAGAAAAGAGGGGACTGACTTGGCTGACTTGAGAGTACCGGGATATCCCCCACCGATAGAGGGGGTGTAACCCATTTGAGAGGGGGGGTAGCCTGACCCGTACCCTCCTCCGTAACTAAGCGGAAGAAACAAGAACATGTAATTATTAAACTTCAATTATTATAATGTTTTTTCTTATATGACCGAAGATGTGAAACCGGCGATAATTGGTAGTTTACCCTATAACCATCAAAATAAGAAGGCAATAATATCCAAGATGGTACTGTAGCGAAATGCCTCACCCGTAAGCTGCGGGATGTCCTTGCATGTGTCCATTAGGAGGCCCGTGACTGGGCTGCTCCATACCGTCCTCACTGGAAGAGGAGGATATGGTGGAAGTGGCGGTGGCAGAGTGTCTGGAGTCCTGATGAGCTCTGTTACCTGGAGGTGGTCTGAAGTGCTCACTCGGAGACAATTCCCTGAGAAGTAACAAGTTTATTAGCTTATTTTGCAAGAGAATCAAAGGCCATGTCACTGACAGGAAAAAAGGAAACAAATGTACATGACTTTTCTTGTCAGTAGATTTTGATCTACAGGATCAAATCTATAAGTAAGATAATGACTGAGAAAATTAAGAAAAGCTACTCCGTGAATGCAGTCACTTACCAAGGAATGTGACGAAAAGGGACACAAGCACCGGCGGCTGCACTCACGGATAGAAGAGGAAAATGAAGAGGTGATAGTATATGAAGCCTACCTAACACAAAAATTTCACAATTATTGATATCTGTTGAACCAATAATTAAGATAGCAATCATTATAATCTGTGATATCAAAACACTCAGAGCCAATGTCTACAAATGAGTATTTAAATGCTTTCATTTCACCTGGAGTGAGGATAGTCTCTGGGAGGGAATTCTCTGGAGTGTTTGGAGGGATGTGCTCCATAGGGAGGCATGTCAGCTCTCCAACTCTTGTCTGTGCGGTAACTCAGTCTGTCACTGTTAGAAGATGGCAAACCCAACCGACTGCTGTCAGCACCTGTCACAAAAAAAGTATATAGTGCTTAGCATTGCTTAACTTTTTTTAACACTTTCGGTAAATAAATGTATATACAAAAAATCATCTATTTTTCAGTTTTGAATTGTCGAATCATGAAGTGTCAATTACTTCACTTCTTTGAGTTAACAGTTAGAGACATCATTTAACCCTTAAAGGGGGGTTGGCCTACCCCTCAGAACAATAGGGATATATTATGCAATTATAAAAGAAGAACAATTCCTACATTTCAGTATTAAAACTATTGCTTATGACGTCATTCACTGTATTGTTACTTCTATTGCTCTAAATCTGTTGGCACTTCACTCTAAAGACTTTCCGTATGTAAATGCTAACTACACTGTCTCACCAGGTCCGTATGTACATATTAACTAATAACTATACTGTCTCACCAGGTCCGTATGTACATATTAACTAATAACTACACTGTCTCACCAGGTCCGTATGTACATACCAACTAATAACTATACTGTCTCACCAGGTCCGTATGTACATATTAACTAATAACTACACTGTCTCACCAGGTCCGTATGTACATACTAACTAATAACTACACTGTCTCACCAGGTCCGTATGTACATACTAACTAATAACTACACTGTCTCACCAGGTCCGTATGTACATACTAACTAATAACTACACTGTCTCACCAGGTCCGTATGTACATACTAACTAATAACTACACTGTCTCACCAGGTCCGTATGTACATACTAACTAATAACTACACTGTCTCACCAGGTCCGTATGTACATACTAACTAATAACTACACTGTCTCACCAGGTCCGTATGTACATACCAACTAATAACTATACTGTCTCACCAGGTCCGTATGTACATACTAACTAATAACTACACTGTCTCACCAGGTCCGTATGTACATACTAACTAATAACTACACTGTCTCACCAGGTCCGTATGTACATACTAACTAATAACTACACTGTCTCACCAGGTCCGTATGTACATAGTAACTAATAACTACACTGTCTCACCAGGTCCGTATGTACATACTAACTAATAACTATACTGTCTCACCAGGTCCGTATCTGTCCTGGTAGCCAGACTGGTGGTAGTTGAGGTCCCTGTGTTGCCAGGCCATTGGGGTACGGGGGTCAGCTTCCCTTTGCATTTTCTGTCAAAAAAAGAAAGTAAATTATTCCATTATTCAGTGTGAGAGAAAAAAAAAATGTAAGTAAAACTAAACTAAAATTTCAAAACTTATTCAATTAAAAATTCTATTTTACAGATCAGAAGAAGAACTGCAAGCTAAATGCACCTTAATTCTAATGAACATATTTCCCATGTAAAACTGTTTCTGGAACCACATTGCCCCGATATAGCCATGGTTGCTACGAGAAACATTGCTATACCTGTGTTAGAGCAATAGTAGAGACAATAGAGTGAATGACGTCACATACAATAATCTGAATATTTAATAATTGGAATGATTAAATCAGAAAGAGAATATAGTTACTTAGCATAATATCTTGGAGGGAGTTTAAAATTTATGAAAAAATGAAGTAAAGCATAAGGGGTAAGTTCCGAGTTATCGGACGGTTTTCGCTCCTTGGATTATATAAAAACTCGGTCTTTTAATTGGTATCCATGATACTATAGCATGTATCAAATATATTATTTATAAAAATAGATAAATAAAAATAATTTTTTTTCTTATATGATCGGAAATGTGGAACCATCTCGTAACGTGGAGCTTGCCCTAACTAGTTGTGAATTATAATCACCGGAATTAGATGAGTACTACAATTTGATAGTAAAATATCTTCCTTATATAAGATGCTACTTCATGAGACGAATAGTATATCGTAATTAATAATTAAAAAGACCAGTAGCTAGTCGGACATATCTTACAAAGATTTCACCACGATATTTTTCGAAATTATATTCCATGGTAGTAAAATGTTATAGTAACAGTTAACGCACATGTACATAACAATAAACAACTCTTATTCTGTGCGTATGAACTATTCATCATCACATGTTGTCAATACATTCATATAACCTCTATAATTATTATATAAATAAACCTTTTATTATAACCTGCAAAAGTGTAGGGTAAGTAACGAATTATCGGTCGGTTTCACATCTTCGATCATATAAGAAGAAACGACATAATAATTATTATTATATATTTTAATTGGTATCCATGATACCTGCAGGTACCATGGATGCAAATAAAAATTAAATAATAATCATTATACCGTTTTTTCTAACACATCTTATATCATTATATCGTTTTCTCTTTATGACCGAAGAGGCGAAACCGATCGATAATTCGTAACTTCTCCATAATAAAGCACTGTAGAGTTGAATATTCACTGTGTACACGTTAGCCAGAGCATTCAAAAGACAAATAGGTCAAACGAGAAAATATACGAACAGCTGTGAATAAAGTGCATATGGCTCAATTAAAATAATAGCTTCAAAACAAAATAATTCAGTAAGAATAATCGGGAACAAAAATAAGAAAAAAATAAATACATTTCAACATAATGATATTGTATTTATTTATTACTTGTATTCATAAGGTACGAGTAATAATACTTCCTAGTCAATAGATGAGTGACTCTTTTCTCCTTCAGTTCATTCATCACACAGTGTACAAGAGAATACACCGTAAGTTTACTTTACGTATCAACCTGTAGAGCATATCTAACGGTGAGTACATACCTCAGCACATATTGTACCATCAGCCACTCACCCGAGAACTGTATCTATATACAGTGTAGCGAGAACTGTATCTATATACAGTGTAGCGAGAACTGTATCTATATACAGTGTAGCGAGAACTGTATCTATATACAGTGTAGCGAGAACTGTATCTATATACAGTGTAGTGAGAACTGTATCTATATACAGTGTAGCGAGAACTGTATCTATATACAGTGTAGCGAGAACTGTATCTATATACAGTGTAGTGAGAACTGTATCCATACACAGTGTATCGAGAACTGTATCTATATACAGTGTATCGAGAACTGTATCTATGTACAGTGTATCGTGAACTGCATCAATTAATGAACAGGGGTATCGATATATGTATATGCAAATCATTGTATATAGAAATGTATCGATGAATAGGTGTATCGAGAACTCTATCTTTCAATCAGTGTATCGAGAAAAGTATTCATAAATCAGAGTATTGATAGAAGTTGTTTTACGTAAATATTTCTATATTTCCATTTTGCATATATAAGCACTGGTGAAAACAATTAGGAATGAAATAAGAGTTTAAATAATAATCTATAATGTATTATTAACATTGTCTATCTATTAATTCTCATTTGCTTTATTCGATTATCTTTTGGAATATTATCATTTAAATATTTTATTATCATTTAAATCTATTCTTCCCGAAGACAGTTGACAAGATGGTAGGTAGTACCATATAGAATCACGATGATATATTATGCATGCACAACAGTTATAACAACTGAGTGTGTACCTAACGGTTATCCTATTTCCATGCAAGAGAATACAAAATGATATTCCATATAGTCACTATTTACTATCAGTGTTACATCTTTTACTTACCTTAAATAGGTTAAACTATTTGATTATTATTAAAATCAAACATAATTCACTTATATAGTGCATTTAATAACATTATAATAGGTACTAAGGTCTGTTGTGTTTAATTTTCCACTATTAACCATCTGATAGTACTTGCCAATGTCAAGGTAGGAGTTCTTTTAAAACTTAGAAAGTTACTATCTTGAAAACTGAGCTGTTTTGATAATTTAGGTTTTCGTGAAACAATGTTTGTTTTACGTGAAATTTCCTATGAATGTAAAAAATACTCTAGGATCAGAATATCAATATACAGATAACGAAACATTTTTAACATTTTGTTATTCCTCAAAAAGTTTTCATCTTGTGTTTTCATGGAAGCTGCCAAATTTTGTTCGATCTGAAATGAAACACCCTGTACTGTATATCTAAAAAATAATGAAACTTTGTTAGATATAAATTATTAATTTGATGAGTGTTCACAAAACAGAAGGACTGACTTTTGACATCAGAGTACCAAAGTTTTTAGTGATAATTATACACTGAAAATAAATACTCAAGGTTACTTGTGTAATGAACAAACAATTTACACCATCAATGAGAAGTTTTAAATGTTGTAAATTAGCTTTAGAAATATAAATTTAATATCCTCATATACATCATCAATATAAGTTTGAACAGTTAATATACATATGTTCTATTCAAAGCCATAGTACATAGTTAACTAACAAATTACTTTCAAATTAATATAAGGTACATATTAAACTATGTTCAAACTAATAATCTATCGTTTATTTTAATTTGAACGAGGAAGTCTGAATGCAATGAGAGTAGCAATTCAGTTCGTCTCATCATTCAATGCACAATTATATCGCAATCAGCGTACAACAACTCAATAAGGATATCGAATGACAATCACTAGGTGCGGGGAAAGATTAGCTATTTCATACCACTTCATGAGTACCTTGGCAGTGAAGAGAAATTCTCTCATCTCATTTTCCATGATTGACTTTGAGGTCTGATTGATGCTTTAGCCACAGTGTGACCTCCAGGAGAGAGAAAGAGTGATGCTATTTGGTGACATTGCAGTGCAGAGTGATGCTATTTGTGACATTGCAGTGCAGAGTGATGCTATTTGGTGACATTGCAGTGCAGAGTGATGCTATTTGGTGACATTGCAGTGCAGAGTGATGCTATTTGGTGACATTGCAGTGCGGAGTGATGCTATTTGGTGACATTGCAGTGCAGAGTGATGCTATTTGGTGACATTGCAGTGCAGAGTGATGCTATTTGTGACATTGCAGTGCAGAGTGATGCTATTTGGTGACATTGCAGTGCAGAGTGATGCTATTTGGTGACATTGCAGTGCGGAGTGATGCTATTTGGTGACATTGCAGTGCAGAGTGATGCTATTTGGTGACATTGCAGTGCGGAGTAATATTCCATTAGTTTCACAATAGTTCAGAATAACTCTAATATGTTTACAACTTTAATAATTAGGTATGTACAAAATTACTCATAATTACCTTCGAGTTCAATGTTACATAATTCAGATTCGATAAATTGGACATCAAAATGGCAAAACTGTTAGGCAACATGTTATGCATGTTACTCAGTATTATTTCAAAGATCACTTAACATCAGATCAATTTTCTGGAGGTTTAACCTTCAGGTGTGAAGTGTTAGGCATGGAACAGAATTGAATAGGAGACTAATTTTGAACGATTTTTAGTTAATTATCACTTCCTCTTAATATTCTGTTCAAAAAGTCACACTAATTGTAAGGAATGAAGTTGTGAACGGCCTTGTAAAAGAAAAAGACGGAAATATAAGAATGTATTGAATGAACAAATTATTGTACGGAATTACGAACGTAAAACTTCTACTTTCTAATAATTTCTTAATAAAGGAAATATAAATGCCATTATATAATTTAAGTATTTATTTATAACGCCCTGATATTCAATATATTTGTGAAGCCCACCATGTCTGATGGACGCAAATCATTTAATTCAAAGTATCAAATATTTCATTAATCCTTTCCCACCATTGACCATGTAATTAATTATACATGTACTATATTAATATGATAAACATGAAACATTACGGAGATTCCTTTCTAGGACGCGAACGTGTTAATGTATTTTTTTTATTGTTATTATATACAATGTATTATTGCGACTAATAAGATGCTTTCTGAAAGAGGAATTTCAGGAAAACAAGGGTTAATTACTATTTTTATAAATAGATTCTAATTAGGTCTTAGCTTAGTATATTTAATGTTTTACAACAGACACACCTTACCCCTACTACTGGAGTAAAATGACCATCAAAAGGTCTGACGTCTCTCTCTCTCTCTCTCCCTTTAACAGAAGCACACTGCCTAGAGTTCAACAGACTGCAGTTTAAATTCTTCCCACGGGGTAAACTGACAGTTGTGTGGAGAGACGTACCTTGCAACACAGTAGAGAGTGCTACGAATTGTCAGACAGTTCCACATTTGCGATCATATAAGCGCTTCATATAATTTTTATAAATCTTATATGATCGAAAATGTGGAACCCTCCAATAATTCGTAACTTACTCACATATCGGCACAGTACATTTGTGTTAGTCTGTGACGTAACAGGTTTATTACTTATATATTAACAATGAACTAATGAGTTTTATAGCATTACTCACTTTAATTAATGTACACGAAATACCTCAATGGTCATGACTTCACACTACAAAAGATGTATAATTATAATAACATAATGTTTGATATATTTAATGGTATATAGAGCAGCAAGATGTTTCTCGCATTGCACATTGTTATTTTATAGAAATAATGCAAAGTGCCCCCTAACTAGTGGCATATTTTACCCATAAGTCAAACCACGTGGACCGGTTTAGTGCCTCAGGAGTAGCAGAGTGCAAGGACGGAGAGGGAGAACCAGTCTGGTAGTTCTAGCGGTACTATCACTGTAGATTGATAGAGGTACTATCACCGTCAGCCACTGAATTAATAGGGGGTTTGACGTCTATTTTAACTACTCAGTATATTATTGCAGATGTCAAATGGATGTAAATACACAAGAGACTTTAAAGAAGTAGTCAGAAAGGAAAGCGGCTTAATAAAAAAAGTCACCTAGCTACCATAACAATACTCATGGATGCAAGAAGCTGATGAAAATAAATAAATTTTAAACATGCAAATATTATTATAATTTCATTAAATGTTATATAAATAGATTAATTATAAACTCCACATTGCCATAGAAATCACAACAATGCACTACTGTTCAGGATTAGTTTCTCTTGTTAAGTTCTATAGTTGGCAAAGTTCACTAATGTTCTTTCTCAGGACCTTGCCATTCAAAGGCTTTGAAGGAGGTCTGCAGAACATTAAAACATGCATTGATGTTATTGCATTAGCAACTTATTCAGTTCCTTTATTTTTAATTGTAATTGGGAAATGTTAGAGTTATCGGACAGTTCCATATTTTCGACATGTAAGAAAAAAGTAAATAATAATAATGATTATTTAACAATCATTAAAATGATTTAAAAAAAATTATCATGTACTTTTTTAATATGACGAGAATGTGGAACCGTCTATTAACTTTGAATTTACCCTAGTAGGTTTATATTAATGAAATATTCTACCTCATATTAAACTTCTTCTATGTTTATTTATTTGATTTTTTTTCAGATAAATATAGTGTAAAATAAGTTAGGGATTCGTGAAAATAGGCAGATACTACGCAACATGAATACTATCTCAGATAAGTGTTTAATAAATGGTTTCCATACTACCTCTTTATATAATCTGCTATAATATTATCGTCATTATTCAATCTAGTTAAAATGAGTTACAGAAAGTGTGGATAGTTATATTAGACAAATATTGTTGAGAGTTGATTTTAGCGGGCAAGTACACCAGTTCTTACAAACATTGTTAGCCTTTAGGTGTGGTAGAACACTAGAGTCATAAGTTCATGGGGTTGAAAAAGTCAAACTGAGGATGTGAAGGATTAGAGGTTATGATCTTAATTGTATTCGTGCACCTTACTGAGAGAAGTAACGGTTACTGATAGAAGTAACGGTTACTGAGAGAGAAGTAACGGTTACTGAGAGAGGTAACGGTTAGAGTGAGAGAAGTAACGGTTACTATGAGAGAAGTAACGGTTACTATGAGAGAAGTAACGGTTACTGTGAGAAGTAACGGTTACTGAGAGAGAAATAACGGTTACTGAGAGAGGTAACGGTTAGAGTGAGAGAAGTAACGGTTACTATGAGAGAAGTAACGGTTACTATGAGAGAAGTAACGGTTACTGTGAGAAGTAACGGTTACTGAGAGAGAAGTAACGGTTACTGAGAGAGGTAACGGTTAGAGTGAGAGAAGTAACGGTTAGAGTGAGAGAAGTAACGGTTACTATGAGAGAAGTAACGGTTAGAGTGAGAGAAGTAACGGTTAGAGTGAGAGAAGTAACGGTTACTATGAGAGAAGTAACGGTTAGAGTGAGAGAAGTAACGGTTATTGTGAGAGAAGTAACGGTTAGAGTGAGAGAAGTAACGGTAAGAGTGAGAGAAGTAACGGTTAGAGTGAGAGAAGTAACGGTAAGAGTGAGAGAAGTAACGGTTAGAGTGAGAGAAGTAACGGTAAGAGTGAGAGAAGTAACAGTTAGAGTGAGAGAAGTAACGGTAAGAGTGAGAGAAGTAACGGTTAGAGTGAGAGAAGTAACGGTTACTATGAGAGAAGTAACGGTTACTGAGAGAAGTAACGGTTACTGAGAGAGGTAACGGTTACTATGAGAGAAGTAACGGTTAGAGTGAGAGAAGTAACGGTTAGAGTGAGAGAAGTAACGGTTACTGTGAGAGAAGTAACGGTTAGAGTGAGAGAAGTAACGGTTAGAGTGAGAGAAGTAACTGTTACTGTGAGAGAAGTAACGGTTAGAGTGAGAGAAGTAACGGTTACTGTGAGAGAAGTAACGGTTAGAGTGAGAGAAGTAACGGTTAGAGTGAGAGAAGTAACGGTTACTGTGAGAGAAGTAACGGTTAGAGTGAGAGAAGTAACGGTTAGAGTGAGAGAAGTAACGGTTACTATGAGAGAAGTAACGGTTACTGAGAGAAGTAACGGTTACTGAGAGAGGTAACGGTTACTATGAGAGAAGTAACGGTTAGAGTGAGAGAAGTAACGGTTACTGAGAGAAGTAACGGTTACTGAGAGAAGTAACGGTTACTGAGAGAGGTAACGGTTACTATGAGAGAAGTAACGGTTACTGAGAGAAGTAACGGTTACTGAGAGAAGTAACGGTTACTGAGAGAAGTAACGGTTACTGAGAGAAGTAACGGTTACTGAGAGAAGTAACGGTTACTGAGAGAGGTAACGGTTACTATGAGAGAAGTAACGGTTAGAGTGAGAGAAGTAACGGTTAGAGTGAGAGAAGTAACGGTTAGAGTGAGAGAAGTAACGGTTACTGTGAGAGAAGTAACGGTTAGAGTGAGAAAAGTAACGGTTAGAGTGAGAGAAGTAACGGTTACTGTGAGAGAAGTAACGGTTAGAGTGAGAGAAGTAACGGTTACTGTGAGAGAAGTAACGGTTAGAGTGAGAGAAGTAACGGTTACTGTGAGAGAAGTAACGGTTAGAGTGAGAGAAGTAACGGTTAGAGTGAGAGAAGTAACGGTTACTGTGAGAGAAGTAACGGTTAGAGTGAGAGAAGTAACGGTTAGAGTGAGAGAAGTAGCGGTTAGAGTGAGAGAAGTAACGGTTACTGTGAGAGAAGTAACGGTTACTATGAGAGAAGTAACGGTTACTATGAGAGAAGTAACGGTTAGAGTGAGAGAAGTAACGGTTAGAGTGAGAGAAGTAACGGTTACTGTGAGAGAAGTAACGGTTAGAGTGAGAGAAGTAACGGTTAGAGTGAGTGAAGTAACGGTTAGAGTGAGAGAAGTAACGGTTACTGTGAGAGAAGTAACGGTTACTGTGAGAGAAGTAACGGTTACTATGAGAGAAGTAACGGTTACTATGAGAGAAGTAACGGTTACTATGAGAGAAGTAACGGTTAGAGTGAGAGAAGTAACGGTTAGAGTGAGAGAAGTAACGGTTACTGTGAGAGAAGTAACGGTTAGAGTGAGAGAAGTAACGGTTACTGTGAGAGAAGTAACGGTTACTATGAGAGAAGTAACGGTTACTATGAGAGAAGTAACGGTTAGAGTGAGAGAAGTAACGGTTAGAGTGAGAGAAGTAACGGTTAGAGTGAGAGAAGAAAGTGAAACTCTCCGATCAAATACTCTATCAACTAAAGCTATCACAGTACTTCAATCATCGAGGTTTATAATTATCAAATGCTCTGATTCTTGAAAATATAACACGCCTATCACCTGTGACGTCACAAAAGCGTCATGGCTCTGTTAGTGCGACAGAAGAACACTGTTATACTATTATAGAGATCACTGTTATACTGTTATAGAGATCACTGTTATACTGTTATAGAGAGTACTGTTATACTGTTATAGAGAGCACTGTTATACTGTTATAGAGAGCACTGTTATACTGTTATAGAGAGCACTGTTATACTGTTATAGAGATCACTGTTATACTGTTATAGAGAGCACTGTTATACTGTTATAGAGTTCACTGTTATACTGTTATAGAGAGCACTGTTATACTGTTATAGAGAGTACTGTTATACTGTTATAGAGAGCATTAATATACTGTTATAGTGAGCCCTGTTTTACTGTTATTGAGAGCATTGTTATACTGTTATAGAGAGCACTGTTATACTGTTATAGAGAGCATTAATATACTGTTATAGTGAGCCCTGTTTTACTGTTATTGAGAGCATTGTTATACTGTTATTGAGAGCACTGTTATACTGTTATAGAGAGCCCTGTTTTACTGTTATTGAGAGCATTGTTATACTGTTATTGAGAGCACTGTTATACTGTTATAGAGAGCACTGTTATACTGTTATTGAGAGCACTGTTATACTGTTATTGAGAGCATTGTTATACTGTTATAAAGAACAATGTTATTGAGAGCACTGTTATACTGTAATTAAGAGCACTGTTATAATGTTATTGAGAGCACTGTTCCACTGTTATTGAAAGCACTGTGAGTGTGAGCACATATGTTATATGTTTCTAGAACACTTATGCAGAATTATAATAGTTGTTGTTAACATAGTGAGGGTAAATTTAGCAGTCATTAAATATTTAAGTAACAAAATACAAGAAATAAGTGAACTATATTAGGAGACCATCTCCCTGTAGAAAAAAAAGTTTATTAATAAATAAACAAATTTGAAATTTTCTGGGTCAATGCAACTATTCAAATGGAGTATTTTTTATTTGGGATTCTTTTTTCAACCATATATAATAAAAGGTAAATATACTTTTACCTGTTAACTCATTATTTTATTTGGTATCCATGATACCTGCAGGTATCATGGATACCAAATAAAATAACGAGTTAGCACATTGACTACATATTGGTACATATACATTAGTACCACTATGTGTATTACTGATAGAGACAGGGGTGCAAATATATACCACTGTCAATATTTTAAACCCTAGTGAAATGTTACAATGAGCACCACATTTATGACACTGGTTTCATCATACAGACGAGATTAAGAGGTACACACAGGGCTCTAAGTCCTTCCGCCGAAAAACACTTTCAACGCACGACACCTTTGCCGAATGACGCTTTCGCCGAAAATATGACAATTATTTATGTTCGGCGATAGGACCGGTCACCACACAGAGATACTCAGCTGCTATCGCTATTTCAAGACATGTCATACAGAAGAAGTAATGTAAACATGTAATTTAGGAGAAGTCAGTTAGGCTAAACTGCGTTTGAGCATATGTAGTCAACGTGCTAAATAATTATTTTATACTTTTTCTTATATGATCGTAAGTGTGGAATTATGAACTAGTATTTAACGCTGTCTGGATATTTAAAAAAATAACTAAAATGATAAAAGTATAGCAGCAAAGATATCTCGCAATGGCTAAGAGAGACAGTGAAATGTTCTCAAACTGATTACACTAGGAATGAAGAAATAGAACAGTGTACATTTTATTTGCAGTGTAAAACTGTGAAAGGAGTGCAATCTAATTTAGTTACATTGGTTAGACTAATCTAAGCAGTGACATTTGTGATCTATTTCATCTAACTTTGATTCGAATTAATAATATTCTAAATAAGGTAAATTACAGGTTATCGAACAGTTCCACATTTTCGATCATATAAGACTTGTGTAATTTGATATTTTTACTCGTTATTTTAATTAGTGTCCAAGATACTTACATATGTCATGGATACCAATTAAAATAATTTTTTTGAATGAAAGTTTAAAAAAATAAAACTATTAAAATTATTTATAATAAAAAATGTATATGGTGACAACATATTCAATTTATATTAGATATACTGATGTGACATTTCAGTAATGGTTTTATTTCATTATTCCATGGAACAGAATAGGGGAAATATTTCAAATAATTGTATTCACCATTTAATCTAATTAGGGAATATGCAGGATCAACATAAAACAATGATGATAATAATGATAAATATAATTTACAATATCATGTTGTTAAATAAAATTTAAAATAAAATCGCATTCGTAATTAGTTTTGGAATATTCCTTGAATATTATGAATATTAATATATAGTAATTTTCTGTGAATAAATTATAATAAAATAGAAACGATAGTAAATTTTTAACTGGATGAACACTCGCTGTTGAATGTCGCAACTATCGCTTTACTACACACAGGTTAGACTTGGTTGAACAGATTCAAGGAAATAAGAGTTCTAAATGACATCAAATTGACTTTCATTGTAGGTTAATTAAGGTAAAAAGAGTAAAATTTACCTGTCAGGTGCATTGTACTTTGAGTCTAATGCAGGTACTGCATAAGGCTGCATTTTCACATTCACCTGCTGTTTAAACTTGGCCTAATTTATAGGTGAATCTATTCATTTTACTCAATGAAAGAATGTAATTGAATAAACTTTTTTTACTTTAATATATTTGACACTAAATGTATTTAAATGACTTTAATATATTTATATAGTTCAAATAGATTTAATTAATTAATTGATAAGACATAATGGCAATAACAATTTCTAATTCATTTTATTGATAATTGTAGTACGTACAAATAAAACAACACTTTCTATTAAAATACACTTATTGTTCATATATAGAATTGTATATCCAATGTACATGTGAAGATGATAATCATAACAACATTTGAAATTAACATACGATATATTGATTTACCATTCAGTGCATTCACCCTATAAACATTTTAGCAGGACAAAAGTAATACATATTTCAGTTAATGTAGGCATTTAAGGCTCCTTCACACATGTCAGTGATCCGTCAGTCCGTCCCCTCTCAGTGATTCGGTGTCAGTGAAAAATATATCGTTACTTTAATTTCAACGGACACATTCACACAGTACCGGCTCCCCTCAGTGATAAAATATCACTGACCGGTGACGTACCGGACGAATCCCTGACATGAGTGAAGCAGCCTAAATTCATTACATATATTTTAACGTACAGAACATTAGAGCAAACTTAATGAATCAAGAGCAGCCTCTATCACTGCTGTGATGATGACTATTGAGTCAAGATTGATATGACTCTCCCTTATCACTGCTGTGATGATGACTATTGAGTCAAGATTGATATGACTCTCCCTTATCACTGCTGTGATGATGACTATTGAGTCAAGATTGATATGACTCTCCCTCATCACTGTGATGACTCTCCTCACAGCTGCATGTGATAGATGCATTGTGACCTACAATATATTGAAGATATATCTACTATATTCTAAATGAAAACGCATAGCACAGATAGAAGGCTTACTGACCTACATACTGAACATGTGATGAGCAACAATTAGTTATAACACAGTACAAGCTGTTCTAGATGTCTTGGCAACATTTTGACATTATACATCATGAAAGCTGTTAAAAGGACATTTAAAAAACTTATATAATTTATCTTTAAGATGGTTCCAGTTTCATGTTACTACCAATGACAGTCCAGTAGACATAAAGACTAGAAATGTCACCAAAATATAGTTACTAATTTTGAATGATTAAATTGTTTCATATGTTACAAAATTTGAAAAGTAGAGAATTATAAATGAAGTTTTTTAAATTATACAACATCAATGAACTATGATTTAAGAAAAGTAGTTTCCCGTACGTTCGCACATATTAATTTTGATGTCGGATAAAAAATGAATATAATTTTTTTAAATTCAGATTTTAAACTTAACCATTTTTCCCTATTTGATAGAAAATATCGAGTTAAACATAATCTTTCTGTAACAAAGTGCACAGTGAAGAGTTAAAACAACCACCAATAGTTGTAAATAAAGTGCACAGTGAAGAGTTAAAACAACCACCAATAGTTGTAAATAAAGTGCACAGTGAAGAGTCAAAACAACCACCAATAGTTGTAAATAAAGTGTACAGTGAAGAGTCAAAACAACCACCAATAGTTGTAAATAAAGTGCACAGTGAAGAGTTAAAACAACGACCAATAGTTGTAAATGAAGTGCACAGTGAAGAGGTAAAACAACCACCAATAGTTGTAAATAAAGTGTACAGAGAAGAGTTAAAACAACCACCAATAGTTGTAAATAAAGTGCACAGTGAAGAGGTAAAACAACCACCAATAGTTGTAAATAAAGTGTACAGAGAAGGGTTAAAACAACCACCAATAGTTGTAAATAAAGTGTACAGAGAAGAGGTAAAACAACCACCAATAGTTGTAAATAAAGTGCACAGAGAAGAGGTAAAACAACCACCAATAGTTGTAAATAAAGTGCACAGAGAAGAGTTAAAACAACCACCAATAGTTGTAAATAGAGTGCACAGTGAAGGGTTAAAACAACCACCAATAGTTGTAAATAAAGTGCACAGTGAAGAGTTAAAACAACCACCAATAGTTGTAAATAAAGTGCACAGTGAAGAGTTAAAACAACCACCAATAGTTGTAAATAAAGTACACAGTGAAGAGTTAAAACAACCACCAATAGTTGTAAATAAAGTGCACAGTGAAGAGTTAAAACAATCGCCAATAGTTGTAAATAAAGTGCACAGTGAAGAGTTAAAACAACCACCAATAGTTGTAAATAAAGTGTACAGTGAAGAGTTAAAACTACCACCAATAGTTGTAAATAAAGTGCACAGTGAAGAGGTAAAACAACCACCAATAGTTGTAAATAAAGTGCACAGTGAAGAGTTTAAAACAACCACAAATAGTTGTAAATAGAGTGCACAGTGAAGGGTTAAAACAACCACCAATAGTTGTAAATAAAGTGTACAGAGAAGAGTTAAAACAACCACCAATAGTTGTAAATAAAGTGCACAGTGAAGAGTTAAAACAATCACCAATAGTTGTAAATAAAGTGTACAGTGATGAGTTAAAACAACCACCAATAGTTGTAAATAAAGTGCACAGTGAAGAATTAAAACAACCACCAATAGTTGTAAATAAAGTGCACAGTGATGAGTTAAAACAACCACCAATAGTTGTAAATAAAGTACACAGTGAAAAGTTAAAACAACCACCAATAGTTGTAAATAAAGTACACAGTGAAGAGTTAAAACCACTAATAGTTGTAAATAAAGTACACAGTGAAGAGTTAAAACCACTAATAGTTGTAAATAAAGTACACAGTGAAGAGTTAAAACCACTAATAGTTGTAAATAAAGTACACAGTGAAGAGTTAAAACCACTAATAGTTGTAAATAAAGTACACAGTGAAGAGTTAAAACCACTAATAGTTGTAAATAAATAGTCTATAGAGTAAATCATGTTTCTTACTAATAAGATCAGCACAAAATATTATAATTATGACATCTTCAGTCACCATCTCTTCCTATTTACGCATTTTAAATCACAGTCATCGTACTTGCTCAGCAATAGCTCCACACCAACCTGTTACCGGTGTCACTACTGCAGTTAGCACAGTTCACGCCTCATTGCCTCAACACAGTCGATTGCTCTGTTTCTTCTGCTTTAGCTAATAGGCGTGAGAATGAAAGTAAGTGAAATCAATAAAACAAACTAATTACTCAACAGTTGAAGAGCAATGTAGGAAGTAATGAAGAGCTTATATCGAAAATGAAACGATGGGGAGAGATGGAGATTTCAATGAATGGAAAATAGTGATCCTATAGTTTAATATTGGGGAGATAATGATAGTAGAGGGACATGAACTATAATATTTATCGTATGTACATTGTGTATTAGTGTACAATAAGTAATTGCAAGTACGAAACCTATCAATCATAGTCAATAAATGTTAATACGTAAAAAAATAATCTTGTTCTAATATTTTTAGAATTACTGTATTTCGCCAAACAATATATACCTAGCATAATATTATATAGATTGCGTGATGTTCTATATTGAATTTGAACAAACATCATCAAGGGGTAATGTAAGAGCTGTGTTATTGAGCTTAAAAGAGAATATAGACACAAGAAATTAGCTTAGTCTAATTTATTCCCCTTTAAACTGAAAGTTAATTAATTTACAATAAATAATAAACATATTAATCTTGAACAGTTGTTTCATGCATATTCAATAGTATAGAAACACTCTATCGCTAAATAACATTTTTGAGAATTATTACACAGATAAACTGACTTTAATAATGAAAAAGTTTTGCAACTTTCTGGAACTGTCACGAAGTGAAACAATCTCTATATAGAATTTCTAGGAAATAACTCTCAGATCAAATTATTACATATAAATAATTAGATTGCTATATCGTTATTTGCAGCCTCTGGCACGACAGAACACAAACGTGACAAAACAGTGTCACGGAACACTGAGACAAAACGAAAAAGTAACAGTTTTGTTCATAGAATATAAGTAACCATAAGGTGATATTCTCACGGGTAACAGTGAAAAAAACATTAGAGCGGTAAATTGCTTTCGAAATCACTAAGATATAAAATGAAGACTTAGCATTCCAAATATTGTACGTTATGGATTTTCGACCGGTTCCAAATTTTTGATGATATAAGAAAAGAATAAGTTATTTAACAAATATTTTAGATGGTATCCATGATACCTACAGGAATCATGGATTTAATAAAATAATAATTAAATTATAACAAAATGATTAAAATAGCATAACTAAAATGTAAGACATTTTCATGCAGGTGCTAAGCACTGTTCATTTGGCAATGACTCGCTGCTTTTCTCTCACTGTTATTACATAATATTGTGAATATACATTGAGAGAGAATTGCTCAACTTACTTTGAAAAGCGGTCAGAAAATTTCATCAGCAATTTTATGCACACTGCACAATGAACATTTCAATAAATCAAAAAAATAGTGTAACCAAATTAAAGAATAATTAAATTACTAAACTTAAACTGACCAGGGGAACGAATTTGTCACTTCATTTCGATATTATTTACACTTTTTGATTATTTGTATTGACTGTAAATAGATATTGTATGAATGTTCTTCATCGTAAGAGTTCATCCCTGGTGGAATATTATTTGTATTGACTATAAATAGATATTGTATGAATGTTCTTCACCGTAAGAGTTCATCCCTAGTGGAATATTATTTGTATTGACTATAAATAGATATTGTATGAATGTTCTTCACCGTAAGAGTTCATCCCTAGTGGAATATTATTTGTATTGACTATAAATAGATATTGTATGAATGTTCTTCACCGTAAGAGTTCATCCCTAGTGGAATATTATTTGTATTGACTGTAAATAGATATTGTATGAATGTTCTTCACCGTAAGAGTTCATCCCTAGTGGAATATTATTTGTATTGACTGTAAATAGATATTGTATGAATGTTCTTCACCGTAAGAGTTCATCCCTAGTGGAATATTATTTGTATTGACTGTAAATAGATATTGTATGAATGTTCTTCACCGTAAGAGTTCATCCCTAGTGGAATATTATTTGTATTGACAGTAAATAGATATTATATGAATGTTCTTCACCGAAAGAGTTCATCCCTAGTGGAATATTATTTGTATCGACTCAAAATAGATATTGTATGAATGTTCTTCATCGTAAGAGTTCATCCCTAGTGGAATATTATTTGTATTGACTGTAAATAGATATTGTATGAATGTTCATCGCCGTAAGAGTTCATCCCTAGTGTAATATTATTTGTATTGACTGTAAATAGATATTGTATGAATATTCTTCACCGTAAGAGTTCATCCCTAGTGGAATATTATTTGTATTGACTGTAAATAGATATTGTATGAATGTTCTTCACCGTAAGAGTTCATCCCTAGTGGAATATTATTTGTATTGACTGTAAATAGATATTGTATGAATGTTCTTCACCGTAAGAGTTCATCCCTAGTGGAATATTATTTGTATTGACTGTAAATAGATATTGTATGAATGTTCTTCACCGTAAGAGTTCATCCCTAGTGGAATATTATTTGTACTGACTGTAAATAGATATTGTATGAATGTTCTTCATCGTAAGAGTTCATGCCTAGTGTAATATTATTTGTATTGACTGTAAATAGATATTGTATGAATGTTCATCGCCGTAAGAGTTCATCCCTAGTGTAATATTATTTGTATTGACTGTAAATAGATATTGTATGAATGTTCTTCACCGTAAGAGTTCATCCCTAGTGGAATATTATTTGTATTGACTGTAAATAGATATTGTATGAATGTTCTTCACCGTAAGAGTTCATCCCTAGTGGAATATTATTTGTATTGACTGTAAATAGATATTGTATGAATGTTCTTCACCGTAAGAGTTCATCCCTAGTGGAATATTATTTGTATTGACTGTAAATAGATATTGTATGAATGTTCATCGCCGTAAGAGTTCATCCCTAGTGTAATATTATTTGTATTGACTGTAAATAGATATTGTATGAATGTTCTTCACCGTAAGAGTTCATCCCTAGTGGAATATTATTTGTATTGACTGTAAATAGATATTGTATGAATGTTCTTCACCGTAAGAGTTCATCCCTAGTGGAATATTATTTGTATTGACTGTAAATAGATATTGTATGAATGTTCTTCACCGTAAGAGTTCATCCCTAGTGGAATATTATTTGTATTGACTGTAAATAGATATTGTATGAATGTTCATCGCCGTAAGAGTTCATCCCTAGTGTAATATTATTTGTATTGACTGTAAATAGATATTGTATGAATGTTCTTCACCGTAAGAGTTCATCCCTAGTGGAATATTATTTGTATTGACTGTAAATAGATATTGTATGAATGTTCTTCACCGTAAGAGTTCATCCCTAGTGGAATATTATTTGTATTGACTGTAAATAGATATTGTATGAATGTTCTTCACCGTAAGAGTTCATCCCTAGTGGAATATTATTTGTATTGACTGTAAATAGATATTGTATGAATGTTCTTCACAGTAAGAGTTCATCCCTAGTGGAATATTATTTGTATTGACTGTAAATAGATATTGTATGAATGTTCTTCATCGTAAGAGTTCATGCCTAGTGTAATATTATTTGTATTGACTGTAAATAGATATTGTATGAATGTTCATCGCCGTAAGAGTTCATCCCTAGTGTAATATTATTTGTATTGACTGTAAATAGATATTGTATGAATGTTCTTCACCGTAAGAGTTCATCCCTAGTGGAATATTATTTGTACTGACTGTAAATAGATATTGTATGAATGTTCTTCATCGTAAGAGTTCATGCCTAGTGTAATATTATTTGTATTGACTGTAAATAGATATTGTATGAATGTTCTTCACAGTAAGAGTTCATCCCTAGTGGAATATTATTTGTATTGACTGTAAATAGATATTGTATGAATGTTCTTCATCGTAAGAGTTCATGCCTAGTGTAATATTATTTGTATTGACTGTAAATAGATATTGTATGAATGTTCATCGCCGTAAGAGTTCATCCCTAGTGTAATATTATTTGTATTGACTGTAAATAGATATTGTATGAATGTTCTTCACCGTAAGAGTTCATCCCTAGTGGAATATTATTTGTACTGACTGTAAATAGATATTGTATGAATGTTCTTCATCGTAAGAGTTCATGCCTAGTGTAATATTATTTGTATTGACTGTAAATAGATATTGTATGAATGTTCTTCACCGTAAGAGTTCATCCCTAGTGGAATATTATTTGTATTGACTGTAAATAGATATTGTATGAATGTTCTTCACCGTAAGAGTTCATCCCTAGTGGAATATTATTTGTATTGACTGTAAATAGATATTGTATGAATGTTCTTCACCGTAAGAGTTCATCCCTAGTGGAATATTATTTGTATTGACTGTAAATAGATATTGTATGAATGTTCTTCACCGTAAGAGTTCATCCCTAGTGGAATATTATTTGTATTGACTGTAAATAGATATTGTATGAATGTTCATCGCCGTAAGAGTTCATCCCTAGTGTAATATTATTTGTATTGACTGTAAATAGATATTGTATGAATGTTCTTCACCGTAAGAGTTCATCCCTAGTGGAATATTATTTGTATTGACTGTAAATAGATATTGTATGAATGTTCTTCACCGTAAGAGTTCATCCCTAGTGGAATATTATTTGTATTGACTGTAAATAGATATTGTATGAATGTTCTTCACCGTAAGAGTTCATCCCTAGTGGAATATTATTTGTATTGACTGTAAATAGATATTGTATGAATGTTCTTCACAGTAAGAGTTCATCCCTAGTGGAATATTATTTGTATTGACTGTAAATAGATATTGTATGAATGTTCTACACCGTAAGAGTTCATCCCTAGTGGAATATTATTTGTATTGACTGTAAATAGATATTGTATGAATGTTCTTCACCGTAAGAGTTTATCCCTTGTGGAATATTATTTGTATCTTCTGGTAGAGACATATTACTTGTCGATTAAAAACTAGGTAATTCAATTTTTTTAAGCTGTTCTGTAACCTCTAAACTATTTTAAAAATAAATCTGTTGTTGAAAATAATTCCAATGCAAAATAAAATTATAAGGTTATTTTGCAAAATGTTTAGATTCCTCATTGTTTATACCCACCAAATGATAAAATAAAAGAATAGTTGCCTTTAAAGCCTTACTGCTTAAATAATACGTTACTATGGTCATAAAGGGATGGTACTTCTTGCAACTATACAGTATATACCAGAAAAAATGCTAAGGTCATAAGAAGAAGATACTTAGAGGCAGGTAAAAACAGGCATCTTATTTATCCTTGGAAGAAACAATCATTAGATTCAAAAGTAATCTTTAATCTCAAAATTTCGATGAATTTTGAAATTTCAAAACAATTAAAAATTGAAATATAAAGTAAAATAGAAAATTAACTACCAATATGTTTAACTTATTATCAACATTTTAGCGACAGTACTGAGTATCTTTTAAATATTTTCATTATTATTGTTTTCCTTATTAACTATACGCGAGAAGGATAAAAATAATCACTATCGATACAAGACTACAAGTGAAAGAAACTTATTGATAGTTATTAATATGTTCTTTAAGGCTATTGAAAGTGTTCTCAACCTTGGTGTTTTTATATTAGGACATATATGTCTAGGTATATTATTAATAGGGACTCTACCCAATCATCAGCAACCGTAAATACACCTAGCATAGAGCAGCCTTAGGTACCATCTGTACAGTTAATAACGAACTGTCAAATGATTTATTGTAGGGAAACATATTCAGTGCAGCTACTACCAGATGAACAGTCACTGCATGATGCTAAAAACTAACAGTTTATAATTTACTATTATTTTCAAATCTTACAAATTTGGCGTCGGGTACCCAGACCAATTTTAAACTACAATCAATTATTAAAAATTTATTTTTGGAAATGTGAAATAAGTGCATTGTGAAGAGAGTCATTACACTTATCTTTGACTGTACAACATATATTTTATTTTAGTGAAGGGTCGTACAAGTGACAAGAACACTCATCACGCTGTTTATGTGAGACGAAATGAGTGTTAGGCATGAGAGTGTGAGAAACATTCACGCTGTTTGGTGTGATGGAATATACTATATCCATTTATATCATGTATAAATAGAGATCGGAAATAAATTGAATTTTACTCAAAATAAATATATTCATTTGATGAATAAAGATATTTCAGACAAAGTTGTATTAATTAGTTAATAGTAAAAAAAATCATATTCGATTTACACTCACATGTCCATCTAACCGGTTGGTCGCAATAGACGATCTGGTTGTGCAATGTAGAGTGAACGGTACAATGAGTAGCAACGGTAATTGGGGACATCGACCCTTATAGTCGCCGTTAGTGACAATATCCATTCGATTAAAATTAAGCATCATGTTATAAAAATGAAATTCAATATCATTGCATTTCTTATTTTTAAATATTTATTTTGATTGTTTATTTTATATTAAAACTTCAAAATGAAGGTTTTCTCAACATTTCGTAATTGGAGAAAATGTTCTGAAGAACTAATTCAAAAATATTTGAATAACATTCTTGAAAATAATTTCGAAGAAAAAAAGTCCAAATAATAGACAAAATAAGCAAGATGATGTAAAATAACACTTAATTTTATAATCAAAACTTTAAAAATCCACATATTTTTTGTAACTCAATTTGATAAAAAGAAAAATTACGGAAAATATTGCAAGTTCCAAGAAACCGTAATACTACCGGACTTGCCTTCGGTTTTCTAAAAATATACCTAGGGGAAGAACGAGTTATTTTATATGAAATAATTAATGTATCTTATATACAGTATCTAAGAACAGCTGGTAGGTAGCTATAGATAATAAAACTAATAATTATAAAAATTTATAAGTTTCGCTGAATCACAGTGAGTGTAATTTAATACCATCATTGCACGAGTAAAGAGATATTAATAACTAAAATGTATAAATATACGTATAACTATTTTAACTGTCCTAAGCTGATTTATAAACAACAAGTCTCATACAGAGTGTTCAAATATTGTTCATAGAGCAAGGGGATATTTACAGTTATCAAGACACAAAAATGTGCCTAAAGAGGTCAGACGTAGCGAGTACTGTAAGGGTTATATCGGAGCCTATGAAGCCTAGCGGTCCCTTTAAATAATCCAGAGACCTGAAGCTCACCTACCTACAAGTTAACTTAAAAATTCCACACATTCCTATTCAAATCATTAAATAAACTTTTTACTATATCTCTATAGAGGGGATTATTAAATACCTTTAACTTGGTGAGAAGATATCCTATTTATCCAATGCTCGGTATCTATAAACAACAAGTAAATAAGAAAAGAAAATTGTACGACACTAGCACACCTCACTCCACCGAGTCTTGAAAACTTCTGAGCATCGTGCAAGGAAAGAACTGCCGCTCAGGTGAAAAATGATAACCAGTATCCAAACATAAAAATAATTTCAATTTACTTGATTCTTGAATATATAACATAAAATATTAGCGATATAGATATATGAATACCTTGAAAAGAACGGTCATCTTTCTTGCGTAGAGTTAATACATTAGTTGTGCTAATAGAATAGGTGACAAACACCTGCAATATACACAATACATCCACGAATTGCGCCCCGCAGTGTATAGAATAAGCATAGTTATGACAATAGAACATTTTATATGTGACGTCATCAGTGCAACACAATAAAAAATATATTTAAAGGTTTAGCAGTTTCAACAATTGAATAGATATATCCATTAAACAACAAAAAGGTTAGATTCCTAAAGCTTTACTCTTATAATTAGTTTCAATTTGATGGTAAAGTGTTGCCCTGATGACGTCACGTGCACGAAACACCACTGCTGTGTTTACAATAACCATTGAATATATACTGTGTTGCGGCCCAATGAGTAGGCAGGTAAAATACGTAAGTTCATACTTCACAGGCAGGTACCGGTTAGTTCTATAGGCGACTGTACTTTTCACATATGGGATAGGTTTTGCTGTACCTGAGTTGAGGCAAACCACAATAATTACAGCAAAGGTAGAGTTTCATTAGAAAAAGTGAGAGCACGATGATGAAAAAAGACGCTCAATTACAGTGCCAATGTCAAGGTTCATAATTGGGAAATCATTCACTTCTCTAAAATTGAAGAAAGCCATAAAATGATTTTATGAGTAATTTAATTTTCATTAATTATAGGTTTTAATAAATGCCTTGCATTAAAAAAATAACTATCACTTTATAAGTATGTAAAACAATATATATATTGTAATTTTCTATCAATGAAGCTAGTTATATTGTTAGGTAATATTTGATATCAGGATCATTCATTCTATTTCCAAAGAATTTGACGAGGGTTATGGTTATGAAAACTAAATTCAATCCAACTGTAGAAAATTCAATGACAAAAAATTAGCAAAATATTTTACATTGAATGAAAAGGCAATAAATATCAACCGTGAGATATTCATATTATCTGGAAGTTATAAAGTCTGATTTAATCACCAATCTAAGACCTCGTAGTTGAAGAGCATAACCCTAGCGCTATCCTCTAAAAATGCAAAAATATTTTCAAACAATATAAACGTGGTAAAAGTAGAAAATTACAACAGTTCGGGAACAGAGGGACCGACGCTACCCTTCTATTCCAATCAACACAGGGTTTCAATAAAAGTATACATCAGAAATAATAATTTGTATAGCTTATAGTTACTAGAGAAAGATTCAAGATTAGAAATATATTAAATAATAACAAATACTATGTAGTAAATACACCACAGATCATTATTGAGGAAATTCAGAACATGATCAGCAATTTGTTGCACTAAAGCAGCAGATGACATTCTACTTCATTTGCTATATAAATAAAATACCCATTTTAGCTATGTATATATTATTCAAGCTTATTTAATCTACTTATTGAAACAAAGGAGAATTCTAAGAGATGATAGTGAAATCCTTGAAACTTACACATCTTAACTACATCAATTTCTTTGATATTTGCACATTTGAATAGTTTGAGATCATCTTGTCAATTTCAGTATCTACCCATATTAATTAAGAACAGATCAATAGGTTCATTAAATGAAATTTATCAACTGTTCCGTCACTCCAGGTAGTTCTCATACCGAAACTTCCTCTTCTAGTTCATTTGTGTGTTAAATTAATCAATTTGTCTCTGTATCTTCTCATTAACACAAGCAGGAACTAATACTCCAGCATTGCACCTTAGAAGTAGAACCCAACTTGCATCACCTCCCACTACAACCCGCAGACGCTATTTCCTCTTCCTTTCAACCTAGAGTCTTTAGGTCTGACCATTGGAGAATTTAACTGACGTTAGAGGAGCTCCATCTCCTTTCTGAAGAATTACTCCTTTTGAAGAGAAGATCAGTCTGTAGGTACCGAAGAATGACTTTGGCTACGCCAGTTGAAATCTAGAAACAAGATGGCGTCGTTCAGTGAAGACGAGACTGTCTCCTTTCACCTTGAGGTTGATACTCACTGGCAGGGGGAAAGTTACGTTAACCCAAGCCTCTTTCTTGAACTGAACAGAGAAGTCAAAGTTCTTGGAGGTGTTGAAAGTGACAGAGTTATCAAAATTGGTGGTGATTAAACCAGGGTTATCTGGGCTGGGTATTTGTAAACTAGGTACAATAACCTCTTGGACATCTGAGAATATCTAGGCGATTTTTCTCTCCAACTGATGGTAAGTTAGAGGCACGTCTTCCTGCATGGTTTCTTCTGATTTCTTTCTATCACTGCCATCAGTAACATCAACATCTACATGAATTCTTTGCTTCTAGCAATTGGACTCTTTTGTTAAAAAAACAATCAAGATAAATAGAGAAGTATAATACATTGCAAAATGTAATATTTTATACTCCATTAATAATGAACAACATAAATATTTGATTGTATAATAGATACGATGCATTTTATTAAATTTTTACTAGTGTCATACTTTTCTTTGGTGAATAAGAAAATATTTCTAAAAGTGTAGGAAGCATTAAGAAGAATATAATTAAATAAAAAATACTATATTTGACACATCAGTTCTGTATTCCTAGTTTAACAAATTATCATTAAAATCAATTAAAATGCAACTTACTACCTTAACAATATAAAACTTGAGAATCAAACTTTGTGGAATTGGTAGTTAATAATTGAAATAGGGAAGCAAAAAATATATTGAGCAACTTTTAGGTTATTATTGATCTACTTTCTGCTCTAATTGTACAGGGTGACCCACAAAAAATACAATAAATATTGTATTTTAAATAAATGAAAATTTGTTTCAGATAAAATTAAATATTAAATATTTTTACTTGTATCCATTATACCACCGTCAATGCATAAGATTTATTATTAATTTATAAATACTATGTTTACTTAATTCGAATTTGGGTACACTTTTTTGTGGGTCACCCTGTATAACTTGCTATCACATTCTAAAATAATTAATACAATATTTAATTGAATTCATGTTCCTGATTTAATTTTATTTGTGAAAGTAGGTTCAGGATTGTAGCTTCCAATGAACCTACCTAAAGTTAGAAAAGCTAATCTAGCTACTAGCTATAGCTATCAGATGCTAAAATTCTTTGGAATTTGTTATAGATGACTTTTAGACATGGTAGTCTGGGCCAACAATTCTGAAAGAGAAACAAAACTGTTAAGAAAATATCAGTCAGTTTGTGATAATTTGTCTAAGGGACAAAATTAAATACCATAAATTAATAGTGAACTAAATGTAGGGAAATCAAACCTACTTAGGTCAATTGAAGACTAAAATTGATTAAAATAAACATTAGTATGTTATCAGTCAATAGCAAAGGAGGTACATTTTTTAGTAAAGGAAGTATCAAATTCTGTTCAATGATTTAAAATAACAGATTTCATCTGAGATAGCTAACATGAATTTACAAATAGTATTTACATACCAGACTAATATCTCCACTTGCATAATGTCGAATAGCATACTAATGATGATAATTATTATCCTTTAAAATATTCTTTCCCAGGCAAGAAGGATATATTCCTGGAATACTCTCTTTATATCCCAGGATTAAAACTTTATTGCCTAGGTTCTTGCTCTATCACCTATCTCATCAAAACTAACTTCGCCACAGAGAGCACTAATGCCGAAAAACTTCCATTTAGAGGAATTCAAAGAACTTTTTACACTTGCACCACTCAGAAAGTAGGAGTTAGAATGAGTCGTGAAACAATGTGACCTTTAGAAATTACAGAGTGACCTGTCAATGACAGAAGGGCCGTACACACGCAGGGTTTTTTAAGTCTTTCCACAAGACTTTTTGCTAAGCTCCTCCTACTTTTTCAACGATAATTTTTAATCATAAAAACGATATAATTATTATTTACTTTTGTTGGTATCAATGATACCGCCTGATACCAACTAAAATAATAATTATATCGTTTTTGTGATTCAAAATTATCGTTGAAAAAGTAGGAGGAGCTTAGCAAAAAGTCTGGTGGAAAGACTAAAAAACCCTGCGTGTGTACGGCCCTTAACACCCACTTTCTGAGTACTGCAATATCCATACATTATGCCTCACCATGAAGAGAGGTAGAAGCTTCTCTCCCCCATCACTGCCCTCTCCATCTCTCACCAGAAGAGCCATGTAGTAGAGGATCCTCTGCTGTTGGGAAGATAAACACAATTTTCATTAAGCTAGTGAATACAATAACTTCTTATTCAAAGACTATTGTTCTTAACACGTTCACATACACTCTGAATTTTTAATTCTGGCTCACATGTCAATAGCCGTCCAATTAAAATAGCAGAATATACACACTGTGTAGATTTGTATCATTACAGGTTACAAATATAACACAGCGTTAATAGCTGTGAACTGTTTTTATCAATGTTAAGAACATTTGTGTCACTACAATATGATGCCCAGTCTGCCAGCATGAATATTTTAAAAGCAAAAGTGTTAATTATAATTAAAAAATTGTTCAACAAACAAATAAAATAGAAAGAAAAAGTAACTGACGACCACCAAAACTCGATCATTAAATAGTCTATATTCTTGTGGAAGCATATTCACATTAATTACACAAGGGATGTTAGATACAAATGCCCTCATATTCTACAACTATAATTAATAAATAATATGTCGCAGGTAACATAGTCTACCTGTAATAATACTATAAAATATCATCAGATTTAAAGTTTACCATGGTTATGGTTTCTAGGATGAGGACATCTTTCATCTTATTCCATGGCAAGAAGGTGTGCATATTTCTACCAGTCAAAAATGTTGTGGAGCACTGCACTCCTATCCCAGGTATCAGGAGAACTTTCTCTGAAAAGTCAAAGTTTAACTGAATAATTTATGGAATTAAAACATAAGCAATCAATTAGGTTATGAATTTGTGTTACTTTAGAAAGTAAAATTACCAAAATTGCATTCATTTCAAGTTTTTCACAGATAACTCAAAAATATTCAAGATTATTGAGGAAACATTTTTCAAGGCATTAGAATGAACATCACATTTTCAAATAACATTTGTTTACCTTTTAAAATTCTATTGTGACATCTGTAGAGGAGCAGGAGGAGCTGAAGGATGGTCAGAGAGAGGAGAATGAGAGGGGCAAAGTGCTGTACTTTGAAACAAATCAAAATCAAAGCTATGATACCCGATATGAGAAGCCATTTTGATATTGAATAGTATTTTGTTGAGCTGATGCTGATCTGAAACAATAATATTTACTGATAATCTGGATATCTAATAGTATTAGTTATTCATTAACTATTTTACCTAATATATTGATAAATGATTGAATCATTGTTTGATTTGAAGAATAGCTATATAAATTATTTTCACTCCACCTCAGTAACAGATTCTTCACACGTTTCATCTCCATTATGTTCAAGGAAAATGTCTTCTCCAAAAGCTGTTTTGAAGGTTTGCTTTACCATTTCTAGTGTTGATCATAGTCCAGTATTTGAGATCACATCCCTACTTCATAATTCAATTAGAAGTTTGGATTTTGACTGATAAAAATAAAATATCTGAAAAATATCTTTTATATAGTTATGTAAGATTATGTTTTAATTATAATTTAAGGCATTAAAATTTCCATTACAAATAATTTAATATTATGAATTAATGGCAATACCTTTTATAAAAATGAAAAATACTTATAATTATACTTAAGTAATTATAGTACAACTGTCATAGAAAAGGCTTCCTAATTTATTGAAAGATATTCTACTAATTCTTGCAGCTAGAATAATTTTGAGGCAAATATAACATCATGTTCAAAATCTAAGAGGCTGGCAGCAAAATGTGACACAATAGCACATTCATTAATTTCCCCCAGGCTGCAGAGGCACACCTGGGAACCAGGGCTGTGGAGTTGGAGTTGTGGAGTCGGAGTCAGGAGTCGAAAATTTGTACCTTTTATCAGCCCACTTAGTTATATCATAGAGATAAGCCTGCAGTGTTCGTGCAACCATATTTGGGTCCCTTCCATTGCATGAAGCAGTAATATCATCTGCATATATGTATAGCTGTACATGTTCACTCTGAGGCATATCCATCAACATTAGGTTGAACAGTAATGGTGAAAGGATTGCCCCCTGTGGGGTTCCTGCTGTAATTGGAACAGAGTCAGATACTTGGCCATCCACCAAGACTTTGATCTTTCTATTTTGGAAGAAATCATGCAGCAATTTAATTAGATTTCTTCTAATGCCTGCTTTGATCAATTTATAAATCAGACCATCTCCCCATATAGTGTCAAATGCACTTGTTAAATCAATATATGCTACAAGGCAAATCTGTTTAGAATGAAGTGCATGCTTTATATCATTTTCGAGCTTTAATAATACATCTTGGGAACTTTGTCCTCTTCTAAACCCACATTGACTAGGTAGTAGAAGCTTCTGTTTTTCTACAAGAAACTCTAGTCTGTTCTTTATTATCCTTTCTAAAGTTTTTCCAATGCATGAAAGAAGTGCTATGGGTCGATGAGAGGTTACCAGATTCTTTGGCTTGCCAGGTTTTGGAATTGGCAAAACCAATCCCTCTTTCAATAAGTCTGGAATTTTGCCTAACTGAAAGCTTTGGTTATATATAGCCAGTAATTCATAAAGATTTGTTTGCCCAAGGCACTTCAACAGCTTATAAGGAATTTCATCTATACAAGGGAAGGAGGAACTTTTGGCTGCATTAATTGCAGAGATCATTTTATCAGCAGTAATGGCTTGGTTGTAATCATCCTCATTATTTTCTGATGCGGATGTCAGAGTGGTGTCAAAGTCAACTACTACATGGTTAGGCTTTACCTTTCTTGATATTGACTTAAGATATTCAGCAATATAATTGGCTTTACATTTAGGTTCAACCAGTGTTGTGCCTTCATTGTCAAGGGGACTGTTGTGAGAGACATTGTATCCTTTTATCCCTCCTTTTTTCCTCCATATCTCTCCAGGGGGTGTATCATATCTGATATCAGAGATAAATTTTTCAAAGCTTTCTCTTTTTTTTGTTTCTTTCAATTTGGCAAACTCGTTGTAAAGTGATTTGTACATTTCCATATTGAATTGTGTTGGATATTTAATCAACCTCAGTTACTCTCTGGTCACACTCCATGTCCCACCAGATTGCACTTTTTCGTAGAACTAATTTCCCACTGGTTTTGCCAATGTGTTCCTCAGCAGCATTGAAAACTCTGTCAGTAAAGTCTTTGGATATGCTGTTAATATAACTGGGTTGGTACATTTCTGTAGCTGGGATTCCATTTGAGAATTTCACGAGATTTTCTTCAGTTATTATCCATTTCTTGCGGACTGATATTTCACTCCTTACCGGCTGCATAGAAATTTCTACATGAATTGGTAGGTGGTCACTGCCCACATCACCAAGTTGTTTCAGATCCATTTCAGCACACAAATTAGGTGACACAAGACAAAGGTCCAAGCATGATTGTTTACCAGTGGAAACATCTAAGTGCGTGTAAAAGTGTAAAACACACCTGTGGACTTGATAAAAAGTTCTCAAGAGCAGTGGCTGTTCTATTGGATCTTGCACAGTTAGATGAAAGCAAGGGAATATGGGCATTGAAGCCACCCATGATAACATATTTATTGCCCATTTGACTACAATAATGTTGCATTTCTGCTAAGCTAACATCCTTATTCGGATTATAAACATTCAGAACAAGCAACTTTGTACCATTCTTCATGTGCAAAAAAATAACCAAATGCTCCAGACACCAGAGTCAAAGGGTATCAAATCCCTAACAGTAAACTGGACTCCCCGTCTAACTAAAAAGCCAAGACCACCTCCACAACCAATCCTGTTCTTCCACTACGCAATATAATTATGAAATCGAGGCTCATGTTTATTGATCCATGTTTCTGTGAATGCCATGAATTCTGGTTTCTCTGTATATGCCAATAGTTTAATATCACCTAAACTTGTTATTTATACTCCTACAGTTCGACATAATACTCTTCAGCTTTCTTTCTGTGGCAGACATTATTTGTTCTTTTTCCTTTTTTTACCCTCTTGGCCATTTTTATTATTGTGATCATTAGAGTTTACCTTTCTTTTTGTGGTTTGACCTGCACCTGCTTTTGGGAAGATTTGAGATTTATCTCTGGAGGCTATAAGTGGTTGTTCATTGTCACTGTCACTAATTACCCCTTCCAGGCTTCCTCTTCAGAAACGTCACTGTCACTAATAACTCCTTTCTCCACAGATTCCTCCGAGTCAGTTTGATGTGACTGGGTCAACTCTTTGGTGGCACTTCCTTTTGGACCATGTATAGTGACTATAGTCCTCTCCACCTGGTGACTTTTGTCAATTTTAAATACCTGGTGTAACACCTTCTTTATGGGTGAGGCCTGTGAGCTTTTATTTTCACTTGCTATATTATTTAATAAAACAGTCAGTAGTTGCTGTAGTTTTCCTAAGAAATCTGAGCTATAACAATCAATTTCTTTACTTTGTTTTGCTTCAGTTTGTGTGCCGACATTGTTAATTTTTTTTAGGTCTAATTAAGTCATGTGCAGCAGTAGCGTTAACTCTGCCCTGCCCTGAAATCACCATATCTCTGTATGAGAATTTCAAAGACCAGGTGTTTAATTGGTATTCTGGCAGTGTTGGTTTCTTGTTGCTCATTATGTACATAGTCTCTAGCATTCTTATAAGAAAGATTTTTCTTTATTTTGACAGTTTCTACTTTTTTTACTAAGTTATACAGTGGACATTCTCTAGAATTAGCCTTGTGTTATCCCTTGCAGTTAACACACTTGTAATTCTCTGGACTTTAGTTGCAGTCAGTTTCAGAATGTTTTTCACCGCAGAGACGACATTGAATTCTGCTGCGGCAGCTACCAGCCATGTGGCCTAATCGTTGGCAGTTGAAACACCTGCGTGGTTCATTGATATAGGGTCTTACTTTATAATGTCTGTGTCCAACTACTACTCCTTGAGGTAGGTCTCCTTCAAAAGTGATCTTAATAGATGGAGAATCTATTAGATTTCCGGATTGATCCCTCTTCTTAAGCCTCATCACATCTACTATTTCAGTATCATTGAGAGTACACATCATTGACTTCAAGTCATCTATATCAGCTTCTGGGCTAATTGGAGATACAACTCCGTAATCATATCAGTCCGAATTTGGTAGACTACATGTGACTTCCCAATAGCTGATCTTTGTGACCTCCAACAGCTTTCTTATCTCTGGTCTAGTTAGGTTCTGTAATTATACAACAGCAAGACCCAATCTCCAGTTAGTGCGAAGTTTGAAGTCCATGTTATCACGAAACCCCTAGTTTCAGAGAATGTTCATTGAGTCGCCAATATATCTTTTTTTTTCAGATATAAGTCAACAAAAATTAGTAATGCAGTCACCAGTCGTCAAAATTTAATTCCAATTTTAAAAGTGGACAGTCGTCAATATACCTATATTATTATACCTACCTAAATATCAAAAGTAAACATACCTTAATATATAATTGAGAGCGTATCAGCCACTGAGCCAATCAGAGAGAGGCATACAACTGATACCAGCCAATCACAGAGACCCTGAGAGAGGCATACTTTCTTTCATAGTTATTCATTTGTTTTTTTTCCGATAATTAGTCAGAGAGCATCAAATTAAATGACAAGTAGTGACCACATCATTCATAACAAAAGATTGCAATCTTTCACAGAAAACTGATATACAATTATACATCGCGCCATATCAAAACAAAATGGCGGCTTTGTTTACATTTCAACAAAGATGCGCAGTTCCGCCGTTTATGATTATGAGTCACCAATTTTAATTTTAAATCTAATTATAGTGCTCATCCTAGTTCAAGAGTATGTACCAAGTCGCGGATTAATTGTTGACTTAAAATTTGTGAAAATAAGTATCTTTCACATATAAAGACGACTAATGAGCACTTAAATTAGATTTAAAATTAAAATTGGTGACTCATAATCATAATTGGCAGAAAACCGCGCAATGCGCATCTCTGTTGAAATATAAACAAAGCAGCCATTTTGTTTTGAAATGGCGCTCCACTTGCACGATGTAGAATTCAAATTGTATGTCAGTTTTCTGTTTTCGGTGTTCTTTTGTTATGAATGATGAGGTCATTACTTGTCATTTTGATTTGATGCTCTCTGACTAATTATCGAAAAAAAAAATGAATACTATGAAAGAAAATATGCCTCTCTCAAGCTCTCTGTGATTGGCTGGTATCGGTTGTATGCCTCTCTCTCTGATTGGCTGATACGCTCTCAATTAATTTAGGTAGTTATAATAATATAGGTATATTGACGACTGTCGACTTTAAAATTGGAATTAAATTATGACGACTGGCGACTGCATTACTAATTTTTGTTGACTTATTTAAAAAAAAAGATGTATTGGCGACTCAATGAACATTCTCTGAAAATAGGGTGCTCATAGTCGTCTATATATGGGTAAGATACTTATTTTCTCGAATTTTAAGGCGACAATAAATCTGCGACTTGGTAGAAACCCAGTCTGTATTTCGTAGTGAATTTCACCGACATGTCGGTGGAATTTTTTCCCTTTGAAAATAATATTCTGGCAAAGTCGGTGGATTTTGGCTATTTATTAATACCTATGTTACCATTATTTTTCGGTGGAAAAATGGGTAAAATGTTGGTGGATCTGTCAAATTACTGGAAATTTATGGTGGATATTTTCAGCTTTTTCAAAAAGTTAGTGGAATTTTGTGCACCAAATACAGACTGGGTAGAAACCTCCCAAAACAAGTCGGTGGAATTTACCATGAAATTCAGTCTGGCCCACAGGCCCAGACTGCAGGAACTGATAAAGTGTTCTTCAAGAAATCCTCTATGAGTCTATTATGCCTTCTGTTCTCAGTAAAATACATGTAAATTATAAATATAGGAGGAAATTAAGGATTGTTCGCACAGAAAATGTTACATATTCTGCAGACTGGGTTTATAACTTTATACTACACAGTTCAATTATTTGATTGAGATGTTTAATTTGGAATAGAAAATAAAATTCATCATAGAAATATGTAATTGTAATTTTATGGGGTAACTATTGTAAACTTTCAGTCTAAGGTTACGATTGAGGTGTAAATAAAAACTTATCAGTTAGCCGTTAGGTAGATGTATCGGGAGGCGTACCGCCCCCGAACCCCCTTGCCAGGTCATTAAGCAATCATGAAGTGTGCTGCTGTGCAGAACAACAATCTACATAACAGTTTTTCACACCGAGGTCATGAATAGAAAGTACAGTGGTGCGCCGTATTGTAGTGCGCCGCTCAGCTTTTAGATACTGTTGTTCTAGAGAGGAGACCAGATCTAGGAAATTTTCTACTCTGCGATAGGTAGCCAGTCTGCAGAATATGGAACATTTTTCCAAGACTCTCTGTGGGAGTTTTTGATTGAATTTTAGAAATTTGAGATCTCTGCGGAAGATCTTGAATTAATTCCTATGTTACCATTACTTTAGCTGCGGGAGATTTTGAATTAATTCCTATATTACCAATAATTTACTATTTAGCTGCAGGAGATTCTGAATCTACTGCTGAGAGTCAGAGAGTAACAGTCTGGCACACACTGAATTGCGGAAACAAGTAATTAGAGTAAACCGAGTATTTCTTTAATTGTTAATTTATGTTACCTGTTGACACGTTAAGATATGATAATTAATGGTAGGATACTATATTAATAACGATAAAAACAAAATGTACGCAAATTATAAATAGTTTTATAGAATTAATCGATTTCCTCTAATAGAGCAAAGTAATTCGAGTAAACTGAGTAATTGATGTTTTTTCAATTGTTAATTGATTTTAACTGTCGATACTTCATCAAAATGATAGTAAACAGTTATGAGACTATTTTAATAACTTTAAACAACAAGATTTACGCAAAATATATATAGTTTTATCAAATTACTCGATTTCCAAAATTTCCTCTGATGGAGCAAAGTAATTCGGGGAAACTGTTAGTATAAATGATACTGTTATTTATGTTTTAATCCATTCAAATGAGTGCGAATAATAGTTATTTTGATGGAATTGACGCAGAACTTAACCATTCAACGAATTTTATCCTGAACTCAATGCCAATCATAGAAATAGGTTCTTTACGTACTCAGAATATAATGATAGTGTACGTAAGTGTACAAAGGACTTTTCTCTATCACATCATAATATTAGATCATTGTTGCCCAAAATTGATGAAGTACTTGCTAATATTTATCTATTTGATTCTGAATTTGATGTTTTATGTTTTACGGAATGCTGGCTTGATGACACCACTTGCAAATTGATCTCTATTAATGGTTATTTGTCATTTCATTCACTTAGGAAAGACAGGCGTGGTGGAGAGATTAGCATGTTTGTTAAAACTAGTTATAATGTTGTCGAACTTTACCTTCAACTATGAATATTTTGAATCTTTATTTGCTGAAATTGTAAGGGAGGATATCTGTGTATTGGTTGGTGCTATTTACCGTCCCCCTAACAATAACGGTGTACAGTTTTTGGAAAAATCCGTGAGATTTTGAGTAGTTAACGCACATCTAAATACACCAACATATTAATATGCGGCGATTTTAATTGTGATTTGCATCAATTGGAAGATACCAGTATTATATATCTTTTTAGAATGCTATGAATAGTCACTCATTTTTACCGATGATTAGTGCACCGACCCGTATTACTGACATATCCGCTACATTAATTGATAACATAATCATATTATGTCCTACAAATTGTATTGCTGGTATCATTACTGGTGATTTATCTGACCACATGCCTGTTTTTTTTGGTAATTAGGAATATGTTTTCACACAATTCTAATGGAATGCATTCTAATTGAATTTAGAGTTATAAATGATCAAACGCTTGATAATCTCTATGTTAGTTTATCTGAGTGTAAATTTGACAGTGTTTCTGATTGTCGAGACGTAAGCACGGCAGTACAATTACTAAAAGATAATGTTCTATACTATTATGATGTTTTTGTCCCGTTAAAAAGAAGACAGTATCTTCTCATAATCTAAAAAAGCCGTGGATATGTGGTAATATTATAGGGTATGTTGAGAAGCGACAAAACATGTATATTTTGTTTTGACAGGGTGAAGTAACCCAATCTACCTATTCTAGATATAGAAATTTTGTCTCAAAAAGAATCTTACTACTATTCCCATAAATTTGACCAATTCAAGTCTAATGTTGGGGAATCTTGGAAATACATATATTAATAATATATTAGGCAGGAAAAGAAACGTTAGTGACAAGTTGTTTGAGTTGAATATATATAGCTATCAAACTGACCAAAGTTTGATAGCTAACGCTTTTAATCTTCATTTTTCAACAGTAGGTCAAAGAATCAGTCAGTCTGTCAGATCATGTACTATCAATCATAATTCTTTTTTGAGGGGTAACTATCAAAATTCTTTCATGTTTTCCTATATAACGCCTTTAGATGATAGATGTTGAACAAACTATTTCTTCCCTAAAAAATAAATCAACTGATATGCATAAATTACCTAATCATGTTCTGAAGAAAATTAGTCCTATTATATCTCCAGTTTTGTCAGAAATGTTTAATAAATCCATATCACAAGGCATTTTTCCAGATTCTATGAAAATATCTAGGGTGGTTCCTCTACATAAATCTGGTTCAAAAACAGAACCTGAAAATTTCAAACCTATCTCAATTTTATTGTCATTCAGCAAAATTTTTGAGAAAATAATACATAGGCAAATGTACAAATTTATTGATAAATTCTCACTATTGTCCGATCAGCAATATGGATTTAGAACTGGAAGATCTACTGTACAAGCAATTCTTAAGTTTGTTAAATTTATTTACGATTCATTAGATTCAAATGATAATGTTTTCTCTGTATTTCTAGATTTTTCAAAGGCATTTGATAGTATGAATCACGCTATCCTTTTATCTAAGCTACATTTCTATGGGTTTAGGGGATTATGTTTTGACTGGCTTAAATCTTATTTGACTGATCACTTTCAATATGTAAAGATTGGAAAATCATGTTCAACTTACTTACATATTACTCATGGTGTGCCCCAGGGGAGTGTGCTGAGTCCCCTGATGTTCATTTTATTCATAAATGATTTTCCTTTGAGTTCGGATAAATTTAAATTTACCTTATTTGCGGATGATAGGACAGTCTCCCTCAGGTTTGACCCTCGACGTGTGATTGATGTTGGTGCAATGATCAATAATGAACTTTGTAAGGTTGAAACTTGGCTGGCAGCTAATAAATTACTTATCAACGTCGACAAAACAAAGTACATTCTATTTAATTATAGACGTCTGCTTTATCTTCCCATTATAAAAATTGGAAGTGGGGTAATATCTCGAGTTGAGCACATCAAATTTTTGGGCATTCATTTGGATGAGAATCTCAACTATAGCCATCACATAAACTATGTATTAAAATTTTTTTCCAAATCATTGGGTGTGCTCAACAGATTTAAATTTATCCTGCCTAAAAAAGTATTACAACTCCAAGCATCCAATACTCTTATTAAACTTTACTTACTTTACGGCATCGAAGTTTGGTATTCCTCGACTAATTTCAACAGAGATAAGCTATTTAGAATTCAGAAATCTACTAATAGAACAATATGCATTCTTCCATTCAATTCTCATACCTCTGGTTGTTTCAAGCAATTATCAATATTAAAACTTAAAGATATTTTCTTTTATCTGTTATGCATTAGACTATTTCAGGCCATCCACTATGGTATTGATGCTGATTTATTCAATCATTTGTATTCACACTCTGATAACCATTCTTATGCTACTAGAAACAGGACTAATTTGATAACTCTATTTTATCATAAAAGTAAAAGCAAATCATGCATATCTTTTGTTGGTCCAATGAACTGGAATCTCTTGCCTGAATTAATTAAGTCAACTAACTCACTATCACGCTTTATATATAACCTTATTCAACATTTGGTGGATGGTTATTAGATTTGTGTTTGTAAGTGAGTGACATTTTTTTTTATGTGTAATTATCTTTTGTATCTGACGTTGTACTCACATTTAATAAATATTTCCTTGAAGATTATAATTTAGGCTTTTTGAATTTATATTCTGTAATTGCATAATGTTTTCTGAATTGTGATCATTGTATAGTATTTTACCTGCACTCTACTTATATAATATCTTTATTTTCAATGTAAGGTAATAATATGAATTACCTTTGTTTTTAACTCTATATAGGTTGCCCTAAAAGCCAACTTGTGCTTGAATGGGGCCTTAAATACAGTATTTTGTATGATTTTTTTTCTTTACTTTTTGTGTGTGTAGGTAATAATTTATTGCTTACTGTTACTCTGTATTTAGTAGTAGTTTCAGTTTTTGAGAAGCCCGGTTTCAACCATGTAGCTTCTGTGCATTTCTATTTTTAGATATAGCTGATTCTTCTACAATTTTTCAAATATTCAATGATAAAAGGGTGGTTTATTAAAAACATATATATCTTATACAAAGTAACATATATTAACTAACTATTCTTATTTCTCTTCTTATTTCTCACACCTAAACATTCATTTTACTATTATACTTTGTCCACACTCTTTCACATAGCTATTTACCTAATTACACTAATTTTTTTTATAGTTATATTTTTAAATGTCAAGATTAACATAGTTTAAAATAGTAAATAATAATTATTTATTAATACTTTACAATTTGGTTTTAAACCAACAATTTATTTTATTTTATAGTTTAGAAATCTTATCTTAATTTTTATTTTATTTAGTATAGTTGGGTAATTTAACATACTGATTGGATTCAGAGTTTGAATTTGATTTGTTTCTCTTCGGAATAGAGTTCACATAACTTAATAATTTGTGTACTTAACCCTACTGGGATGAAAGACCAACTCTGATTTTCAGTTTGTCATGTAGATTCCTAGACTTTAATTGGATATGGATCTTTCAGCAGAATTGAAGATTCTCTTCGGTATTTTAATTGCAATGCAATAGGATGCTGCAATTAAACCTTACTGGGATTCTGACTGACAGTGAAGTAACCAATGGATATGACCAAGAGGAACTCCTGAGCACAAGCTTACGAGGGTCCTGAGTCCTGACAAACGATGGGTTCTCTTCGGTATTATTATTGCAATCTCACTGAAGATTGCAATAAAATCCTACTGGGAATCAGGTTCACCTCAAATCTTATGCCCAGAGTTTGCATTTATGTTTAATATAGACCATTAAATGCAAATTAACTTGGTTGATCTTGAATAGTAGTAGCTAGCCTAAGCTAGGCACTATATATTTTTACTAGCTTTACCACACATAGCAAAAATGGGGAAATCCTACCGGGCGTTCTTTTCAGACGGGGAAGTGTTACAGGTCATTGGTGCCCCAGTATTGCTTTGATATCAGCACTGAATTTCCATTAAAATATCTTTATTAAAAGACTCTAAAATCAAAAAATCACAACATAAAATTCATAATTAACAATATATACAATATTTACACATTCATTCATCCATTCTCAATTTTCATCTTCTCCACATACACTCCAAGTATCTTCTACACTCCCTTGCCCACACTAAACCGCTTCCAAACAACTGATCTTTCACACTAACACCACTCATTCCAAATTCTCTTCTGACACACTCATAGCACTCACACGCACACAAAAAGTGCTCCAAGCTCTCTACCACTCCTAAGTCACACGCAACACAATTAACATTTCCATTCACATATCTCTCTGACTCTCTCTCTCCACTTTAGCCTCAGACTATTACTCCTACATCTATACACTATACAGCAAAACAGATCCCCAGGATCCCAGTCATTCTGAGACATTCTCATACAATCCTTCATCTCTAATCTCACTCTTACATTCATTATACAAACTAATTGTACTCTTTTGCATTCTCTCCTCATTTCACCTATCACTCTCCCATGCATACACCTTTTTCTTTATACATTCATTACTCGTATCATCCAATTCATTCAATCGCACTCCCACTCTATTATTATACACTTTCACAGTCTCTAACCATTTACACTTGGTCCATTCACACATATCCTCATACATCATTTTCAACAATTCATTCTCACCATTCCTCACATGCTTCTCATAATTCAACTTCGCCTTCATATCTCTTGCTCTCATACTTGAAGACCCCACCTCACCCTGGTGTGGGGTCTTGAATAGATTGTGGCACATACTGAATTGCGGAAATGATTAATTCGAGTTAACCGAGTAATTTTCGAGTAAATTGAGTAATTGATATTTTTTCAATTGTTAATTAATTTTAACTGTTAATTCAATAATAAAATGATAGTAAATAGTTATGAGACTATTTTAATATCTTTAAACAACCAAATTTATGCAAAATGAATATAGTTTTATCGAATTACTCGATTTCCTCTGATAGAGCAAAGTATCGAGTAACCCTACAAACAACGGTCTGTCGATTCGATGGAACTGGAATTCGGGGAGATTCAAGAATATGGCTTTTCAGTGCCACTGTCCCCCCTCTCGGACCCTCCGATTTCACACCCCAGCCCCTTCCGCAGGGCCGAGTCTTCTTCCTCCATTCCTCAACCTCTACCTTCTGGCGACCTCACCCTCTCCCCAGCCAACATCCCCCTCTCTCTCTCTCCACGCATCCTCCAGAAAACTCAACACCTCATCAATATTTTTCTCACCAAAACTCATCACTCCACTCATAATTACCACCCCATATCTCTCCCTCACCTCCACTAGCATAGGACACTCCAACAGGAAGTGCTCTAAGGTCTCCTTCTCTGAACCACACATCTTACACCCAACCTCACCCCCCCCCCCCCCACAAAAAAATCTCTCCCTCCATCCCAGCCTAAGACAATTGGTCCTCACCCTGAACAACAGACACGCTCCCCACCTATTTTCGTACCACTTTCCACCTATTTTCTCCTTCTCTCTGTACCATACCTATGTACTTCTGTTTTCCACCTCACTTCTCCATCTACTCTCCTCCCATCTATGAACCCAGCAAACATGAATGTATCTATACGATGTCTAAACGACTCTGTATAACCTCTCTTCCGACATCGAATACTAGTAACAAATTAGACATGGTGACATCAAGTAGACATCAATCCGATATCCTTTTGCACCGCTAAACCGCATCATATCAAGTATATTTGGCATCGAAGCGATACCGTTATAACAGCGTTGAATAGAAAGATAAATTACGACATCCAACATACATAGGGATTCTGCATCGAACAGACGCCTAAGATGTCCTATTCCAAAAACTGTTGCAGTCGAATCCCACTTCAATGATCTTGGATCTTCTATGAACTCTTCTGTTCCAACTGCCAAGTTTTTCTGACAAGCAGAACTCCTATCGAAATATTTCTTCATTTTCTGTTTCATCAAATCCAAATCATATCTTCTCTTCCTTCCACTTAGATTGGAAATATTTCAGATGTGCTGGTAGCGGTGATTTGAGAGAGTGTCCGAATACCACTTCAGCTGGAGAACATCCTGTTTCATTTGGGTTGTTTCGCTACTTCATTAGTCCTAGTAAATATTCCTCCTCAAAGTCTATATTTCATGCATCAGTTGTTTTCTTAATAAGAGTTTTCTTTGCCTGAAGCCACAGCATGACAGTTGGACAGGGGAAATATGGACTTGACTGCACGAAGTTCACTCCCCACCGTTTGAGAAATAACCAGAAATCTCTTGGTGAAAACTGAGGTCCATTGTCACATCTGAATGGTACGGGTTCTCCTAGATCAACAAAGCACTTTCTGACTGCTGATATCAAGGACATTGACGTTGCTTGTCCTTTGTTAATTCTGAATTCAGTTGGTCATCCAGAAAGTCTATTTGTATAAACCATGTAATCTTTATTAATATCTAAACAAAATACAATTTAATGTACTTACTATTAAATAAAATCAAAGGAGTGCTAATATTACAGGCAATAATTTTACATGTTAATTATATTCTTAGTCTACGGTAATTAAATTAATATTTGATTTACTTTGTCTGGGTACTATAAATATTAACTGTGAAGTTAAATAATTAGACAATCAATGACTTAATTACCTGTCTCTATTTTCTTCTGATATCTAATAATCAGTGATTTAGTGTCTTTAGGGTCGGTAATACTCGAAGTAATGCCAATGCTACTCAAAGAGTTATCACAAACTATTTATCAAATACAATAAAACAGTTGAAAGTTAGCAATGAATATGGCGGTACAAAAACCTCTGACTAGCACGTTATTTCTATTGCCTTTAATGTGGTATGGTCACAGTTTAATGGAGTTAATTATAGAATGAAGAAAAATGAAGAAAATTGGAGAAGTTATAAAAATTGTGAAAAGTTTAGGCCTCACAGGGAATTGAATCCGGGTCATCAGATTTAAAGTCTGATGTGTTAGCCACTACACCACGAGGCCTTGTTAAATTAGGGAAATGAACATATATTAGTGTTACTAATCTCCAAAAAATAATGCATTAATGTGAATTTGGTAAGTAGTGAGGATACGCTAAAAAAAGTTACCCAATGATCAGAGAATAAATTTGAACATTTACAAATTATTTTGTCTATCAAATTAACTTGCAATTAATATAACTGATAGTAAATTTCAGTTGTTTTCTACTTTGATACTAAACCAAAACTACTCAATAATAATGAATTATTTTGAGGTGATTTAATATTTTTGGGTCGAGTTACGTTTTTGATTTTAAAAATTTAAAAAAATTTCCTCTCACTAATTTATGTTTCATAATAAAAATATTTGTATCGTCAGATTTGTCATTAACAAGTCAATATCTGTTGGTAAATGCCCACTGTTCGACTACGGCGAGTGTTCGGTAATTGAGATATAATCCTAGATTGAATGACAAGATTTTATATAAAGTACTCACCATTGAATGTTTATCGACATTTTAGATTATTTTTTTACCAAAAAGTTATTCTTAGAAACAAGTAGTTGGCTTGAAATAGAAAATGTAACGGTATCCCATTTTCAAATTTGGATCATGTACTAATAAATATTAGAAACCTCTCCAAGAAAAATATGAGCTTATTACATAATATTATAGATCTAATATATTACCATTAATATTCTCTTAAGTACTCGAAAAAAACACCTTCACCCGAGTAAACACGGCAAGATACTAATAGGCAGTTGTGATACGAGGCTACTTATAAACACATAATTAAATTTAAGAATGTTCTTTGTGTGTGGATTTATTCCTTTAGTTTTTAATGATTTAATTATTTGGTACGACAATAGCATATACAATATTTCAAATTACTTTAAAATAATTTGGTACTATCGAGTAGTTCTGGTTTAGTAATAAATTAGAAAAACGATGGGAATTTATTTAATAGTTTTCTTTCTAAACATAATTCTATTTTGTAATTTGATCGTTTGATACATTAATCTGTTAAAGTACATGTTTTGTAACATTAGAGAGTGTTAATATCCCATTTACGAAAATTGTCGACAAAACGTCTGTCAACAAAATTAGTAACTAATAAAGAATGTATTGTATAAGATTTTTTAAAGACACGTCCCCTCCTAATGTAAAAACTGACAACATTTGAAAACATATGAAATGAAATAAAAAAAGCATAAGATATGAAAAGAATTATCTCCCTGTAGAGATCTAATTTACCAAAATTATATTAAGTAACAAAGCCAGAAAATCTTAAGACTTCTAACACCAAATTTAACTGCTATTTGTGAGTCTAGCATTCAAATTTGGTGACTAAATGTTTGTTTGATTTGCTCTAATGTTCTTTGTAGTAACACGAATAAAATCTATAATTATTATTGGAAATAGCATTCTATTTAATGTAATTAGCATTAATTTTAACGTTTGTTTTAAAAAACACAGCAACTGAAGGCGAGTAAGACGTCATGACTTTAGCGCTCTATTATATTGTATTTAAAAACGAAATAATGAAAGAGTTTTATAATTAGTGAAGGAGTTATATAGAAATGATTTACCAACACCGTAGTCTGGTTACGGCTTCGATATTTAGAGTTTTGAATATTTCTTCACTAAATTTATTTTCCCAAAGAATTAGCAGGATAAATATAAGTTCCAAGCGTAATGTAGTTGGGCCGTGGTGGCCCAGGGGTTAGCGCGTTAGCCCCTGCCCGAAAAGACTCGGGTTCGATTCCCATTGCTGGCGCTAGCTTTGAGAATCGAATTTAAAAAATGTAAATAATATGTACATAGATGGGACTATACCATCATTTTTCAGCTTCTCTTTCATGTCTTCTTTTTTATACCAGTAACTTTATTTCATTAAAGACAGGAAATATTTTTGCTTGAGATGCAGTATTTATAAATATTTAAAAAAAATTTAATTTTAACAGTTATATTATAATCTTTTACAATTTTCTGTGTAGTAGCTAGAGGGTGATATAACATTTTTTTAAATGTGAAAATTGTATTGAGTAAAATGATTTATTATTTTAATGTTGAAATTTACAACATAATTGGTGTTATAACAATTTAGTCAGGCAAAAATTACAACAATGTTGTGTTAATTCTGATGTGGAAGTAATTCAAATAATGGTTTCAATCACCGTAGACTTAATAGAAAGTTGCCAATATTAGTGAATTTCATTTCTGGAGGTACATCACAAAAGTAATGCATGTAAGTAATGAGAAATGAATGCATATCATTGGAATAAAATGTGTAAATTATACTTACAAATTACGATATTTGTAGACGGTTTTATTTCTGTGGAGGAACGGAAAGTTATATATTTTTGTTATAATTTGGAAGATTGGCAATAATTAAATATTTTTATTTGTACCTCCACCCAGCACGTTATTTTCATTGCCCTGAATGTGACACTATATGGCCACAGTTTTTCGGAGTTAATTGTAGAACAAAATGAGTGGTGAGAGAAGAAAATTAATGAAGAGATTAAAAAATGGTGAAAAGTTTAGGACTCACCTGGAGGCGACTACATATAGTGTAGTTTTACTAATCTCTGAAATAATAATATTGCAGAATTTGGTAAGTAATATGGATTCGGTAATAAAATATTAAACTGAAAGATGGTGAAGGAAATTTCCGCAAAAATAAATCACTTCAACTCCAAATTAATTTGTAATGAATTTAACAACTTAAACTAATCTTATACTAATCTGAATTAATAATTTATCGAATGAACAGTCAAATGTTACTCTTAATAACCTTATATTTAATCAATACTTTCATTCATTTCATATAGATTCGTCTGTTAGTAAATAATATGAAATAATTACATTAAATAATCATTAAATTGATTTGAATAATTGAATTATATTAAATCATATAATTGCGTTTTAATTATTAAATGACATTTGGATCGTTAAATTACTTCAAATCATTAAATTACAATAAATTATTAAATTATTTTGAATTATTAAATTATTTTGAATTATTAAATTATTTTGAATTATTAAATTATATTAAATCATAAAATTTATTTAAATCATTGAATTAAATTCTATCATCAAATTATATTAAATAATTTCTTTACATTAAATCAATAAAATTCAAAGGGTATATGAAATGTTTCTATTTTTATTGAAAAAACCGTTATTAACAATTATATTCTTCAGTAATTTAGGCAATTTATTGAGATTTGAAATAAGAAAAGTGTCACTTAATGAAAGAACAAGAATCCTCCGTAGGAATAGCACTGCATCATCCACTTCCCGTAGGAATAGCACTGTATCATCCACTTCCCGTAGGAATAGCACAGTATCATCCACTTCCCGTAGGAATATCACTGTATCATCCACTTCCCGTAGGAATAGCACTGTATCATCCACTTCCCGTTGTTATAGCACTGTATCATCCACTTCCCGTAGGAATAGCACTGTATCATCAACTTCCCGTTGTTATAGCACTGTATCATCCACTTCCCGTAGGAATAGCACTGTATCATCCACTTCCCGTAGTAATAGCACTGTATCATACACTTCCCGTAGGAATAGCACTGTATCATTTACTTCCCGTTGGAATAGCACTGTATAATCCACTTCCCGTAAGAATTGCACTGTATCATCCACTTCCCGTAGGAATAGCACTGTGTCATACACTTCCCGTAGTAATAGCACTGTATCATCCACTTCCCGTAGGAATAGCACTGTGTCATACACTTCCCGTAGTAATAGCACTGTATCATACACTTCCTGTAGGAATAGCACTGTATCATACACTTCCCGTAGTAATAGCACTGTATCATCCACTTCTCTTAGTAATAGTACTGCGTTATTCACTTCCCGTAGGAATAGCACTGTATCATACACTTCCCGTAGGAATATTACTGAATCATCCACTTCCCGTTGTTATAGCACTGTATCATCCACTTCCCGTAGGAATAGCACTGTATCATCCACATCCCGTAGGAATAGCACTGTATCATCCACTTCACGTAGTAATAGCACTATGTATATCAACCACTTCCCGTAGTAATAGTACTGCGTAATTCACTTCCCGTAGGAATAGCACTGTATCATCCACTTCCCGTAGGAATAGTACTGCTTTATTCACTTTCCGTTGGAATAGCACCGTATCATCGACTTCCCGTATGAATAGCACTGTATAATCCACTTCCCGTAAGAATAGCACTGTATCATACACTTCCCGTAGGAATAGCACTGTATCATCCACTTCCCGTAGGGATAGTACTGAATTATTCACTTTCCGTAGGAATAGCACTGCATCATCGGTGTGTGTACAGAATATCGAAAGACAAAGTATCGAAAGACAAAGTATCGAAAGACAAAGTATCGAAAGACAAAGTATCAGAAGATAAAGTATTGAGAGACAAAGTAGTGAAAGACAAAGTATCGAAAGACAAAGTATCGAATGACAAAGTATCGAAAGACAAAGTATCGAAAGACAAAGTATCGGAAGACAAAGTATCGAAAGACAAAAATAGAAGGACATGTAGCATAGAAAGAAAAATGTAAAAAAGTTGAGGCTGTGCCTTCCTACCCTGGTTATAAAATGACAAAATGAGCCCACCTACAATTCAGCCAGAAAAAAATGGGCCCAGGACAATTAGGCCCAAGACAATATTTTTTGGGCACAAGATAATTGAGTAGATACAAAAACTGTTACAACATTCTTCACTCTTTTGTGCAATCCTGATTTTCAGATTTTGTACCTTTAAACGTTTTTTAAACGTAATCTTGCTCTCTAATCTTACTCTAAATTAAAAATAGTAGGGTGACGATATTGAGTTGTGTTGTGCATCACTCGATCTGTACCACCCTTCAATTACGTTAGTGGTACGAGGCAGATCTTCCATGACACGGTTGAAGAAACTCCACACACATGCTTTGAAAAGAGGATTTTGTCTCTTTCTTCTGAATGGCCTTCATATCGACGAAATAAACCTTAATGGAGCATTAACTACAAGTTAAATATTATGTATGCAGTGTTCTTTTATATAAAGGCAAAATCTCAATTCTCCGGGTTGTAACTGAGTTCACTTTTATCAGAGTCTATGGTATCAACTTAATTTGCTAATGTAATTACAAAGAAAAGCTTCTCTATAGTGTCTGCTGTAACCATTTTATTAATGTGATCAATAGTGGCCCCGTGTCCAATATCTTGGGGATCAATTACTGGGGTTTGGGGCAACATGGGGGGGGGTTAAGCCTCCCCCATTATGTTCGATAGTGACAAAATGTACACTGTAATTAAACTTCTATTTCATTCATCCATTAATGTAACTAGTTAGTAGGAGTGAAGTAATTGTAACTTTAATAGTTCCGTGGACATATATTTTTCTATTTGTATATATTTTTTATATAACCAAATTGAAGTGCCATATATATTATATAATAAACATATTTTAATAATAAGGATGACTTATATTTTATTTTAGTTTATTTATTGTTTCCTTTCAGTTTATTATTTGACTGTTTGATTTTTCCTAATTCGATTAATCTGGAACGATATATTTTTTTATGGCTCAATAATTTTCTTTTAATTTTTATGGTTCACATTGATGTCAGTTATTATATAGATAGTTGTAGTCACATGCATGCGCCTAACAGATGAATATATTTAAAATAATTATACAGTATAGACAAATTACTCGGTAAAGGTATTTAAATTAACTACTCGTTATATATTAAAGTCTACGGAAACCAAGAATAACATTTGATTTTATGTAATCACTAAATAATTCTTTTATTCATTAAAAATAATTCAAATTATTTATCATTTCTCTAATTTCTCCATCTATCTTTTGGTCAAACTAAAAATTTCAGCGTATCCACACTACTTACCAATTCACATTAATTATTCATTTTCAGAGATTAGTAACACTAATATATGTTTATTTCCATATTTTAACAAGGCCTCGTTGTGTAGTGGCTAACACATCAGACTTTAAATCTGATGACCCGGGTTCGATTCCCGACGAGGACTAAGTTTTTCACAATTTTTTAACCTCTTCATTAATTTTCTTCTCTCACCACTCATTTTACTCTACAATTAACCTCGTAAAACTGTAACCATCTAATATCACATTCAGGGCAATGAAAAGATCTTAGTTAGATGAGGTTTGTACTTAGTGTGTCACTCTTCAAGTTAACATTTAATAGTTTATTGTATTTGTTAAATAGTTTGTGATAACTCTTTGAGCAGCATTGGAATTTTGACTGCTTGGTAGCTCTTGCTTTAAATAACATAAAATAGAAATAGAAATATAGAAAGCATAGATATAGAGCAAAATATAGTGCAAAATAAGTACATATATTAAGCAAAACATAGAATATTACTAAATGAATAACAAATAAAAATAGCAGTTTGTTAACCGTAAAATCTACGGTAATTGAGACCAGTTGTTGATTTACTTCTCCAATTTTTTTATATATTTTTCTCATTGACTATTTTATAACAATCAACGTGTGAGATGCATTGGCATTAAATTGTTAATAAGGGTTGAAAACTCTAATTAAAAATGTTATTATTAAATTATCAGTCTCAAATTATTATTCACAAGATTTAACTTTTAATGGAAACACATATTCAGACGCATCATCTAACGTACATGGATGAAATGTTCCACTGTCTTTACTCTTAATTGGTTACTGTTTCTGTTTAAAATTGTATGTGGTAACTACACTAATAATTATATTGATTACAAATTAATTCGATAGTGAAAATAATGAATGAATTTTATACTTCCCATATCATTCTTTGGTTTAATACAGTGTGTCAGCAAAAAAACATAGCCAATTTAAAATGGTTGTAATTTGTAAACTATTATTGCTAGAGGATTGAAATAGGTTTTATTTGAAAGATAAGAATTCCAAATTTTATTTCATAGTAAATTAAGCATTGCATGACCACCACCAGACTCAATAAACTTATCAAGACGAAAAACGTTATTTTAATCACATTCTGTATAGAGTATCAGCATGTGTTCTTGATGGTATACCATTTAAAACAGTGTCAAATAAATGTGCTAAATAACATGTAATGATTAAATTAAAAAGTTTTCTTCATTTATGTCTCAGCAGATAATTTTCTCACTCATTTCTTTTAATCATAGATAAATAAATTTCTCTAACCATGTTACTGATGTTCTTGTTCTTGTTGTTTTTCCATGGCCTGAATTTCTTTTATTGAATTATGAACTTCACCGTGGACATATCACGTGACGTAATATCATTCAACTATTATTTTATTTATTTCCATATCTTCCCTAAAATCGATAAATTGTTGTGATCACGAATTCATTTTCAAACATCTCCACTAGGATAAGTTTTCTCTATTCCACTGTTAATTGTGCATCACGTGGGATAATAAACCGCTAATGAAACTAAAGCTCTATTGATGTGCCTTTATATACTCTTCATGTATGAATGACGTCAAATTAAATTTGAGATTCTCTTCTTTCAAATTAATCCTATTTTTATCTTCTAGCTATAACAGTTTACAAATTACAGCCCTTTTAATTTGACTACATTTTTCGGCTACCCATGCTAATACTCTATACAGAATGTGATAAAATAAACGATTTTCATCTTAATGAGCTAATTGAGTCCGATGGTAGTCATGTGATGCTAAATTTATTATGAAATGGAACTTGGATTCCTTATCTTTAAATTGAAACCTATTTCAATCTTCTAGCAATAATAGTTTACGAATTACAATCTTTTTAAATCGGCTCTTTCTTTGCAGACACCCTGTATTCATATTCTTTACCGTTTCCATATTCCTCACCTTATTCGGTTTAATTCAGGTATTTGGAGCTTAGTAACACCAATATATGTTTATTTCCATATTATAACAAGGCCTCGTGGTGTAGTGGCTAACGCATCGGACTCTGAATCTGATGACCCGGGTTCGATTCCCGTCGAGGGCTGAAATTTCCACAGTTTTTTAATATCTTCATTAATTGTCATGACCCGTAGTCAAGATACTGCAACAATAATATTCATTAGTAGCTCCAGACAGACATACGAACAAACTCTTCTCTCAATACAGCATGAATTATAACATTGAATGTCGGTAGCATGAATACGACTTTAAAAATTCACAAGGGTGAAAATCAGTGGAAATAAATAGGATATTGACCCTTATCGAAAAGGTACAGAAAATATTAATTCAAATTAACTCTAATTTCTGAAAAAAAGAAGCAGATATAGAACATTTAGGCAGATAGTCATTGGAGCTCCCCGGCGGAGTGGATAGCGCGCTAGCATCGCAACCAAAAGTCCCAGGTTCGATTCCAGGAGAAGGCGAAGAAATGGAAAAAATGACAGAGAAGCATATATAAAAAATGTAACTGAGGTTAGTTAAAGATGTGATATAATGATAAATGTCTAAGAGATTAGTGGCGTGAAACACTAAAATCTGGATGTGTTGACAAGTAAATGTTGCGTAAAACATAAAAATGATGTGAAAAAATATGTGGCGTGAGACACATAAAAATGATGTGAAAAAATATGTGGCGTGAGACACATAAAAATGATGTGAAAAAATATGTGGCGTGAGACACATAAAAATAATGTGAAAAAATATGTGGCGTGAGACACATAAAAAGATCTGAAAAATATGTGGCGTGACACATGAAAATGAAGTGAAAAAAAGAAGAACGAAAAAATAGATAAGAAGAAAAAGACTGAGAAAAGAAAGAAGAAAGAAGAGAAGGGTAGGAGGAAACACCCTTTTGTAGAAAGTAATAAAAACTTCAAATTTTAATTTTTAGTAAAAAGTTCTCAGATTCCAATGAAATTTCCTTATAGCAATTATAAATGATAAAATTAAATGATTTACATTATACCTATATTAATTAGTTAACCAATTTTATACTTTAATATATATGAATATGAAAATGAATTTGCACGATATGAACTAATCAATATGGAATAATATTACTACGGAGAACATTTTCAATTCAAATTGTACTCATAATAACAGTATAATGTTAGTCAGTGTTACTGTATACAAATAATGCGGTAAAGTAAAATAAAGATCACTATTATTGTACTTTTAAAATAATATTAAGAAAAAGTATTTCTTTTATGAGTAAAAACACTCACTATATTTAACAGCTATAAATAAATTTACAATTTAGTCCACGGTTATCGAAACCAGTATTTGATTTACTTCCCTAATTATATAATTTCAAATTCTTATCAATGAATTTACACTAAATACGTGAGTTTCCATAGAATATTTATTGGAAGAGGCTTGGAAGCATGTATTTTACATGCTTATATACATGTATGTATATTATACATGTAGGTGCAGGAATGAAATATTGCATTCATACATCGAAAGAAAACGAAATAATTTAATTAGTAAATCTTAACGGGTTTTCTATGATAGATAAGTTTAATTTCAAAGTAATGAATGGATGTCTAATTTCATTAAAAGATATAATATAAATATTGTTATATAATGTAAGGTAAGCTCTAGTATATTTAGATTGCTTCACATGTTAGTGTACATGCAGGTATCATGGAGAACAATTAAAATAATAGTTAACTAATAAATATCATGTATGTTTATCTTGAGTGTCCAAAATGAAGAAAGAAAAGATGGAAAAAATTAGTCTATCAAATTAATTTGAAAATAACATACTATGTAGTGGCGCGGAACGAAAGACTTTCGACTGAATTTTTAAAACTTATTTTAAACATCTTTATAGCTAGAGCGATACAATAAGGGTAAGTCTGGTACCTTTCTATTGTGTCTAGTTAGGACGATACAATAAGGGTAAGTCTGGTACCTTTCTATTGTGTCTAGTTAGGACGATACAATAAGGATAAGTCTGGTACCTTTCTATTGTGTCTAGTTAGGACGATACAATAAGGGTAAGTCTGGTACCTTTCTATTGTGTCTAGTTAGGACGATACAATAAGAGAAAGTCTGGTACCTTTCTATTGTGTCTAGTTAGGACGATACAATAAGGGTAAGTCTGGTACCTCTATATTGTGTCTAGCTAGGACGATACAATATGGGTAAGTCTGGTACCTTTCTATTGTGTCTAGTTAGGACGATACAATAAGGGTATGTCTGGTACCTTTCTATTGTGTCTAGTTAGGACGATACAATAAGGGTAAGTCTGATACCTTTCTATTGTGTCTAGTTAGGACGATACAATAAGGGTAAGTCTGGTACCTTTCTATTGTGTCTAGTTAGGACGATACAATAAGGGTAAGTCTGGTACCTTTCTATTGTGTCTAGTTAGGACGATACAATAAGGGTAAGTCTGATACCTTTCTATTGTGTCTAGTTAGGACGATACAATAAGGGTAAGTCTGGTACCTTTCTATTGTGTCTAGTTAGGACGATACAATAAGGATAAGTCTGGTACCTTTCTATTGTGTCTAGTTAGGACGATACAATAAGGGTAAGTCTGGTACCTTTCTATTGTGTCTAGTTAGGACGATACAATAAGGTAAGTCTGGTACCTTTCTATTGTATCTAGTTAGGACAATACAATAAGAGTAAGTCTGGTACCTTTCTATTGTGTCTAGTTAGGACGATACAATAAGGGTAAGTCTGGTACCTTTCTATTGTGTCTAGTTAGGACGATACAATAAGGGTAAGTCTGGTACCTTTCTATTGTGTCTAGTTAGGACGATACAATAAGGGTAAGTCTGGTACCTTTCTATTGTGTCTAGTTAGGACGATACAATAAGGTAAGTCTGGTACCTTTCTATTGTGTCTAGTTAGGACAATACAATAAGAGTAAGTCTGGTACCTTTCTATTGTGTCTAGTTAGGACGATACAATAAGGGTAAGTCTGGTACCTTTCTATTGTGTCTAGTTAGGACGATACAATAAGGGTAAGTCTGGTACCTTTCTATTGTGTCTAGTTAGGACGATACAATAAGGGTAAGTCTGGTACCTTTCTATTGTGTCTAGTTAGGACGATACAATAAGGGTAAGTCTGGTACCTTTCTATTGTGTCTAGTTAGGACGATACAATAAGGGTAAGTCTGGTACCTTTCTATTGTGTCTAGTTAGGACGATACAATAAGGGTAAGTCTGGTACCTTTCTATTGTGTCTAGTTAGGACGATACAATAAGGGTAAGTCTGGTACCTTTCTATTGTGTTTAGTTAGGACGATACAATAAGGATAAGTCTGGTACCTTTCTATTGTGTCTAGTTAGGACGATACAATAAGGGTAAGTCTGGTACCTTTCTATTGTGTCTAGTTAGGACGATACAATAAGGGTAAGTCTGGTACCTTTCTATTGTGTCTAGTTAGGACGATACAATAAGGGTAAGTCTGGTACCTTTCTATTGTGTCTAGTTAGGACGATACAATAAGGGTAAGTCTGGTACCTTTCTATTGTGTCTAGTTAGGACGATACAATAAGGGTAAGTCTGGTACCTTTCTATTGTGTCTAGTTAGGACGATACAATAAGGGTAAGTCTGGTACCTTTCTATTGTGTCTAGTTAGGACAATACAATAAGAGTAAGTCTGGTACCTTTCTATTGTGTCTAGTTAGGACGATACAATAAGGGTAAGTCTGGTACCTTTCTATTGTGTCTAGTTAGGACGATACAATAAGAGTAAGTCTGGTACCTTTCTATTGTGTCTAGTTAGGACGATACAATAAGGGTAAGTCTGGTACCTTTCTATTGTGTCTAGTTAGGACGATACAATAAGGGTAAGTCTGGTACCTTTCTATTGTGTCTAGTTAGGACAATACAATAAGAGTAAGTCTGGTACCTTTCTATTGTGTCTAGTTAGGACAATACAATAAGAGTAAGTCTGGTACCTTTCTATTGTGTCTAGTTAGGACGATACAATAAGGGTAAGTCTGGTACCTTTCTATTGTGTCTAGTTAGGACGATACAATAAGGGTAAGTCTGGTACTTTTCTATTGTGTCTAGTTAGGACGATACAATAAGAGTAAGTCTGGTACCTTTCTATTGTGTCTAGTTAGGACGATACAATAAGGGTAAGTCTGGTACCTTTCTATTGTGTCTAGTTAGGACGATACAATAAGGGTAAGTCTGGTACCTTTCTATTGTGTCTAGTTAGGACGATACAATAAGGGTAAGTCTGGTACCTTTATATTGTTTCTAGTTAGGACGATACAATAAGGGTAAGTCTGGTACCTATTTGATTTTAAAAAAGAATATCAATTACGAATAAATGAAAAAATATGCAATATTACACTCATTTATACAAGATAATATTATTTTAATTTAATTCCAATACATGGTAAATTATAATAGTAATTTTGCTAATTCTTTGAGTTTCATTAAATTCCTTCCAAATTCTCTAGTTTGTTTACTAGCTGTGCTTTTTATTTCAGGTAAATTAATACTTTTAAATAGAAATTAAAATGAATAGATGTTAGTGTGACAGTTATATTTATATTTAATGGCATATCTAATAATTTAATTGATTTTCATTTGATGTTATATCATCAATTATAATATGCGCCCAATGCATAATAAAATACATAACAAATTAATTCATATACTTTTACATGGAATATAACCATTCTTTCTCTATCTTGAATAGATTGAGTTCATATTTTCTGGCGTATTTTTCAAAGAGAAAAACTTACGTATCACAAACATAGAAAAAATTGTTGCAAATTATCTTGAGATCATAAAGGTGAATATTCAGTTCATTTCTTATGATTTTCGCCCTAAAGAACAAATAAGTAGAAATTATTCCAATAATTACGTATTCGTGCTACAACATTAATCAATGAAATTAATTTTTGGAATAATTTCAATTTTTACATCAGAAAATAGAAATAGTTCCATAGTAACTGTGACGTCACTCCGAGCTGAACAACTCTGTCTGTCATTGAGTTGTTCAGCTCAGAGTGATAGACAAATAACTAACCATTCAAGTCTTCTTTTTATGGGTTTATTTGTCAGTACACCGTGATGTTTTTATTTAAACCAGTAAATTGACACATTGTAAATAATAAAGGTTCAAATAAAATTGTTTATATTTTACTATGTTATTTTGAAATAGAAATTTCAGATTTTGGGCAGATAACAAAGCGACATGATAATTAATTGAAGTGAAATTAAGTGAATAATAGAGAGCATTAATAAGTACATATCCTACTTAATAATTAAATACAAATAGGGCATTTAAACTACAAAAAACAGTGGTCAGTGTTCCAGCTCCAACGTTTTACCGATTCAACCGTCACCAGTTGATTTCGTACCCAATAGAGTCAGAGTCAAATCCAATTGTCACAAACTGGATTCGAACCTGGTTCTCTTCAGGTGGAGGCAAGAACCTTAACCACTCGGCCACGACCGGCTAGGAGAAAAGCCACTAAAACCTATACTTAAAGAGAAAAATAATGGGAAAAATATTATTTAATTTAATGACTGCCGTAGCATGAATACCCACATTAAGGAATGAATTCCATTTATCTGTTCTTTAGGGTGAAAATCATAAGAAATAAAACTGATATTCAACTTTACGAACTGAAGTTAAAAATTATCATATAAAAATATGTCTGTCTGTCTGTATTTCTGTGATTGTGATATACAGGGTGAGCCACATAAATGTTACAAGTTTTGAATATTTTATTACTCAGTAACCAAGAGGCGTAGAAATCTAATGTTAGTCTCATTTTCATCGTTAATCCTTATACTTTTTAAAAAGTGAAATAACATTCTAATACAATGAATAGTTTTCGAACAAACGCAAAAAATATGAATGAAACTCTATCTGTGAATGGTCAGCTAAAGCAGTGTGTGCCCACAGAGCTGAACTATCTTCTTTTGCTATCATCTGTGCAGATAGCACACTAATCATATTAGAAACAACTCTATCTGTGAATGGTCAGCTAAAGCAGTGTGTGCCCACAGAGCTGAACTATCTTCCTTTGCTATCATCTGTGTAGATAGCACACTAATCATATTAGTAACAACTCTATCTGTGGTTGGTCAGCTAAAGCAGTGTGTGCCCACAGAGCTGAACTATCTTCCTTTACTATCATCTGTGCAGATAGCACACTAATCATATTAGTAACAACTCTATCTGTGATTGGTCAGCTAAAGCAGTGTGTGCCCACAGAGCTGAACTATCTTCCTTTACTATCATATGTGCAGATAGCACACTAATCATATTAGTAACAACTCTATCTGTGATTGGTCAGCTAAAGCAGTGTGTGCCTACAGAGCTGAACTATCTTCCTTTGCTATCATCTGTGCAGATAGCACACTAATCATATTAGTAACAACTCTATCTGTGATTGGTCAGCTAAAGCAGTGTGTGCCCACAGAGCTGAACTATCTTCCTTTGCTATCATCACATACATAGCAACATGACAAATACAATTATTTTAACATATTTCAAATACTCGTATTTTTAACATATCCTTTTATAACAACACGTAATACATATGGTATCTATTTTCAAAAACTATTCATGGTATACTCATGTTTAAATGAGTAAGTGCCACATGGTATACACATGGATTTATTTGCAGCGAAAGAATGTTTCTTTATGTAAATTTGAATGTATTTCAACGAAGCTCAAAGAATTCTCTTAATATTATTGAATCTAATTCATGTTATACATCACTCTTTTAGTAAACATATGAATTACTCTTCACATACAATCATTAACGTTATGTAACATGTTATTCGCCACCAGATGGTGTTTGCGTATAATTTTAATAATTTATAATTGATATTTGTTGAGATTTATTATCCTTTTTATTAACTGTTCATCCGTCATGGAAACTTAAATTCTTACACATCAGTAATTACCATCATTTAATATGCATGGTTAAAATTATCGTACTTTGCACTTACTATTTACTAGATTTTATTTATTTAATATTTTTTACTTACAATTTTGGTTTGTATGAAATCCTAATAATGTGCTAAAAATAATAAAATATAACATTACGTAGTCGTAACATTTATTATGAACAAATAACCTTCAGAATGTTAATCAAATATCAGCTTCAAACTCCGTAGAGTTAAATTCTGAATAATCCATTATTTTATTATAAAATAGATAATTTCACAATACATTAAATTAATAAAGTTTAATACCTAAAATTCATAACAAAAAATAATCCATCCAATCTCTTTTATGAAGATAATCACCGCTTTCTCCATCTAAAATACATTAATTCACTATCCTTTTTCAAATTTCAGTGGGAAGTAACTAATATATAAGTTCCAGCAGATTTTCTTGAGAAGGGCGTGGCCGAGAGGATAACATACTGGGCTTCACCGAAGAGGACCCGAGTTAAAGACTCAGCGAAGAAGAGGATCATTTTTTCTCATAATTTTTTTTAATTTATACTGAAATGATGTATATAATTATTTTAATAATTTCCCGAAGTTTTAGGTTTTTACATTTATTTTAAATGACAATATTAATACATTTTATTTATAAATTTCACGCATAATTTTCAAAGACAGATGCTAGTAGCTCAGAAAAATAAAATATAATAATTTTAATTACCTTGAAATCACAAGGATGAGAATTCAGTTAATTTCAGATGATTTTCACCCTAAAGAACAAAATAAACGAAAATATTCTAAAATTTCTTATCCATGCTACGACATTCGTTTGTTAAATTTTATAAATTTTGCAGCAGAAAATGATTTAATTCCATAGTTACTGTGACGTCACTCTGGCTGATCAACTCCATTTGTGATTGATCAGGTTTCAAGTTATCGAACAGCACTACATTATCGAACATATAATAAAAAAAATTGTTATCTAATATTAAATTTTAAAGGTACAAGATCCTAGTTATCGAACAGTTCCACATTTTCGATCAAATAACAAAATATTATTACCTAATTAAATATATCAACGGGGTAAGTTCCAAGTTATCGAACAGTTCCAAAAATTTTATTCATCTAGTTTAGTATCATAAAGGGGTAAGTTCCAAGTTTTTGAACAACTTAATAATTTCGATCGTATGACAAAATTCTATACATACTTAATTTGATATTTTTCTGTTGTTACTTTACTTTCTTTCTATCGAGAATATTAACCAATAGGACGTATATGTATCCTATTCCTCCAATAAGTAGATCTTCTTGGTTAGATTAAATACTTCCTAAGATGTCCTATTCCAAAAACTGTTGCAGTCGAATCCCACTTCAATGATCTTGGATCTTCTATGAACTCTTCTGTTCCAACTGCCAAGTTTTTCTGACAAGCAGAACTCCTATCGAAATATTTCTTCATTTTCTGTTTCATCAAATCCAAATCATATCTTCTCTTCCTTCCACTTAGTTTGGAAATATTTCAGATGTGCTGGTAGCGGTGATTTGAGAGAGTGTCCGAATACCACTTCAGCTGGAGAACATCCTTTTTCATTTGGGTTGTTTCGCCACTCCGTTAGTCCTAGTAATTATTCCTCAGAGTCTATATTTCATGCATCAGTTGTTTTCTTAATAAGAGTTTTCTTTGCCTGAAGCCACAGCATGACAGTTGGACAAGGGAAAACATGGACTTGACTGCACGAAGTTCACTCCTCACCGTTTGAGAAATAACCTGAAATCTCTTGGTGAAAACTGAGGTCCATTGTTACATCTGAATGGTACGGGTTCTCCTAGATCAACAAAGCACTTTCTGACTGCTGATTTCAAGGACATTGACGTTGTTTGTCCTTTGTTAATTCTGAATTTAGTTAGTCATCCGGAAAGTCTATCTGTATAAACCATGTAATCTTTATTAATATCTAAACAAAATACAATTTAATGTACTTACTATTAAATAAAATCAAAGGAGTGCTAATGTTACAGGCAATAATTTTACATGTTAATTATATTCTTAGTCTACGGTAATTATATTAATATTTGATTTACTTTGTCTGGGTACTATAAATATTAACTGTGAAGTTAAATAATTAGACAATTAATGACTTAATTACCTGTCTCTATTTTCTTCTGATATCTAATAATCAGTGATTTAGTGTCTTTAGGGTCGGTAATACTCGAAGTAATTCCAATGCTACTCAAAGAGTTATCACAAACTATTTATCAAATACAATAAAACAGTTGAAAGTTAGCAATAAATATGGCGGTACAAAAACCTCTGACTAGCACGTTATTTCCATTGCCTTTAATGTGGTATTGTTACAGTTTAATGGAGTTAATTATAGAATAAAGAAAAGTGAAGAAAATTGGAGAAGTTATAAAAATTGTGAAAAGTTTAGGCCTCGCAGGGAATCGAACCCGGGTCATCAGATTTAAAGTCTGATGTGTTAGCCACGACACCACGAGGCCTTGTTAAATTATGGAAATGAACATATATTAGTGTTACTAAATTCCAAAAAATAATTCATTAATGTGAATTTGGTACGTAGTGAGGATACGCTAAAAAAAGTAACCCAAAGATCAGAGAATAAATTTGAACATTTACAAATTATTTTGCCTATCAAATTAACTTGCAATTAATATAACTGATAGTAAATTTCTGTTGTTTTCTACTTTGATACTAAACCAAAACTACTCAATAATAATGAATTATTTAGAGGTGATTTTATATTTTTGGGTCGAGTTACGTTTGTGATTTTTAAAATTTAGAAAATTTCCTCTCAATAATTTATGTTTCATAATAAAAAGATTTGTATCGTCAGATTTGTCATTAACAAGTCATTATCTGTTGGTAAATGCCCACTGTTCGACTACGGCGAGTGTTCGGTAATTGAGATATAATCCTAGATTGAATGACAAGATTTTTTATAAAGTACTCACCATTGAATGTTTATCGACATTTTAGATTATTTTTTTACCAAAAAGTTATTCTTAGAAACAAGTAGTTGGCTTGAAATAGAAAATGTAACGGTATCCCATTTTCAAATTTTGATCATGTACTAATAAATATTAGAAATCTCTCCAAGAAAAATATGAGCATATTACATAATATTATAGATCTAATATATTACCATTAATATTCTCTTAAGTACTCGAAAAAAACACCTTCACCCTTGTAAACACGGCAAGATACTAATAGGCAGTTGTGATACGAGGCTACTTATAAACACATAATTAAATTTAAGAATGCTCTTTGTGTGTGGATTTATTCCTTTAGTTTTTAATGATTTAATTATTTGGTACGACAATAGCATATACAATATTTCAAATTACTTAAAAATAATTTGGTACTATCGAGTAGTTCTGGTTTAGTAATAAATTAGACAAACGATGGGAATTTATTTAATAGTTCTCTTTTTAACCATAATTCTATTTTGTAATTTGATCGTTTGATACATTAATCTGTTAAAGTACATGTTTTGTAACATTAGAGAGTGTTAATATCCCATTTACGAAAGTTGTCGACAAAACGTCTGTCAACAAAATCAGTAACTAATAAAGAATGTATTGTATAAGATTTTTTATAGACACGTCCCCTCCTAATGTAAAAACTGACAACATTTGAAAACATATGAAATGATATAAAAATACACGCATAAGATATGAAAAGAATTATTTCCCTGTAGAGATCTAATTTACCAAAATTATATTAATTAACAAAGCCAGAAAATCTTAAGACTTCTAACACCAAATTTAACTGCTATTTGTGAGTCTAGCATTCAAATTTGGTGACTAAATATTTGTTTAATTTGCTCTAATGTTCTTTGTAGAAACATGAACAAATTCTAAAATTATTATTGGAAATAGCATTCTATTTAATGTAATTAGCATTAATTTTAACGTTTGTTTTAAATAACACAGCAACTGAAGGCGAGTGTGACGTCATGACTTTAGCGCTCTATTATATTGTATTTAATAACAAAATAATGAAAGAGTTTGATAATTAGTGAAGGAGTTTATATAGAAATGATTTACCAACACCGTAGTCTGGTTACGGCTTCGATATTTAGAGTTTTGAATATTTCTTCACTAAATTTATTTTCCCAAAGAATTAGCAGGATAAATATAAGTTCCAAGCGTAATGTAGTTGGGCCGTGGTGGCCCAGGGGTTAGCGCGTTAGCCCCTGCCCGAAAAGACTCGGGTTCGATTCCCATTGCTGGCGCTAGCTTTGAGAATCGAATTTTAAAAATGTAAATATATGTACATAGATGGTACTATACCATCATTTTTACGCTTCTCTTTTATGTCGTTTTTCTTAATTAGCACTTTTATTTCATTAAAGATAGGAAATAACTTTGATAGGAATGCAGTATAAATAAATATTAAAAAATCGGAATTTTAACAATTATATTATATTCTTGTACAATATTCTATTTAGTAGCTAGAGGGTAATGTACCTCTTTTTATATGTTAGAGTGGCTCTTAACAGAGTTACTGAATTATGTGAAAATTTACTACACTAATAATGTAATAACAATTTAGTCAGGCAATAATTACAAATATTGTAGTGCTAATTCTGATGATGTAGTAATTCAAATAATAGTTTCAATCTCCGTAGACTTATTAGAAAGCTGCCAATATTAGTGAATTCCATTTCTGGAGGTACATTACAAAAGTAATGCATTTAAGTAATGACAAATGAATGCACATCTTTGGAGTAAAATGTGAAAATTATACTTACAAATTACAATATTTGTAGACAGTTTCATTTCTGTGGAGGAACGGAAAGTTATATATTTTTGTTATAATTTGGAAGATTGGCAATAATTTAGAACAACAAAACAATTACAACACTCTATTCAGTTTACAAAGAATGTGAAAAGGGAAGCTGAAGCAGCACTGGTGTACCTTGGTGGAGCTTTGTCTTCAATATCAATTTTTAAATTACAAACAAAATATGACTTCTTAATGGTAATAGAAAAATGAGTGACCACACGAGTTCAAGAATCAATCAATAAATTGACTCACCAATAATATAATTCTATTCTTTTTATTTCCTATGCCAATCTTACCCCTCCTAACCTCTGGGTTGGAAGTTTACTTACTAACTTAGGGTTTGGTTCTTGCGTGATTTAGAAATAATTTGAACGAAGCTCTGAGAATTATCCTCAAATAAACATACAAAATAATAGACAATGCATTTAGTATGGACAAATCTTTAGCATGAAATAACATCTAATTATTGGTACAGGTAGATAGAGAATTAATGCAATAATAAAGTGAGTGACTTTATTATTAAATTAATGAGCTGAGAGTGACGTCACAGTAATTGAGGGAAATATATTTATTTGTACCTCCATCCAGCACGTTATTTTCATTGCCCTGAATGTGACACTATATGGCCACAGTTTTACGGAGTTAATTGTAGAACAAAATGAGTGGTGAGAGAAGAAAATTAATGAAGAGGTTAAAAAATTGTGAAAAGTTTAGGCCTCACCGGGAGGCAACTACATAGTGTAGTTTTACTAATCTCTGAAATAATAATATTGCAGAATTTGGTAAGTAATATGGATTCGGTAATAAAATATTAAACTGAAAGATGAGGAAGGAAATTTCCGCAAAAATAAATCACTTCAACTCCAATTTAATTTGTAATGAATTTAACAACTTAAACTAATCTTATACTAATCTGAATTAATAATTTATTGAACGAACAGTCAAATGTTACTCTTAATAACCTTATATTTAATCAATACTTTCATTCATTTCATATAGATTCGTCTGTTAGTAAATAATATGAAATAATTACATTACATTTAATCATTAAATTGATTTGAATCATTGAATTATATTAAATCATATAATTGCGTTTTAATTATTAAATGACATTTGGATCGTTAAATTACTTCAAATCGTTAAATTACAATAAATTATTAAATTATTTTGAATTATTAAATTATTTTGAATTATTAAATCATATTAAATCATAAATTTTATTTAAATCATTGAATTAAATTCTATCATCAAATTACATTAAATAATTTCTTTACATTAAATCAATAAACTTCAAAGTGTATCTGAATTATTTTATTTTGATATAATAAAGTTAAAATAATAAATATTGTCAGTATTAACAATTTTATTTTTTAGTAATTTAGGCAATTTATTGAGATTTGAAATATGAAAAGTGTCACTGATTGAAAAAACAAGAATCTTCCGTAGGAATAGCACTGTATCATCCACTTCCCGTAGGAATAGCACTGTATCATCCACTTCCCGTAGTAATAGCACAGTATCATCCACTTCCCGTAGGAATGGCACTGTATTATTCACTTCCCGTAGGAATAGCACTGTATCATCCACTTCCCGTAGTAAAAATACAGTATCATCCACTTCCCGTACGAATAGCACTGCATCATCCACTTCCCGTAGGAATAGCACTGTATCATCCACTTCTCATAGTAATAGCACTGTATCATCCACTTCTCGTAGTAATAGCACTGTATCATCCACTTCCCGTAGGAATAGCACTGTATCATCCACTTCTCGTAGTATTAGCACTGTATCATCCACTTCCCGTAGTAATAGCACTGTGTTATCCACTTCCCGTAGTAATAGCACTGTATCATCCACTTCTCGTAGTAATAGCACTGTATCATCCACTTCCCGTAGGGATAGCACTGTATCATCCACTTCTCGTAGTAATAGTACTGTGTTATCCACTTCCTGTAGGAATAGCACTGTATCATCGACTTCCCGTAGGAAGAGCACTGTATCATCCACTTCCAGTATGAATAGCGCTGTATCATCGACTTCCCGTAGTAATAGCACTGTATCATCCACTTCTTGTAGTAATAACACTGTATCATCCACTTCCCGCAGGAATAGCACTGTATTATCCACTTTTCGTAGTAATAGCACTGTATCATCCACTTCGCGTAGGAATAGCACTATATCATCCACTTCTTGTAGTAATAGCATTGTATCATCCACTTCCCGTAGGAATAGCACTGTATCATCCACTTCTCGTAGGAATAGCACTGTATCATCCACTTCCAGTATGAATAGCGCTGTATCATCGACTTCCCGTAGGAATAGCACTGTATCATCCACTTCCAGTATGAATAGCGCTGTATCATCGACTTCCCGTAGGAATATTACTGCATTATTCACTTTCAGTAGGAATAGTACTGTATCATCCACTTCCCGTAGGAATAGCACTGTATCATCCACAAAGTATCGAAAGACGAAGTATCGAAAGACAAAGTATCGAAAGACATAGTATCGAAAGACAAAGTATCGAAAGAAAAAGTATCGAAAGACAAAGAATCGAAAGACAAAGTATCGAAAGACAAAGTATCGAAAGACAAAGTATCGAAAGAAAAAGTATCGGAAGACAAAGTATCGAAAGACAAAGTATCGAAAGACAAAGTATCGAAAGACAAAGTATCGAAAGACAAAGTATCGGAAGACATAGTATCGAAAGACAAAGTATCGAAAGACAAAGTATCGAAAGACAAAGTATCGAAAGACAAAGTATCGAAAGACAAAGTATCGAAAGACAAAGTATCGGAAGACAAAGTATCGAAAGACAAAAATAGAAGTACATATAGCATAGAAAGAAAAATGTATAAAAAAGTTGAGGCCGTGCCTCCCTAGCCTGGTTATAAAAAAATGAGCCCACCTACAATTGAGCGCGAAACAATTAGGCCCAGGACAATTGGGCCCAAGACAATAATTTTTGGGCACAAGATAATTGAACAGATACAAAAATTGTTAAAACATTCTTCACTTGTTTGTGCAATCTTGATTTTCAGTATTTGTACGTTTAAATATTTTTTACTTTATCTTGCTCTCTAATCTTACTCTAAATTAAAAATAGTAGGGTGACGATATTGAGTTGTGTTGTGCATCACTCGATCTGTACCACCCTTCAACTACGTTAGTGGTACGAGGCAGATCTTCCATGACACGGTTGAAGAAACTCCACACACATGCTTTGAAAAGAGGATTTTGTCTCTTTCTTCTGAATGGCCTTCATATCGACGAAATAAACCTTAATGGAGCATTAACTACAAGTTAAATATTATGTATGCAGTGTTCTTTTATATAAAGGCAAAATCTCAATTCTCCGGGTTGTAACTGAGCTCACTTTTATCAGAGTCTATGGTATCAACTTAATTTGCTAATGTAATTACAAAGAAAAGCTTCTCTATAGTGTCTGCTGTAACCATTTTATTAATGTGATCAATAGTGGCCCCGTGTCCAATATCTTGGGGATCAATTACTGGGGTTTGGGGCAACATGGGGGGGGGGGTTAAGCCTCCCCCATTATGTTCGATAGTGACAAAATGTACACTGTAATTAAACTTCTATTTCATTCATCCATTAATGTAACTAGTTAGTAGGAGTGAAGTAATTGTAACTTTAATAGTTCCGTGGACATATATTTTTCTATTTGTATATATTTTTTATATAACCAAATTGAAGTGCCATATATATTATATAATAAACATATTTTAATAATAAGGATGACTTATATTTTATTTTAGTTTATTTATTGTTTCCTTTCAGTTTATTATTTGACTGTTTGATTTTTCCTAATTCGATTAATCTGGAACGATATATTTTTTTATGGCTCAATAATTTTCTTTTAATTTTTATGGTTCACATTGATGTCAGTTATTATATAGATAGTTGTAGTCACATGCATGCGCCTAACAGATGAATATATTTAAAATAATTATACAGTATAGACAAATTACTCGGTAAAGGTATTTAAATTAACTACTCGTTATATATTAAAGTCTACGGAAACCAAGAATAACATTTGATTTTATGTAATCACTAAATAATTCTTTTATTCATTAAAAATAATTCAAATTATTTATCATTTCTCTAATTTCTCCATCTATCTTTTGGTCAAACTAAAAATTTCAGCGTATCCACACTACTTACCAATTCACATTAATTATTCATTTTCAGAGATTAGTAACACTAATATATGTTTATTTCCATATTTTAACAAGGCCTCGTTGTGTAGTGGCTAACACATCAGACTTTAAATCTGATGACCCGGGTTCGATTCCCGACGAGGACTAAGTTTTTCACAATTTTTTAACCTCTTCATTAATTTTCTTCTCTCACCACTCATTTTACTCTACAATTAACCTCGTAAAACTGTAACCATCTAATATCACATTCAGGGCAATGAAAAGATCTTAGTTAGATGAGGTTTGTACTTAGTGTGTCACTCTTCAAGTTAACATTTAATAGTTTATTGTATTTGTTAAATAGTTTGTGATAACTCTTTGAGCAGCATTGGAATTTTGACTGCTTGGTAGCTCTTGCTTTAAATAACATAAAATAGAAATAGAAATATAGAAAGCATAGATATAGAGCAAAATATAGTGCAAAATAAGTACATATATTAAGCAAAACATAGAATATTACTAAATGAATAACAAATAAAAATAGCAGTTTGTTAACCGTAAAATCTACGGTAATTGAGACCAGTTGTTGATTTACTTCTCCAATTTTTTTATATATTTTTCTCATTGACTATTTTATAACAATCAACGTGTGAGATGCATTGGCATTAAATTGTTAATAAGGGTTGAAAACTCTAATTAAAAATGTTATTATTAAATTATCAGTCTCAAATTATTATTCACAAGATTTAACTTTTAATGGAAACACATATTCAGACGCATCATCTAACGTACATGGATGAAATGTTCCACTGTCCTTAGTATTATTTGATTATTGTTTCTGTTTAAAATTTTATGTGGTAACTACACTAATAATTATATTGATTACAAATTAATTCGATAGTGAAAATAATGAATGAATTTTATACTTCCCATATCATTCTTTGGTTTAATACAGTGTGTCAGCAAAAAAACATAGCCAATTTAAAATGGTTGTAATTTGTAAACTATTATTGCTAGAGGATTGAAATAGGTTTTATTTGAAAGATAAGAATTCCAAATTTTATTTCATAGTAAATTAAGCATTGCATGACCACCACCAGACTCAATAAACTTATCAAGACGAAAAACGTTATTTTAATCACATTCTGTATAGAGTATCAGCATGTGTTCTTGATGGTATACCATTTAAAACAGTGTCAAATAAATGTGCTAAATAACATGTAATGATTAAATTAAAAAGTTTTCTTCATTTATGTCTCAGCAGATAATTTTCTCACTCATTTCTTTTAATCATAGATAAATAAATTTCTCTAACCATGTTACTGATGTTCTTGTTCTTGTTGTTTTTCCATGGCCTGAATTTCTTTTATTGAATTATGAACTTCACCGTGGGCATATCACGTGACGTAATATCATTCAACTATTATTTTATTTATTTCCATATCTTCCCTAAAATCGATAAATTGTAGTGATCACGGATTCATTTTCAAACATCTCCACTAGGATAAGTTTTCTCTATTCCACTGTTAATTGTGCCTTACGTGGGATAATAAACCGCTAATGAAACTAAAGCTCTATTGATGTGCCTTTATATACTCTTCATGTATGAATGACGTCAAATTAAATTTGAGATTCTCCTCTTTTGAATTAATCCTATTTTTATCTTCTAGCTATAATAGTTTACAAATTACAGCCCTATTAATTTGACTACATTTTTCGGCTACCCATGCTAATGCTCTATACAGAATGAGATAAAATAAACGTTTTTCATCTTGATGAGCTAATTGAGTCCGGTAGTGGTCATGTGATGCTAAATTTATTATGAAATGGAACTTGGATTCCTTATCTTTAAATTGAAACCTATTTCAATCTTCTAGCAATAATAGTTTACGAATTACAATCTTTTTAAATCGGCTCTTTCTTTGCAGACACCCTGTATTCATATTCTTTACCGTTTCCATATTCCTCACCTAATTCAGTTTAATTCAGGTATTTGGAGTTTAGTAACACTAATATATGTTTATTTCCATAATATAACAAGGCCTCGTGGTGTAGTGGCTAACGCATCGGACTCTGAATCTGATGACCCGGGTTCGATTCCCGTCGAGGGCTGAAATTTCCACAGTTTTTTTAATATTTTCATTTATTGTCATGACCCGTAGTCAAGATACTGCCACAATAATATTCATTAGTAGCTCCAGACAGACATACGAACAAACTCTTCTCTCAATACAGTATGAATTGGAGGGTTAAGAGGTAAAGTTGGGTAACTACGATCCTGTCAGAACTAACCATACTTTACCTCGCACGTCTAATTTAATATTTACTGAACGGTAAAGTTGGGTAAGTCATGGTAGGTTATACACTCATTTCGCGCATTTAGTGAGTGGTAAACTCGAGTGTGGAGTTAACTACCTTTACCTCAACACCAAATAGTGTGTGCAGTGAGAGGCACACTTGGGTGAGTTTATACACAACTGTGCTTCTAAACAGTATTGTCCTTACGGTGAAAGGTAAAGTCGGGAAAGAACAAACCCAACTATGCATTTTACAGGTCTAGTGATCCAAATGAAATAATATTTGATCCAAGATAATATCTATTTTATCCAAGTGAATTGGAATTTGATCTTAATGCAATTGAATTTGATCCATGTGAAATAATACTTGATCCAAGTGAAATAATATTTGATGTAAGTGAAATATTATTTGATTCAAGTGAAATAATATTTGATGCAAGTGAATTATTATTTGATCCAAGCGAAATAATATTTGATCCAAGTAAAATAATATTTGATGCAAGTGAAATAATATTTGATGCAAGTGAAATAATATTTGATCCAAGTGAGACAATATTTGATGCAAGTGAAATAATATTTGATGCAAGTGAAATAATATTGGATCTAAGAGAAATTATCGAATATTTTATCATTCCGATACTTCACATTTTGTGTCTTACAAGAAAAAAGTAACGCTTTTAACATTTAATATATAAAAATATATTTGTATAATTTATGAGAGATTATGATTGGCCACCATAATCTCTCATTGTTCACCATAATCCTTCAGTACCCACCATAATCTTTCATTGCTCACAATAATCTTTCATTGCTCATCATAATCTTCCATTGCCCACCATAATCATTCATTGCCCACAATAATCCTTCATTGCCCACCATAATCATTCAATGCCCACAATAATCTTTCATTACCCACCATGATCTTTCATTGCCAACCATAATATTTGATTGCCTACCATAATCTTTCTTTGTCCACTATGTATAATCTTTCATTATCCACCATAATCATTCATTGCTCACCATAATCTTCCATTGCCCACCATTATCTTTCATTTCCCACCATAATCATTCATTGCCCACCATAGTTCTTCATTGGCCACCATAATCCTTCATTGCCCACCATAATCCTTCATTACCCACTATAATCCTTCATTATCCACCATAATCTTCCATTGCTCACCATAATCTTCCATTGCCCACCATTATCTTTCATTGCCCACCATAATCATTCATTGCCCACCATAGTTCTTCATTGGCCACCATAATCCTTCATTGCCCACCATAATCCTTCATTGCCCACCATAATATTTTATTGCTCACCATAATCATTCATTCCCAAGCATAATCCTTCATTGCCCACCATAATCTTTCATTTTTCACCATAATCCTTCATTGCCCACTATAATCCTTCATTACCCACCATAATCTTTCATTGTCCACTATAATCTTTCTTTGCCCTCCATAATCTTTCATTGCCACCATGATCTTTCATTGCCCACCATAATGTTTCATTGCCCACCATAATCTTTCTTTGCCCTCCATAATCTTTCATTGTCCTCCATAATCTTTCTTTGCCAACCATAATCTTTCATTGCCCACCATAATCTTACATTGCCAACTATAATCTTTCATAGCCAACCATAATCTTCCATTGCCCATATAATCCTTCATTACCCACCATAATCCTTCATTACCCACTATAATCCTTCATTATCCACCATAATCTTCCATTGCTCACCATAATCTTCCATTGCCCACCATTATCTTTCATTGCCCACCATAATCATTCATTGCCCACCATAGTTCTTCATTGGCCACCATAATCCTTCATTGCCCACCATAATCCTTCATTGCCCACCATAATATTTTATTGCTCACCATAATCATTCATTTCCAAGCATAATCCTTCATTGCCCACCATAATCTTTCATTTTTCACCATAATCCTTCATTGCCCACTATAATCCTTCATTACCCACCATAATCTTTCATTGTCCACTATAATCTTTCTTTGCCCTCCATAATCTTTCATTGCCACCATGATCTTTCATTGCCCACCATAATGTTTCATTGCCCACCATAATCTTTCTTTGCCCTCCATAATCTTTCATTGCCACCATGATCTTTCATTGCCCACCATAATGTTTCATTGCCCACCATAATCTTTCTTTGCCCTCCATAATCTTTCATTGCCCTCCATAATTTTTCTTTGCCAACCATAATCTTTCATTGCCCACCATAATCTTACATTGCCAACTATAATCTTTCATAGCCAACCATAATCTTCCATTGCCCATATAATCTTCCATTGCCCACCATAATCTTCCATAAACAACCATAATCTTCCATTGCCAACCATAATCTTCCATTACCCACCATAACCTTCCATTCATTGCACATCCTAAAAATGTTTCATTGCCAACCATAATAATCTATCATGGCCAACCAAAATAATCTATCATTGCCCACCATAATAATATATCATTGTCCACCATAATAATCTGTATAATATACTATATATATGAGCCTAATATACCGTGACCATTTGAATATTTAGCCTGAGTTCGTATATATCTTTTTAAAAGTACGTTCAGTTCTTTGGTCCCACTACATTGTTGGAACACTACCTCTATATATATCAAGGTGTTCCATGACACTGCATGATTCATTTTAATGCACTCTACCGCCTAATGTAGACGTGTATTATACTCTGTCAATCGTACAAACCAATTACGATTGACCAAGCATTCATTACTTCTATGTCTTTATTTTCCACCTCCTTTCTTTTTTTTTCTTCTCTAAACTCTAAATTAATAATGAATTGCTAAATGCCTCAATGAGTCGCTAAGACCCTTCACTTGATGTGATACCCACTTGCCGAAGCCGGCTGATGTAAATGCCAACATGGTAATTCACCATTCTTGTCAGTATGACATATAAATGCTGAAATGACTTATTTGAATATAAGCGACCCTTAAGGCGAATATCCGAACTTATTCTTTTTAATCATATGGTCACCGGTATTCTTATTCTAATTTTTAGGTTGCCCTAGTTTTTGTGGACTGACGTCACTCTATCGGCAATGTCTGTCCTAAACCATTAGACTATAGGTAATACTTAAAACTTTATACTCTCATAATATTCTCATTCTTATTCTTATTGTTCTCATTCTTGAGAGTGATATTAAATTTAAAAAATGAAAGAAATTAAAAATTATTTTAATATTTAGATTAGTTATTAATTGAGTAAACATATATTTAATCATATTTTTTATTTTAATTGAAAAATAAAAATGAAAATAACACAGAGAGATATAACTGTCGAGTAATTAACTACTCAACTACATTTCAAACTGTGTTTCTTCTATATACCTCAATGACCGAAAATAATTTGAACTTCATTAGGTATAATAATGTTACATAATTTAAAGCGCTATCGGTATAATTTGAAATTAAACAGATCATTAATTTCCTCATAATCACGAGTAAACTAAGTCATAAAATATACATTTTATTTTGATAGTCAGTCATTTTAAATCTTGAATATGATAGAGTCAGATAGACAGTGGTTTACTAAACGCAAGTCCACCCCAAGTGACTGTATGAGAACAAACCTATTTACAAACATTCAAGCTTTGAATGACCAGAAACTAATACAATGAATTACATTAGATGTTAACATGAATGTATAGTATAAATTTGTAAATAAAATAACAGTTTATAAAGAAATAGAAGTACAAAGTTAAAAACATTATTTTTTCTCTCTGTAATCATTTACCGCCTAATTATTTTCCCCAAATCTGTATATCCCTATTTACTATATAGTATTATTATACGTTCACACGCACCGCCCCATCATTTCACCCCCTCCCTCCATCTTTATCAGTAGTTTTTAGCTACCTACCGAAATGTTTAAAGCCCCGTCCAGACGGTCAAATTTTTCAGAGAAGTGACAAACTTAATGACAAACAAAATGACGATAACTTCCTAGCATCAGCAAACTGTCAAACTTTTCATCAGTTTTTTTATTCCAACATGTTGGATATCGTCAGCAAAAAGTTTGTCAAACTATTTGCTGACGATAAAGTTTGAAGTACACACTGACTTTCCGGCAATAATATTTTTTTATTTGCGCGTCATTTTAGTTTATTACAGCTAGGTACACCTACAAAAACCTCATTTTTTTCAAACTTAGTATCTATCTAGTTACAAAGGCTGACGACAGACTCTTTAATACTTGGTTGTATTAGATCTAAGTTATAGGTAGGCTACCTACGTTGTGAATTGTTTTCTATGATCTATTTTTGACTATCCTTTTCAAGACGATATTTTGTCATTAAAAATAAATTATTTTTTCTGGTTTCATACTATTCTAAATTTAAAAAATATACATACCAAGTTATATAATTTTTATTTTCACGATATATAACATTAATTTTGACGAAACTGACGCCAGTGAACCTCAAACTTTTGGCGAGATAATTTGACCGTGTGGACACTCCTTGAAAACTGACGATAATTTTGTCATTTAGTTTGTCATTAAGTTTGTCACTTCTCTAAAAAAATTTGACCGTCTGGACGGGGCTTAACAAATTGATGAGCCTAGAACTGCAAAGAGGAGCTATAACATGACAACTGATAGATCTCTGTATTGTTATTACCAAATTATATTATAATGTTGAACTAACATATAATTATTATTGGATATGATTATTCTAGAATCTAAAATAATCATGCATTTTCACAACTATGGTCGTTGTTAAAAAAATATTATTGAAATATATAAAATCAAATTCTGGATAAAAAGATGTATTATTGTAACTGTTATTTGAATGACGATTTGTGATATATTGAGTAAATTTTATACCTAATGGTAATTTTACATATAATATGGTTCATACTACCTAGTTAAATTATTCGATTGAGGTATTTGTTATTAAATTTAAATAAATATTGATTAGTTATGTACAATAATTTGGATTGCAGACTTATTAGGGTAAGTTCCAAGTTATCGAACAGTTTCATTTTCGAGCACGTAAAAATATATTATAATTCTTATTCTATACTCATATTAACCTTTTTTACTTGTTCGTAAAACTAGAACTGTTCGATAACTCGGAACTTACCCTATAGATAGGTATGATTTACTTGGTTGTTTTAGTAACGTGGTACCTAGCAACATACAGTCTTTTAGTTAAAACTTATAGGAAACGTAACAATGTTCGGACACCCATAGTTCTCGGAAAGTGAATTTTCTACAACATATCAAGGTAGTTAGTACTAAACTAGGAAATGCTTTATGTTTTCGGTTATATTACTATAAATAATGTAATTATTTTGTTGAAGATTTCATTACTATGATAATAGTGAAATATTGTTGTAACTTATAAGTTACAAAGTTCTTATCTTCTTTGTAACTTATAAATTAAATTAAATAATACTAGGTGTATAGTACATATCATAGGATATTTTAAAGATTATACTTATCCATTAGTTCTCTCTTACTCTCAAGTAAAAGAGATAGAAAATATTTGTGATTGAGCAATGAGTGCTTTACTTCATTCACTCTATTTGGTGCCTATAGTGACAAAATATAAGGGGGGTGGGGGGTCGTAAAGGAGGGGGCTAAGGGGGACAGGGGAGAGTAGCGCTATGGTTAGTAGTGGCGGGATGTGTGCTATCCTCCAATAACCTCATTTATGAAATATTTATTTCTTCCCTAATAATAATTACCTTGTTTGCAATAAATCATGTACATTTAAGTTTACTTCACAACACTGTTTTTACAGGATGGCATATTTCTCTATACCAGTAAATGATTTAAATCATTCACTGCAATATAATTAATAATTTATGTATAGTTTATATATTTGTTACTAGGCCCTATAAATAAACAAATAAATAATTTAATCATTTCCCCTTCGGTCTATTGGTGATACCTAAGTAAGTAGTGTCTCAGATGATTGACAGATGATTGACAGTTGTACAACCAGTGACATAAGTCAGGCAGCCAGTGGAAATGACTGTATTTTCGCGCGCTTGACAAAATTAAACAGTCCACCACTTCACATGAATGACCAATGATTAAAACACTGAAATTACATCATATGTGAAAACAAATGTATTTGTTTGTGTTGTATATAAAATATCAGCTTATAAATTAGCATACATTAACTTAGAAGATAATTTCTTTCTGTGTAATTAACCACTCGTTCTTTTTTCCCCCACCCCCAATAATAAGTTACACCTCTCCTCGCCCTGTACCTCTCCCCCCTAAATCACAAAGTACCTTCCTGAGTAATGCAATGGAACTGTAGAGAAAACCTTCTTATGTAAAAAAAACGTTACTGAATTTTTCAAACCTTTTTTTTACTCACATACAGTTATTGAACTTATAATGTATCATAAAATGAATTATTTTATTACTAGGTTCTGATTTTAACTTATCTTATCACCTTCGCAGATTGCAGAATTTTACACTTTAGGCAGTATTTATTTATTTGTAATCATGCTAGGTTCTCGCATAACTCAAAAAGGTTTCAATCAAATTGCCTGAAATTTTTATGGGTGTTTGTCATTATCCAGGAACCAGTTGGTTAGATTTTAAAGATTGTTACAATAATTAGTAACATTATTTTATTATCATAGTATTCTTTAGTGACACATTTTAGTTAGGCTATATATTTAATGTTATTTGAACATATTATTGATTAGGTAGGTGGGAAAAATAACTTTCATCGTAAAATAAACACTAAATTTACTATCATTGATGACTGACTGTAGGTACTGTCGTACTGGTAATTGGGACTAGAAGTGATACTTTTCTAGGTATTTAGGTAGGTACTACACCTTTTTAACTTAAATTTAAAACATTTTTATATTAATTTAAAAGAAGTCAAGTTATATCTAAAAATTTAGAAAAAAAGTAATTCGAGTTATATATGAAATGGTTCAACTTAAAGCTACTCCGTGAATGCAATCACTATCCAAGGAATGTGACGAAAAAGGTCCAAGCATCGATGGCTGCACTCACGTATGGAAGAGGAAAATGAAGAGGTGTTACAGTTTTCTGTGTTATTTCTCGTTTTACTTTTTCATTAAAATAAAATTAATTTTTTCATTAAATTAATTAATAATCCTAATAATATTTTTTTTCTTTCATTTTGAGAATTTTATATTCCTTTCTTAGTTTACTTTATTTCTAATATATTTGTATGATCCTTCATTCGTTGTATTTCATCATATAATGTTGTTTGTTGTATCCGCTAGTTTGTTGTACTACACACTTCATGATTATTTAATGACCTGTCACGCCCCAGCATACATATATTTGATGTTAAACAGTAATAAACTGCAGAAGTGTCGGACTGATGTTGGACTAGAGGGGCGTCAAACTAATGGTGTTGTCGGGCCAATGAATAGTAACCCTATGAGTTTACCTAAGAAGTGTAGTTGAAGAGTTTAACCCAAGCACTGTCTTCTTAAACTGCAAGTAGTTGCAACATGTAAAAATTTAAAAAATCCATTATCCAAATTACAACAGTTCGGGGCCTAAGGGACGCCACCCCCTTCTTTCCCATTCACCAAAGACCGCTAACGGATAGAGCCCTTGGGTGCTAAGTTTTAAAATCACGGTATGTTGCTAGGTACCGAGTTTATTTAGGGAAAACCATCAAATAATTCATACCTATCGATAGGGTAAGTTCTGAGTTATCGAACTGTTCCAGATTTACGAATAAGTAAAAAAGGTTAAAATGAGAGTTAAATTAATAATTATAATATATTCGCTTAATTACTTGCTCAAAAATATGGAACCGTTCGATAATCGGAACTTATCCTAATTAGTCAGTTGTAAATAACTAGTCAATATTCTTAAATCCAATTATTTATTTAAATTTACATCTCAATTGAATAACTGAACTACAATAAACAATGAATTCAATCAATCATACCTAAAAATGCTATCATTATCACTCAATATATCACAAATCTTCATTCAAATAACGGTCACAATAATACATCTTATTATCCATACTATGTGATAAGCCTACCTAATTGGATTTTAATATTATATTAATGTTTCTTTTAGAAACACAAGAAGTGATGAAACTGTATGACTCTTATAGATAATCAAAATTCATATCCTATAATAATTGTATATGTCAGTTCAATATTATAATATAATTTAAGTATAACAAAATACATTTCTATCATTTGACAATGCTTAGTTTTCTGCAGTTCAAGGCTCATAAATAATTTTTTAAACATTACGGTAGGTAGCTACTGATAGAGGGTGGGGGGGGGAAGGGGAGGTGTGAGATGAATGAGGGATGGGGGATCTGTACTTAAACACTGATATACAGTTTGGGGAAAATAATTTGGCAATAAATGATAACAGAGAGAAAAAATAACCTATTTGACTGTGTACTTCTATTCCTCTATAAACTAATATTTTTTTACAACTAAATACAATACATTTGAGTTAATATATAGTTAAATTTCAGCGTATTAGTCACTGGTCATTCTTCATATCCGTGAATGTGTGTGTACGTATGTTTGTTCTCAGAAGATCACTCACACTAGTGGACTTACATGTTAATTTCTCAATCACTGTCTATCGTATTCAAGATTTAAAACACTGATCGATTGACTGTCAAAGAAAATGTTGACTTTATGACTTAGTATACTAGCTCGTGATTATAAGGAATAAATATCTTTTTAAATTTCATATTATACCGATAACGCTATAAATAGTGTAAAAATATTGAACTTCAAATTATTTTCGGTCATAGAAGTTTATTGAAAGATACAAATGCAGTTGAGTAGTTAGTTACTCGTTAGGTACATAGAAACACTATTTTGGATAGTAGAAATTACCTTGCTACATTAGTTAGTTAATTACTAAATATGTACATAGAACCTAATAATCAGGTATAAGTAAGTTAGGGACCTACATACACCAATTGGGATATTATTAGGTACCTAGATCATATAGTTTGGGGTACGGTCAAGAGCCCCCGGTCATGAGCCCCCTTAGGTCATAAGCCCCCTCCCCCCGGTCACGAGCACCCTCTCCCTGTTTTTTTAAATCCTTAATTATCTAGTTAAACAAATGAAGAACTACTTAGATAGAAATAACTGAGAGTTGCTAATGTAGTTTGTTGTATCCGCTAGTTTGTTGTACTGCACACTTCATGATTGTTTATTAACCTGGCAGGGGGCTCTTGACCTAGGGGGCTTACGACCTACAGCCATAGTTTGACAGTCATGAACTGAGTACCTAAGGTTAGGTATCAAGATACACTTCTTGAGTTATTACAAATCAAATTAAATTGTTAGATACACTAGTTGGTTAATCATGAGTTAGTTTCAAGATACACTAGTTAAATTAGGTATGTAAAAGTTAGCGCACTCACAAGTTGTGACAGTTACAATTTTCTGTGTTATTTCTCTTTTTTTTCATTAAAATAAAAATGATTATTAAATAGATAGACTCAATTAAAAAATAATCCAAATAATAAAATAATGTTTGCTTTCGTTTTTTTAAATTTTACATTCCTTTGATCCTTTATAAGTTGACTTTATTTCTAATATGAATTTGTAAGATGCAATGATTCATTGTATTTCATCATTTAATGTAGTTTGTTGAATCCGCTAGTTTGTTGTACTGCACTCTAAATGATTATTTAATGACCTGGCGGGGGTATTGGGGGGGGGGGGGGGGGTTGTGGCACGCCCCCCTATGTACATATATTTGTAGTTAAATCAGTTAGAATATGCAAAAGTGTCGGACTAATGTCGCGTCGGACTAAGTAGTAGTCGGACTAATGAGGCGTCGAACTAATGGTGCGTCGGACTAATGAATAGTAACCCAAACTAGATTAGTACATATATATATTATCAACTTCAAATTTCCTGACCGTATTATTTCGTAAATAGTAATTGCAAATATTCTTTAATCTATTGGTTCCTAAGTATACATAATATAAATATAAATATAATATAAATAATTTCCATCAGTACAAAAAATCTTCAATTCAAATATTTAAATCAATAGGAAGGTATTCTTCGTCTATTAGTTATTAAGAGATATTATAATATTCAAACATTGGTCTAGGTAGCTATCTGAATTAAGTATTTTGTATTGCGTTGCGCTATCAGTGCTCAGCTGTAAAATATTTAATAAATTGACATAGGTAGTGGGTTCAGTTACGAATTATCGGTCAGTTCCACATTTTCGGTCATATATATAATTGGTATCCTGATAATTATCACTAATACCTATTAAAATAAAGAGTATATAATATATTTTATTGGAATGTTTATTTTTTCTCCTTTGTCTGAAAATGTGGAACTGTCCAATATTTCGTAACTTACCCTAGATAACCATGAATTAGTAGACATATTTGATAATGACGTATGGTACAGTATATATATCAGAATAAGTTTTATAAACTCCCTTTTTTATGAAAGATTCATTCATGTAGGTAGTACCTATTCAAATTTGAATGTATTTTGAAGCTTATGAAATTGACGTGAAAAAGTGGCACTAATGTGTCACTTACATACAAGTTAAATATATCGTTAAAATGAGAGTAGTGGAGTAATGGAATGATGAATATATTAAGGTAATAATGAGGATACAAGAACTATTGAAGAAATATAATTTAATTTTTCAGTGTATAGCTTATGTGTGATCAAGGTTTAAAGATAAATAATTATTATTTCATTGTCAAGAAAAAGTTAGTTTTTATTGCAAAAATTGAATACCATCTGTCAAACTGTTACCTAGGTAATACTAATATTAGTAACCTCAAAAATTATATCGTACACGCAAAATTGAAAGAAATACAATTTCTTACATATGTACCTAGCTAACTATGAAGCTTATTACTTTACCTGAACCTAATAATGGAATAAAAAACATTGCACATCAACCTAGCTCATTCAGTAATGTAAAGATTATAAACTTCCATAGTTGAAAATAATTTAGAACTTGAATATATTTTCTAATTATAACCTAATATTTAACCATAGCTGGATGCAACACTAATAATTGTAATACCTATTATTTTAATCATGAGTATAACGTGCGATAAAATCGTCAGTGAAAGTGACTGTACAAGAACATTCGTACGTACATGTGCTCACGCCTTCAACTGAATCAAAACTAGACATGAATTGCAATTGTTATATACTATTTTGTTATAAATAAATTAAATAAATTAGCAGTTAACAAAGAGATATTAGTACATACTTTGATTGTAGATTTGTTTTCTCAGTGTACCTATCATTCACTACCTTTTTCCTTGTATATTGTCAACCCCTTCCCCTTCCTTATATTTGTCTTTTGAGCGTATTTATATTATTAATAAATATTAAATACCCACTATTATTTGGTACATAAATAACATTATAATATTGCAGTATTTTTTATTAATTATTGGATATTTATTATGCTAACATTACCATTTATTTTTAATCACTTTTTCTTTGCATTACATTACTGAAATTTTGAAACCTAGTTTTCTCAGATACCTAGGTTTAGAATAATCAATATTTCAATCCATCAAAAGATGACTAGTGTCATTGTCACTATGCACTAAACATATTTTAATTACTTAAACTGATTCATTATATTTATATTATTTTTATCTTACCTAATTCATTTCTAAATTATCAGTAAATGCAACACGTTATTATTATCTGAACATATCAATGATTAGGTAGATTGAAGATATATATACCTACTGAAAAGTAATCGATAAATTATTGGTTGCTAAATTAGTATCTATAAATAGTTGAATACATCCAGAACCTATAAGTTTCAGTAAATATATCAAAATAGTATTATTGCTGCACTATCAGTAGGTAGGTAAACTATTGAATATTACGATGACATTTTATTAAAAATAATTATAGTTTGATATATATATATAAATGAGAAATAATAGTGTTTGTATTTTGTTATTCATGAATGAGTAACAAAAGGTAGTAATTGTTTTGTGTTCGTGCTTTTAAATTACTTCATGAGGTATTAGGTACCAGCTTATAATGTTAATTGAATTATTGCTAATGCTCATTACGTAACTAATGACTGTAATTTTTTTTGATATATGTACGATTCCAGAATAGTTGGGTATCCATTTACATAACCAACTTCACCTCCTAATCGATGGATAGATAGATATCGCCCCCCCCCCCCCCGCCTGCCCAGGAGACTGTAGATTATTGAGAGGACAAGTTGGGTAACTACACACACAAATTTACCTAAATATCATTGACTGAATCAGTGAGAGGTGAAGTTGTGGAACAACAGACACTACTTTACCGCAATAGAATACTGCTTTAATGTGAGCGGTGTAGTTGGGTGAGAACACACATAGGTACACCGTTTGAGATATTTCATATTAGTTTAGAAGTACAGTTGGGTAAGAATGCACCTAACTTTACCGTAGAGGAAAAGCTTCATTTCGTGGAGAGCGACACTTCGTAGTTACCCAACTTTACCTCTCTACCCTCCAATTATAACATTGAATGTCGGTAGCATGAATACGACTATAAAAATTCACAAGGGTGAAAATCAGTGGAAATAAATAGGATATTGACCCTTATCGAAAAGGTACAGAAAATATTAATTCAAATTAACTCTAATTTCTGAAAAAAAGCAACAGATATAGAACATTTAAGCAGATAGTCATTGGAGCTCCCCGGCGGAGTGGATAGCGCGCTAGCATCGCAACCAAAAGTCCCAGGTTCGATTCCAGGAGAAGGCGAAGTAATGGAAAAACTGACAGAGAAGCAAATATAGAAAATGTAACAGAAGTTAGTGAGAGATGTGATATAATGATAAATGTCTAAGAGACTAGTGGCGTGAAACACTAAAATCTGGATGTGTTGACAGGTAAATTTGGCGTAAAACATAAAAATGATGTGAAAAAACATGTGGCGTGAGACACATAAAAAGATGTGAAAAATATGTGGCGTAACACATGAAAATGAAGTGAAAAAAAGAAGAACGAAAAAATAGATAAGAAAAAAGACTGAGAAAGGAAAGAAGAAAGAAGAAAGAAGAGAAGGGTAGGAGGAAACACCCTTTTGTAGAAAGTAATAAAAACTTCAAATTTTAATTTTTAGTAAAAAGTTTTCAGATTCCAATGAAATTTCCTTACAGCAATTATAAATGATAAAATTAAATGATTTAAATTATACCTTTATTAATTAGTTAACCAATTTTATACTTTAATATATATGAATATGAAAATGAATTTGCACGATATGAACTAATCAATATGGAATAATATTACTACGGAGAACATTTTCAATTCAAATTGTACTCATAATAACAGTATAATGTTAGTCAGTGTTACTGGATACAAATAATGCGGTGAAGTAAAATAAAGATCACTATTATTGTACTTTTAAAATAATATTAAGAAAAAGTATTTCTTTTATGAGTAAAAACACTCACTATATTTAACAGCTATAAATAAATTTTCAATTTAGTCCACGGTTATCGAAACCAGTATTTGATTTACTTTCCTAATTATATAATTTCAAATTCTTATCAATGAATTTACACTAAATACGTGAGTTTCCATAGAATATTTATTGGAAGAGGCTTGGAAGCATGTATTTTACATGCTTATATACATGTATGTATATTATACATGTAGGTGCAGGAATGAAATATTGCATTCATACATCGAAAGAAAACGAAATAATTTAATTAGTAAATCTTAACGGGTTTTCTATGATAGATAAGTTTATTTTCAAAGTAATGAATGGATATCTAATTTAATTAAAAGATATAATATAAATATTGTTATATAATGTAAGGTAAGCTCTAGTATATTTAGATTGCTTCACATGTTGGGGTACATGCAGGTATCATGGAGAACAATTAAAATAATAGTTAACTATTAAATATCATGTATTTTTATCTAGAGTGTCCAAAATGAAGAAAGAAAAGATGGAAAAAATTAGTCTATCAAATTAATTTGAAAATAACAAACTATGTAGTGGCACAGGACGAAAAACTTTCGACTGAATTTTTAAAACTTATTTTAAACATCTTTATAGCTAGAGCGATACAATAAGGGTAAGTCTGGTACCTTTCTATTGTGTCTAGTTAGGACGATACAATAAGGGTAAGTCTGGTACCTTTCTATTGTGTCTAGTTATGACGATACAATAAGGGTAAGTCTGGTACCTTTCTATTGTGTCTAGTTAGGACGATACAATAAGGGTAAGTCTGGTACCTTTCTGTTGTGTCTAGTTAGGACGATACAATAAGGGTAAGTCTGGTACCTTTCTGTTGTGTCTAGTTAGGACGATACAATAAGGGTAAGTCTGGTACCTTTCTATTGTGTCTAGTTAGGACGATACAATAAGAGTAAGTCTGGTACCTTTCTATTGTGTCTAGTTAGGACGATACAATAAGAGTAAGTCTGGTACCTTTCTATTGTGTCTAGTTAGGACGATACAATAAGGAAAAGTCTGGTACCTTTCTATTGTGTCTAGTTAGGACGATACAATAAGGGTAAGTCTGGTACCTTTCTATTGTGTCTAGTTAGGACGATACAATAAGGGTAAGTCTGGTACCTTTCTATTGTGTCTAGTTAGGACGATACAATAAGGGTAAGTCTGGTACCTATTTGATTTTAAGAAATAATTTTAATTACGAATAAATAAAAAATATGCAATATTACTCCTATTTATACAAGATAATAATATTTCAATTTATTTCCAATACAAGGTAAATTATAATAGTAATTTTGCTAATTCTTTGAGTTTCGTTGAAATTCTTTCCAAATTCTCTAGTTTGTTAACTCTCTGTGCTTTTTATTTCAGGTAAATTAATACTTTAAAATGGAAATGAATTAAAATGAATGAATGTTCGTGTGACAGTTATATTTATATTTAATGGCATATCTAATAATTTAATTGATTTTCATTTGATGTTATACCATCAATTATAATATGCGCCCAATGCATAATAAAATACATAACAAATTAATTCATATACTTTTTACATGGAATATAACCATTCTTTCTCTATCTTGAATAGATTGAGTTCATATTTTCTGGCGTATTTTTCAAAGAGAAAAACTTACATATCACAAACATAGAAAAAATTGTTGCAAATTATCTTGAGATCATAAAGTTGAATATTCAGTTCATTTCTTATGATTTTCGCCCTAAAGAACAAATAAGTAGAAAATATCCAATAATTTCGTGCTACAACGTTAATCATTAAAATTAATTTGGAATAATTTCTATTTTTACATCAGAAAATAGAAATAGTTCCATAGTAACTGTGACGTCACTCTGAGCTGAACAACTCTGTCTGAAATTGAGTTGTTCAGCTCAGAGTGATAGACAAATAACTAACCATTCTAGTCTTCTTTTTATGACAGAGCTACAAGATAATTAATTGAAGTGAAATTAAGGTAAAAATAGAGAGCATAAATAAATATATATCCTCCTTAATAATTAGATACAAATAAAGAATTTAAAATATAATAAACAGTGGTCAGTGTTCCAGCTCCAACGTTTTACCGATTCAACCGTCACCAGTTGAATTCGTACCCAATAGAGTCAGAGTCAAATCCAATTGTCACAAACTGGATTCGAACCTGGGTCTCTTCAGGTGGAGGCAAGAACCTTAACCACTCGGCCACGACCGGCCAGGAGAAAAGCCACTAAAACCTATACTTAAAGAGAAAAATAATGGGAAAAATATTATTTAATTTAATGACTGCCGTAGCATGAATACCCACATTAAGGAATGAATTCCATTTATCTGTTCTTTAGGGTGAAAATCATAAGAAATAAAACTGATATTCAACCTTACGAACTGAAGCCACTTAAATGTTACAATTTTAAATATTTTATTACTCAGTAACCAGAAAACGTAGAAATCTAATGTTAGTCTTAATTTCATCGTTTATTCTTGTACTTTTCGAAAGGTGAAATAATATAATCATATTAGTAACAACTCTATCTGTGATTGGTCAGCTAAAGCAGTGAGTGCCCACAGAGCTGAACTATCTTCCTTTGATATCATCTGTGCAGATAGCACACTAATCATATTAGTAACAACTCTATCTGTGATTGGTCAGGTAAAGCAGTGAGTGCCCACAGAGCTGAACTATCTTCCTTTGATATCATCTGTGCAGATAGCACACTAATCATATTAGTAACAACTCTATCTGTGATTGGTCAGCTAAAGCAGTGAGTGCCCACAGAGCTGAACTATCTTCCTTTGATATCATCTGTGCAGATAGCACACTAATCATATTAGTAACAACTCTATCTGTGATTGGTCAGCTAAAGCAGTGTGTGCCCACAGAGCTGAACTATCTTCCTTTGACATCATCTGTGCAGATAGCACACTAATCATTTTAGTAACAACTCTATCTGTGATTGGTCAGCTAAAGCAGTGTGTGCCCACAGAGCTGAACTATCTTCCTTTGACATCATCTGTGCAGATAGCACACTAATCATATTAGTAACAACTCTATCTGTGATTGGTCAGCTAAAGCAGTGTGTGCCCACAGAGCTGAACTATCTTCCTTTGCTATCATTTGTGCAGATAGCACATTAATCATATTAGTAACAACTCTATCTGTGATTGGTCAGCTAAAGCAGTGTGTGCCCACAGAGCTGAACTATCTTCCTTTGCTATCATCTGTGCAGATAGCACACTAATCATATTAGTAACAACTCTATCTGTGATTGGTCAGCTAAAGCAGTGTGTGTCCACAGAGCTGAACTATCTTCCTTTGCTATCATCTGTGCAGATAGCACACTAATCATATTAGTAACAACTCTATCTGTGATTGGTCAGCTATAGCAGTGTGTGCCCACAGAGCTGAACTATCTTCCTTTGCTATCATCAGTGCAGATAGCACACTAATCATATTAGTAACAACTCTATCTGTGATTGGTCAGCTATAGCAGTGTGTGCCCACAGAGCTGAACTATCTTCCTTTGCTATCATCACATACATAGCAACATGACAAATACAATTCTTTTAACATATTTCAAATACTCGTATTTTTAACATATCCTTTTATAACAACACGTAATACATATGGTATCTATTACGAAAACTATTCATGGTATACTCAAGTTCAAATGAGTAAGTGCCACATGGTATACACATGGATTTGTTTGCAGCGAAAGAATGTTTCTTTATGTAAATTTGAATGTATTTCAACGAAGCTCAAAGAATTATCTTAATATTATTGAATCTAATTCATGTTATACATCACTCTTTTAGTAAACATATGAATTACTCTTCACATACAATCATTAACGTTATGTAACATGTTATTCGCCACCAGATGGTGTTTGCGTATAATTTTAATAATTTATAATTGATATTTGTTGAGATTTATTATCCTTTTTATTAACTGTTCATCTGTCATGGAAACTTAAATTCTTACACATCAGTAATTATCATCATTAAATATGCATGGTTAAAATTATCGTACTTTGCACTAACTATTTACTAGATTATAATTTCATTATTTTTTATTTACAATTTTGGTTCGTATGAAATCTTAATAATGTGCTAAAAATAATAAAATATAACATTACGTAGTCGTCACAATGCATTCAATTAATAATTATAATATTAATTCAATAAAGTTAAATACCTAAAATACATAACAAATAATAATCCATAGAATCTCTTTTATGAAGATAATCACCGTTTTCCCCATCTAAAATACATTAATTCTCTATTATTTTTAAAATCTCAGTGGGAAGTAACTAATATATAAGTTCCAGCAGATTTTCTAGAGAAGTGCGTGGCCGAGTGGATAACGTACTGGACTTCAGCGAAGAGGACCCGAGTTCAAGACCCAGCGAAGAAGAGGATCATTCTTTATCATAATATTTTTTTTAATTTATACTTAAATGATGTATATAATTATTTAAATAATTTCAAGCAGTTTTAGGTTTTTAAATTTATTTTAAATGACATTATTGATACATTTTATCTATAAATTTCACGAATAATTTTCAAAGACAGATGCTAGTAGCTCAGAAAAATAAAATATAATAATTTTAATTACCTTGAAATCATAAGGATGAGAATTCAGTTAATTTCAGATGATTTTCACCCTAAAGAACAAAATTAACGAAAATATTCCCAAATTTCTTATCCATGCTACGACATTCGTTTGTTAAATTTTATAAATTTTGCAGCAGAAAATGATTTAATTCCATAGTTACTGTGACGTCACTCTGGCTGATCAACTCCATTTGTGATTGATCAGGTTTCAAGTTATCGAACAGCACTACATTATCGAACATATAATAAAAAAATTGTTATCTGATATTAAATTTTAAAGGTACAAGATCCTAGTTACCGAACAGTTCCACATTTTCGATCAAATAACAAAATATTATTACCTAATTAAATATATCAACGGGGTAAGTTCCAAGTTATCGAACAGTTCCAAAAATTTTATTCATCTAGTTTAGTATCATAAAGGGGTAAGTTCCAAGTTTTTGAACAACTTAATAATTTCGATCGTATGACAAAATTCTATACATACTTAATTTGATATTTTTCTGTTGTTACTTTACTTTCTTTCTATCAAGAATATTAACCAATAGGACGTATATGTATCCTATTCCTCCAATAAGTAGATCTTCTTGGTTAGATTAAATACTTCCTAAAATGTCCTATTCAAATAGTTGTTGCAGTCGAATCCCACTTCAATGATCTTGGATCTTCTATGAACTCTTCTGTTCCAACTGCCAAGTTTTTCTGACAAGCAGAACTCCTATCGAAATATTTCTTCATTTTCTGTTTCATCAAATCCAAATCATATCTTCTCTTCATTCCACTTAGTTTGGAAATATTTCAGATGTGCTGGTAGCGGTGATTTGAGAGAGTGTCTGAATACCACTTCAGCTGGAGAACATCCTGTTTCATTTGGGTTGTTTCGCCACTTCGTTAGTCCAAGTAAATATTCCTCAGAGTCTATATTTCATTCATCAGTTGTTTTCTTAATAAGAGTTTTCTTTGCCTGAAGCCACAGCATGACAGTTGGACAAGGGAAAACATGGACTTGACTGCACGAAGTTCACTCCCCACCGTTTGAGAAATAACCTGAAATCTCTTGGTGAAAACTGAGGTCCATTGTCACATCTGAATGGTACGGGTTCTCCTAGATCAACAAAGCACTTACTGACTGCTGATATCAAGAACATTGACGTTGCTTGTCCTTTGTTAATTCTGAATTCAGTTGGTCATCCAGAAAGTCTATCTGTATAAACCATGTAATCTTTATTAATATCTAAACAAAATACAATTTAATGTACTTACTATTAAATAAAATCAAAGGAGTGCTAATATTACAGGCAATAATTTTACATGTTAATTATATTCTTAGTCTACGGTAATTAAATGAATATTTGATTTACTTTGTCTGGGTACTACAACTATTAACTGTGAAGTTAAATAATTAGACAATTAATGACTTAATTACCTGTCTCTATTTGCTTCTGATATCTAATAATCAGTGATTTAGTGTCTTTAGGGTCGGTAATACTCGAAGTAATTCCAATGCTACTCAAAGAGTTATCACAAACTATTTATCAAATACAATAAAACAGTTGAAAGTTAGCAATGAATATGGCGGTACAAAAATCTCTGACTAGCACGTTATTTCCATTGCCTTTAATGTGGTATTGTCACAGTTTAATGGAGTTAATTATAGAATAAGAAAAATGAAGAAAATTGGAGAAGTTATAAAAATTGTGAAAAGTTTAGGCCTCGCAGGGAATCGAACCCGGGTCATCAGATTTAAAGTCTGATGTGTTAGCCACTACACCACGAGGCCTTGTTAAATTATGGAAATGAACATATATTAGTGTTACTAATCTCCAAAAAATAATTCATTAATGTGAATTTGGTACGTAGTGAGGATACGCTAAAAAAAGTTACCCAAAGATCAGAGAATAAATTTGAACATTTAAAAATTATTTTGTCTATCAAATTAACTTGCAATTAATATAACTGATAGTAAATTTCATTTGTTTTCTACTTTGATAATAAACCAAAACTACTCAATGATAATGAATTATTTTGAGGTGATTTAATATTTTTGGGTCGAGTTACGTTTGTGATTTTTAAAATTTAAAAAAATATCCTCTCAATAATTTAAGTTTCATAATAAAAATATTTGTATCGTCAGATCTGTCATTAACAAGTCATTATCTGTTGGTAAATGCCCACTGTTCGACTACGGCGAGTGTTCGGTAATTGAGATATAATCCTAGATTGAATGACAAGATTTTATATAAAGTACTCACCATTGAATGTTTATTGACATTTTAGATTATTTTTTTTATCAAAAAGTTATTCTTAGAAACAAGTAGTTGGCTTGAAATAGAAAATGTAACGGTATCCCATTTTCAAATTTTGATCATGTACTAATAAATATTAGAAACCTCTCCAAGAAAAATATGAGCTTACTACATAATATTATAGATCTAATATATTACCATTAATATTCTCTTAAGTACTCGAAAAAAACACCTTCACCCGAGTAAACACGGCAAGATACTAATAGGCAGTTGTGATACGAGGCTACTTATAAACACATAATTAAATTTAAGAATGCTCTTTGTTTGTGGATTTATTCCTTTAGTTTTTAATGATTTAATTATTTGGTACGACAATAGCATATACAATATTTCAAATTACTTTAAAATAATTTGTTACTATCGAGAAGTTCTGGTTTAGTATTGAATTAGAAAAACGATTGGAATTTATTTAATAGTTCTCTTTCTAAACATAATTCTATTTTGTAATTTGATCGTTTGATACATTAATCTGTTAAAGTACATGTTTTGTAACATTAGAGAGTGTTAATATCCCATTTACGAAAATTGTCGACAAAACGTCTGTCAACAAAATTAGTAACTAATAAAGAATGTATTGTATAAGATTTTTTATAGACACGTCCCCTCCTAATGTAAAAACTGACAACATTTGAAAACATATGAAATGATATACAAATACACGCATAAGATATGAAAAGAATTATTTCCCTGTAGAGATCTAATTTACCAAAATTATATTAATTAACAAAGCCAGAAAATCTTAAGACTTCTAACACCAAATTTAACTGCTATTTGTGAGTCTAGCATTCAAATTTGGTGACTAAATGTTTGTTTGATTTGCTCTAATGTTCTTTGTAGTAACATGAATAAATTCTATAATTATTATTGGAAATAACATTCTATTTAATGTGATTAGCATTAATTTTAACGTTTGTTTTAAATAACACAGCAACTGAAGGCGAGTGTGACGTCATGACTTTAGCTCTCTATTATATTGTATTTAATAACAAAATAATGAAAGAGTTTGATAATTAGTGAAGGAGTTTATATAGAAATGATTTACCAACACCGTAGTCTGGTTACGGCTTCGATATTTAGAGTTTTGAATATTTCTTCACTAAATTTATTTTCCCAAAGAATTAGCAGGATAAATATAAGTTCCAAGCGTAATGTAGTTGGGCCGTGGTGGCCCAGGGGTTAGCGCGTTAGCCCCTGCCCGAAAAGACTCGGGTTCGATTCCCATTGCTGGCGCTAGCTTTGAGAATCGAATTTAAAAAATGTAAATATATGTACATAGATGGGACTATACCATCATTTTTACGCTTCTCTTTCATGTCGTTTTTCTTAATTAGCACTTTTATTTCATTAAAGATAGGAAATAACTTTGATAGGAATGCAGTATAAATAAATATTAAAAAATCGGAATTTTAACAATTATATTATATTCTTGTACAATATTCTATTTAGTAGCTAGAGGGTAATGTACCTTTTTTTATATGTTAAAGTGGCTCTTAACAGAGTTACTGAATTATGTGAAAATTTACTACACTAATAATGTAATAACAATTTAGTCAGGCAATAATTACAAATATTGTGGTGCTAATTCTGATGATGTAGTAATTCAAATAATGGTTTCAATCTCCGTAGACTTATTAGAAAGCTGCCAATATTAGTGAATTCCATTTCTGGAGGTACATCACAAAAGTAATGCATGTAAGTAATAACAAATGAATGCACATCATTGGAATAAATGTGTAAATTATACTTTCAAATTACAATATTTGTAGACGGTTTTATTTCTGTGGAGGAACGGAAAGTTATATATTTTTGTTATAATTTGGAAGATTGGCAATAATTTAGAACAACAAAACAATTACAACACTCTATTCAGTTTACAAAGAATGTGAAAAGGGAAGCTGAAGCAGCACCGGTGTACCTTGGTGGAGCTTTGTCTTCAATATCAATTTTTTAAATTAAAAACAAAATATGACTTCTTAATGGTAATAGAAAAATGAGTGACCACACGAGTTCAAGAATCAATCAATAAATTGACTCACCAATAATATAATTCTATTCTTTTTATTTCCTATGCCAATCTTACCCCTCCTAACCTCTGGGTTGATAGTTTACTTACTAACTTAGGGTTTGGTTCTTGCGTGATTTAGAAATAATTTGAACGAAGCTCTGAGAATTATCCTCAAATAAACATACAAAATAATAGACAATGCATTTAGTATGGACAAATCTTTAGCATGAAATAACATCTAATTATTGGTACAGGTAGATAGAGAATTAATGCAATAGTAAAGTGAGTGACTTTATTATTAAATTAATGAGCTGAGAGTGACGTCACAGTAATTGAGGGAAATATTTTTATTTGTACCTCCACCCAGCACGTTATTTTCATTGCCCTGAATGTGACACTATATGGCCACAGTTTTACGGAGTTAATTGTAGAACAAAATGAGTGGTGAGAGAAGAAAATTAATGAAGAGGTTAAAAAATTGTGAAAAGTTTAGGCCTCACCGGGAGGCGACTACATAGTGTAGTTTTACTAATCTCTGAAATAATAATATTGCAGAATTTGGTAAGTAATATGGATTCGGTAATAAAATATTCAACTGAAAGATGAGGAAGGAAATTTCCGCAAAAATAAATCACTTCAACTCCAAATTAATTTGTAATGAATTTAACAACTTAAACTAATCTTATACTAATCTGAATTAATAATTTATTGAACGAATAGTAAAATGTTATCCTAATAACCTTAGATTTAATCAATACTTTCATTCATTTCATATAGATTCATCTGTTAGTAAATTATATGAAATAATTACATTACATTTAATCATTAAATTGATTTGAATCATTGAATTATATTAAATCATATAATTGCGTTTTAATTATTAAATAACATTTGGATCGTTAAATTACTTCAAATCATTAAATTACAATAAATTATTAAATTATTTTGAATTATTAAATTATTTTGAATTATTAAATCATATTAAATCATAAATTTTATTTAAATCATTGAATTAAACTCTATCATCAAATTACATTAAATAATTTCTTTACATTAAATCAATAAACTTCAAAGTGTATTTGAATTATTTTATTTTGATATAATAAAGTTAAAATAATAAATATTGTCAGTATTAACAATTTTATTTTTTAGTAATTTAGGAAATTTATTGAGATTTGAAATATGAAAAGTGTCACTGATTGAAAAAACAAGAATATTCCGTAAGAATAGCACTGAATCATCCACTTCCCGTAGGAATAGCACTGCATTATTCACTTCCCGTAGTAATAGCACTGAATCATCCACTTCCCGTAGGAATAGCACTGCATTATTCACTTCCCGTACGAATAGCACTGTATCATCCACTTCCCGTAGTAAAAATACAGTATCATCCACTTCCCGTACGAATAGCACTGCATCATCCACTTCCCGTAGGAATAGCACTGTATCATCCACTTCTCATAGTAATAGCACTGTATCATCCACTTCTCGTAGTAATAGCACTGTATCATCCACTTCCCGTAGGAATAGCACTGTATCATCCACTTCTCATAGTAATAGCACTGTATCATCCACTTCTCGTAGTAATAGCACTGTATCATCCACTTCCCGTAGGAATAGCACTGTATCATCCACTTCCCGTAGGAATAGCACTGTATCATCCACTTCTCATAGTAATAGCACTGTATCATCCACTTCCCGTAGGAATAGCACTGTATCATCCACTTCTCGTAGTAATAGCACTGTATCATCCACTTCCCGTAGGAATAGCACTGTATCATCCACTTCCCGTAGGAATAGCACTGTATCATCCACTTCTCATAGGAATAGCACTGTATCATCCACTTCCCGTAGTAATAGCACTGTATCATCCACTTCTCGTAGTAATAGCACTGTATCATCCACTTCCCGTAGGAATAGCACTGTATCATCCACTTCCCGTAGGAATAGCACTGTATCATCCACTTCTCATAGGAATAGCACTGTATCATCCACTTCCCGTAGTAATAGCACTGTATCATCCACTTCTCGTAGTAATAGCACTGTATCATCCACTTCCCGCAGGAATAGCACTGTATCATCCACTTCTCGTAGTAATAGCACTGTATCATCCACTTCCCGCAGGAATAGCACTGTATCATCCACTTCTCGTAGTATTAGCACTGTATCATCCACTTCCCGTAGTAATAGCACTGTGTTATCCACTTCCCGTAGGAATAGCACTGTATCATCCACTTCTCATAGGAATAGCACTGTATCATCCACTTCCCGTAGTAATAGCACTGTATCATCCACTTCTCGTAGTAATAGCACTGTATCATCCACTTCCCGTAGGAATAGCACTGTATCATCCACTTCTCATAGTAATAGCACTGTATCATCCACTTCCCGTAGGAATAGCACTGTATCATCCACTTCTCGTAGTAATAGCACTGTATCATCCACTTCCCGTAGGAATAGCACTGTATCATCCACTTCCCGTAGGAATAGCACTGTATCATCCACTTCTCGTAGTATTAGCACTGTATCATCCACTTCCCGTAGTAATAGCACTGTGTTATCCACTTCCCGTAGGAATAGCACTGTATCATCCACTTTTCATAGGAATAGCACTGTATCATCCACTTCTCGTAGTAATAGCACTGTATCATCCACTTCCCGTAGGAATAGCACTGTATCATCCACTTCTCATAGTAATAGCACTGTATCATCCACTTCTCGTAGTAATAGCACTGTATCATCCACTTCCCGTAGGAATAGCACTGTATCATCCACTTCTCGTAGTATTAGCACTGTATCATCCACTTCCCGTAGTAATAGCACTGTATCATCCACTTCCCGTAGGAATAGCACTGTATCATCCACTTCTCATAGGAATAGCACTGTATCATCCACTTCTCGTAGTAATAGCACTGTATCATCCACTTCCCGTAGTAATAGCACTGTGTTATCCACTTCTCGTAGTATTAGCACTGTATCATCCACTTACCGTAGTAATAGCACTGTGTTATCCACTTCCCGTAGTAATAGCACTGTATCATCCACTTCCCGTAGTAATAGCACTGTATCATCCACTTCTTGTAGTAATAACACTGTATCATCCACTTCCCGCAGGAATAGCACTGTATTATCCACTTCTCGTAGTAATAGCACTGTATCATCCACTTCGCGTACGAATAGCACTATATCATCCACTTCTTGTAGTAATAGCACTGTATCATCCACTTCCCGTAGGAATAGCACTGTATCATCCACTTCTCGTAGGAATAGCACTGTATCATACACTTCCAGTATGAATAGCGCTGTATCATCGACTTCCCGTAAGAATAGCACTGTATCATCCACTTCCAGTATGAATAGCGCTGTATCATCGACTTCCCGTAGGAATAGCACTGTATTATTCATTTTCCGTAGGAATAGTACTGTATCATCCACTTCCCGTAGGAATAGCACTGTATCATCCACAAAGTATCGAAAGACGAAGTATCGAAAGACAAAGTATCGAAAGACATAGTATCGAAAGACAAAGTATCGAAAGAAAAAGTATCGGAAGACAAAGTATCGAAAGACAAAGTATCGAAAGACAAAGTATCGAAAGACAAAGTATCGAAAGAAAAAGTATCGGAAGACATAGTATCGAAAGACAAACTATCGAAAGAAAAAGTATCTGAAGACAAAGTATCGAAAGACAAAGTATCGAAAGACAAAGTATCGAAAGACAAAGTATCGAAAGACAAAGTATCGAAAGAAAAAGTATCGGAAGAAAAAGTATCGAAAGACAAAAATAGAAGGACATATAGCATAGAAAGAAAAATGTATAAAAAAGTTGAGGCCGTGCCTCCCTAGCCTGGTTATAAAAAAATGAGCCCACCTACAATTGAGCGCGAAACAATTAGGCCCAGGACAATTGGGCCCAAGACAATAATTTTTGGGCACAAGATAATTGAACAGATAAAAAATTGTTAAAACATTCTTCACTTGTTTGTGCAATCTTGATTTTCAGTATTTGTACGTTTAAATATTTTTTTACTTTATCTTGTTCCCAAATCTTGCTCTAAATTAAAAATAGTAGGGTGACGATATTGAGTTGTGTTGTGCATCACTCGATCTGTACCACCCTTCAATTACGTTAGTGGTACGAGGCAGATCTTCCATGACACGGTTGAAGAAACTCCACACACATGCTTTGAAAAGAGGATTTTGTCTCTTTCTTCTGAATGGCCTTCATATCGACGAAATAAATCTTAATGGAGCATTAACTACAAGTTAAATATTATGTATGCAGTGTTCTTTTATATAAAGGCAAAATCTCAATTCTCCGGGTTGTAACTGAGTTCACTTTTATCAGAGTCTATGGTATCAACTTAATTTGCTAATGTAATTACAAAGAAAAGCTTCTCTATAGTGTCATCTGTAACCATTTTATTAATGTGATCAATAGTGACCCCGTGTCCAATATCTTGGGGATCAATTACTGGGGTTTGGGGCAACATGGGGGGGGGGTTGTTAAGCCTCCCCCATTATGTTCGATAGTGACAAAATGTACACTGTTATTAAACTTCTATTTCATTCATCCATTAATGTAACTAGTTAGTAGGAGTGAAGTAATTGTAACTTTAATAGTTCCGTGGACATATATTTTTCTATTTGTATATATTTTTTATATAACCAAATTGAAGTGCCATATATATTATATAATAAACATATTTTAATAATAAGGATGAATTATATTTTATTTTAGTTTATTTATTGTTTCCTTTCAGTTTATTATTTGACTGTTTGATTTCTCCTAATTCGATTAATCTGGAACAATATATATTTTATGGCTCAATAATTTTTCTTTTAATTTTTATGGTTCACATTGATGTCAGTTATTATATAGATAGTTGTAGTCACATGCATGCGCCTAACAGATGAATATATTTAAAATAATTATACAGTATAGACAAATTACTCGGTAAAGGTATTTAAATTAACTACTCAATATATATTAAAGTCTACGGAAACCAAGAATAATATTTGATTTTATGTAATCACTAAATAATTTTTTTATTCATTAAAAATAATTCAAATTATTTATCATTTCTCTAATTTCTCCATCTATCTTTTGGTCAAACTAAAAATTTCAGCGTATCCACACTACTTACCAATTCACATTAATTATTCATTTTCAGAGATTAGTAACACTAATATATGTTTATTTCCATATTCTAACAAGGCCTCGTGGTGTAGTGGCTAACACATCAGACTTTAAATCTGATGACCCGGGTTCGATTCCCGGCGAGGACTAAGTTTTTCACAATTTTTTAACCTCTTCATTAATTTTCTTCTCTCACCACTCATTTTACTCTACAATTAACCTCGTAAAACTGTAACCATCTAATATCACATTCAGGGCTGTCACGGAACTATTTTAGGACTGAATAGAACCATGTGAAACTGTTGAAAGTTTTATTCCTCACTGATAGACGTGGCTGCAAAGACACAAATATACCTAAATTAGCTTAACAAATCAAAAAATATAGTTACAAAATTACAATGAAAAAAATGGTGAGTACGTATATAAAGTACAAGGGACTTAATTGAAGAAGTAAGACAGGAAAGTAGCAACAGATTTCCAGTTAGAAAGATAATCAACATGGATACTGCAAATCACATGAAATTAGTTCCGGCCTAACTAAACCTCCAATGGTACAATATACAAGGACTAAAATGGTACACCTAGCTACTAATATGAGAGTATATAAAGTTTCAACTTGTGTTGCTATAAAACCTAGATCAGGCAGAAGAAATTTAGCGTTAGAAAGATACGACTACATAGCTTTAAACATTTGTAAAGGAATACCAAGGTATTTAATATAATAGGACAAGACTAATAGGGAGAGTATCATTTCATAGTAAAAGGATTAGCAATTAGAAACAGATATAGATAGCGTTATATCAGTCACAGGGGTCTTTCCCGAAATTACGATCAGGTACAAGATATTGATACCTAACACTAAACTATAAATACTAAACTAACAAACAATACGCAACACAGATTAAATAATATTGATCAGAAACTTCACTCACTCGATATGGGGCATCCAAGTTACTATATACACAATTAGATTAGCAAGGAAAATATGGGATTTGTAGAGTAAGCCGTCACTATTGCCTAAGAACTGTATGTGATGCTAGCTGGAATTAAACTGACGCTGTTAGGATTGGAGAGTATTTGAAGTGAGGTTTGCAGTTAAATATTGCGTTGTCAGATGTGCAGTTCAGTTAAATATATGAATTAATGAAATAATATTTATGTATTATGAGAAAAACTGGACTGCCGTCACAAGGGCAATGAAAAGATCTTAGTTAGATGAGGTTTGTACTTAGAGTGTCACACTTCATGTTAACATTTAATAGTTTATTGTATTTGTTAAATAGTTTGTGATAACTCTTTGAGCAGCATTGGAATTTTGACTGCTTGGTAGCTCTTGCTTTAAATAACATAAAATAGAAATAGAAATATAGAAAGCATAGATATAGAGCAAAATATAGTGCAAAATAAGTACATCATTTCAAAGTAATGAATGGATATCTAATTTAATTAAAAGATATAATATAAATATTGTTATATAATGTAAGGTAAGCTCTAGTATATTTAGATTGCTTCACATGTTGGGGTACATGCAGGTATCATGGAGAACAATTAAAATAATAGTTAACTATTAAATATCATATATATTTAACTAGAGTGTCCGAAAATGAGGAAAAAAAGATGGAAAAAATTAGTTTATCAAATTAATTTGAAAATAACAAACTATGTAGTGGCACAGGACGAAAAACTTTCGACTGAATTTTTAAAACTTATTTCAAACATCTTTATAGCTAGAGCGATACAATAAGGGTAAGTCTGGTACCTTTCTATTGTGTCTAGTTAGGACGATACAATAAGGGTAAGTCTGGTACCTTTCTATTGTGTCTAGTTAGGACGATACAATAAGGGTAAGTCTGGTACCTTTCTATTGTGTCTAGTTAGGACGATACAATAAGGGTAAGTCTGGTACCTTTCTATTGTGTCTAGTTAGGACGATACTATAAGGGTAAGTCTGGTACCTTTCTATTGTGTCTAGTTAGGACGATACAATAAGGGTAAGTCTGGTACCTTTCTGTTGTGTCTAGTTAGGACGATACAATAAGGGTAAGTCTGGTACCTTTCTATTGTGTCTAGTTAGGACGATACAATAAGGGTAAGTCTGGTACCTTTCTATTGTGTCTAGTTAGGACGATACAATAAGGGAAAGTCTGGTACCTTTCTATTGTGTCTAGTTAGGACGATACAATAAGGGTAAGTTTGGTACCTTTCTATTGTGTCTAGTTAGGACGATACAATAGGGGTGAGTCTGGTACCTTTCTATTGTGTCTAGTTAGGAAGATACAATAAGGGTAAGTGTGGTACCTTTCTATTGTATCTAGTTAGGACGATACAATAAGGGTGAGTCTGGTACCTTTCTATTGTGTCTAGTTAGGACGATACAATAAGGGTAAGTCTGGTACCTTTCTATTGTGTCTAGTTAGGACGATACAATAAGGGTAAGTCTGGTACCTTTCTATTGTGTCTAGCTAGGACGATACAATAAGGGTAAGTCTGGTACCTTTCTATTGTGTCTAGTTAGGACGATACAATAAGGGTAAGTCTGGTACCTTTCTATTGTGTCTAGTTAGGACGATACAATAAGGGTAAGTCTGGTACCTTTCTATTGTGTCTAGTTAGGACGATACAATAAGGGTAAGTCTGGTACCTTTCTATTGTGTCTAGTTAGGACGATACAATAAGGGTAAGTCTGGTACCTATTTGATTTTAAGAAATAATTTTAATTACGAATAAATAAAAAATATGCAATATTACTCCTATTTATACAAGATAATAATATTTCAATTTATTTCCAATACAAGGTAAATTATAATAGTAATTTTGCTAATTCTTTGAGTTTCGTTGAAATTCTTTCCAAATTCTCTAGTTTGTTAACTCTCTGTGCTTTTTATTTCAGGTAAATTAATACTTTAAAATGGAAATGAATTAAAATGAATGAATGTTCGTGTGACAGTTATATTTATATTCAATGGCATATCTAACTATTTAATTGATTATTATTTGATGTTATATCATTAATTATAATATGCGCACATGCATAATAAAATACATAACAAAAATAATTCATATACTTTCACATGGAATATAACCATTCTTTCTCTATCTTGAATAGATTGAGTTCATATTTTCTGGCGTATTTTTCAAAGAGAAAAACTTACATATCACAAACATAGAAAAAATTGTTGCAAATTATCTTGAGATCATAAAGGTGAATATTCAGTTCATTTCTTATGATTTTCGCCCTAAAGAACAAATAAGTAGAAAATATTCCAATAATTAAGTATTCGTGCTACAACGATAATCATTAAAATTAATTTGGAATAATTTCAATTTTTACATCAGAAAATAGAAATAGTTCCATAGTAACTGTGACGTCACTCTGAGCTGAACAACTCTGTCTGAAATTGAGTTGTTCAGCTCATAGTGATAGACAAAAAACTAACCATTCTAGTCTTCTTTTTATGACAGAGCTACAAGATAATTAATTTGATTGAAATTAAGTGAATAATGGAGAGCATAAATAAATATATATCCTCCTTAATAATTAGATACAAATAAAGAATTTAAAATAAATAAACAGTGGTCAGTGTTCCAGCTCCAACGTTTTACCGATTCAACCGTCACCAGTTGAATTCGTACCCAATAGAGTCAGAGTCAAATCCAATTGTCACAAACTGGATTCGAACCTGGGTCTCTTCAGGTGGAGGCAAGAACCTTAACCACTCGGCCACGACCGGCCAGGAGAAAAGTCACTAAAACCTATACTTAAAGAGAAAAATAATGGGAAAAATATTATTTAATTTAATGACTGCCGTAGCATGAATACCCACATTAAGGAATGAATTCCATTTATCTGTTCTTTAGGGTGTAAATCATAAGAAATTAAACTGATATTCAACCTTACGAACTGAAGTTAAAAAATTATCATATAAATAATATGTCTGTCTGTCTGTATTTCTGTGATTGAGATATACAGGGTGAGCCACGTAAATGTTACAATTTTAAACATTTTATTACTCAGTAACCAGAAAACGTAGAAATCTAATGTTAGTCTTATTTTTATCGTTCATTCTTGTACTTTTCGACAGGTGAAATAATATTTATAATATTTTGATATTTTTCGAACTGAATCAAAAAATATGACTAAAACTCTATCTGTGATTGGTCAGCTAAAACAGTGTGTGCCCACAGAGCTGAACTATCTTCCTTTGCTATCATCTGTGCAGATAGCACACTAATCATATTAGTAACAACTCTATCTGTGATTGGTCAGCTAAAGCAGTGTGTGCCCACAGAGCTGAACTATCTTCCTTTGCTATCATCTGTGCAGATAGCACACTAATCATATTAGTAACAACTCTATCTGTGATTGGTCAGCTAAAGCAGTGTGTGTCCACAGAGCTGAACTATCTTCCTTTGCTATCATCTGTGCAGATAGCACACTAATCATATTAGTAACAACTCTATCTGTGATTGGTCAGCTAAAGCAGTGTGTGCCCACAGAGCTGAACTATCTTCCTTTGCTATCATCTGTGCAGATAGCACACTACTCATATTAGTAACAACTCTATCTGTGATTGGTCAGCTAAAGCAGTGTGTGCCCACAGAGCTGAACTATCTTCCTTTGCTATCATCTGTGCAGATAGCACACTACTCATATTAGTAACAACTCTATCTGTGATTGGTCAGCTGAAGCAGTGTGTGCCCACAGAGCTGAACTATCTTCCTTTGCTATCATCTGTGCAGATAGCACACTAATCATATTAGTAACAACTCTATCTGTGATTGGTCAGCTAAAGCAGTGTGTGCCCACAGAGCTGAACTATCTTCCTTTGACATCATCTGTGCAGATAGCACACTAATCATATTAGTAACAACTCTATCTGTGATTGGTCAGCTAAAGCAGTGTGTGCCCACAGAGCTGAACTATCTTCCTTTGCTATCATCTGTGCAGATAGCACACTAATCATATTAGTAACAACTCTATCTGTGATTGGTCAGCTAAAGCAGTGTGTGCCCACAGAGCTGAACTATCTTCCTTTGCTATCATCTGTGCAGATAGCACACTAATCATATTAGTAACAACTCTATCTGTGATTGGTCAGCTAAAGCAGTGTGTACCCACAGAGCTGAACTATCTTCCTTTGCTATCATCTGTGCAGATAGCACACTAATCATATTAGTAACAACTCTATCTGTGATTGGTCAGCTATAGCAGTGTGTGCCCACAGAGCTGAACTATCTTCCTTTGCTATCATCACATACATAGCAACATGACAAATACAATTCTTTTAACATATTTCAAATACTCGTATTTTTAACATATCCTTTTGTAACAACACGTAATACATATGGTATCTATTACGAAAACTATTCATGGTATACTCATGTTTAAATGAGTAAGTGCCACATGGTATACACATAGATTTGTTTGCAGCAAAAGAATATTTCTTTATGTAAATTTGAACGTATTTCAACGAAGCTCAAAGAATTATCTTAATATTATTGAATCTATTTCATGTTATACATCACTCTTTTAGTAAACATATGAATTACTCTTCACATACAATCATTAACGTTATGTAACGTGTTATTCGCCACCAAATGGTGTTTGCGAATAATTTTAATAATTTATAATTGATATTTGTAGAGAGATTTATTATCCTTTTTATTAACTATTCATCAGTCATTGAACTATTTACTAGATTATAATTATTCATTATTTTTTATTTACATTTTTGGTTCGTATGAAATCTTAATAATGTGCTAAAAATAATAAAATATAACATTACGTAGTCGTCACAATGCATTCAATTAATAATTATAATATTAATTCAATAAAGTTAAATACCTAAAATTCATAGCAAATAATAATCCATAGAATCTCTTTTATGAAGATAATCACCGCTTTCTCCATCTAAAATACATTAATTCTCTATTATTTTTAAAATCTCAGTGGGAAGTAACTAATATATAAGTTCCAGCAGATTTTCTAGAGAAGGGCGTGGCCGAGTGGATAACGTACTGGACTTCAGCGAAGAGGACCCGAGTTCAAGACCCAGCGAAGGAGAGGATCATTCTTTATCATAATATTTTATTTAATTTATACAGAAATGATGTATATAATTATTTTAATAATTTCAAGCAGTTTTAGGTTTTTACATTTATTTTAAATGACATTATTGATACATTTTATCTATAAATTTCACGAATAATTTTCAAAGACAGATGCTAGTAGCTCAGAAAAATAAAATATAATAATTTTAATTACCTTGAAATCATAAGGATGAGAATTCAGTTAATTTCAGATGATTTTCACCCTAAAGAACAAAATTAACGAAAATATTCCCAAATTTCTTATCCATGCTACGACATTCGTTTGTTAAATTTTATAAATTTTGCAGCAGAAAATGATTTAATTCCATAGTTACTGTGACGTCACTCTGGCTGATCAACTCCATTTGTGATTGATCAGGTTTCAAGTTATCGAACAGCACTACATTATCGAACATATAATAAAAAAAATTGTTATCTTATATTAAATTTTAAAGGTACAAGATCCTAGTTACCGAACAGTTCCACATTTTCGATTAAATATATCAACGGGGTAAGTTCCAAGTTATCGAACAGTTCCAAAAATTTTATTCATCTAGTTTAGTATCATAAAGGGGTAAGTTCCAAGTTTTTGAACAACTTAATAATTTCGATCATATAACAAATTCTTTACATACTTAATTTGATATTTTTCTGTTGTTACTTTACTTTCTTTCTATCAAGAATATTAACCAATAGGACGTATATGTATCCTATTCCTCCAATAAGTAGATCTTCTTGGTTAGATTAAATACTTCCTAAGATGTCCTATTCCAAAAACTGTTGCAGTCGAATCCCACTTCAATGATCTTGGATCTTCTATGAACTCTTCTGTTCCAACTGCCAAGTTTTTCTGACAAGCAGAACTCCTATCGAAATATTTCTTCATTTTCTGTTTCATCAAATCCAAATCATATCTTCTCTTCCTTCCTCTTAGTTTGGAAATATTTCAGATGTGCTGGTAGCGGTGATTTGAGAGAGTGTCTGAATACCACTTCAGCTGGAGAACATCCTGTTTCATTTGGGTTGTTTTGCCACTTCGTTAGTCCAAGTAAATATTCCTCAGAGTCTATATTTCATTCATCAGTTGTTTTCTTAATAAGAGTTTTCTTTGCCTGAAGCCACAGCATGACAGTTGGACAAGGGAAAACATGGACTTGACTGCACGAAGTTCACTCCCCACCGTTTGAGAAATAACCTGAAATCTCTTGGTGAAAACTGAGGTCCATTGTCACATCTGAATGGTACGGGTTCTCCTAGATCAACAAAGCACTTACTGACTGCTGATATCAAGGACATTGACGTTGCTTGTCCTTTGTTAATTCTGAATTCAGTTGGTCATCCAGAAAGTCTATCTGTATAAACCATGTAATCTTTATTAATATCTAAACAAAATACAATTTAATGTACTTACTATTAAATAAAATCAAAGGAGTGCTAATATTACAGGCAATAATTTTACATGTTAATTATATTCTTAGTCTACGGTAATTAAATGAATATTTGATTTACTTTGTCTGGGTACTACAAATATTAACTGTGAAGTTAAATAATTAGACAATTAATGACTTAATTACCTGTCTCTATTTGCTTCTGATATCTAATAATCAGTGATTTAGTGTCTTTAGGGTCGGTAATACTCGAAGTAATTCCAATGCTACTCAAAGAGTTATCACAAACTATTTATCAAATACAATAAAACAGTTGAAAGTTAGCAATGAATATGGCGGTACAAAAACCTCTGACTAGCACGTCATTTCCATTGCCTTTAATGTGGTATTGTCACAGTTTAATGGAGTTAATTATAGAATAAAGAAAAATTAAGAAAATTGGAGAAGTTATAAAAATTGTGAAAAGTTTAGGCCTCGCAGGGAATCGAACCCGGGTCATCAGATTTAAAGTCTGATGTGTTAGCCACTACACCACGAGGCCTTGTTAAATTATGGAAATGAACATATATTAGTGTTACTAATCTCCAAAAAATAATTCATTAATGTGAATTTGGTACGTAGTGAGGATACGCTAAAAAAAGTTACCCAAAGATCAGAGAATAAATTTGAACATTTACAAATTATTTTGTCTATCAAATTAACTTGCAATTAATATAACTGATAGTAAATTTCATTTGTTTTCTACTATGATACTAAACCAAAACTACTCAATAATAATGAATTATTTTGAGGTGATTTAATATTTTTGGGTCGAGTTACGTTTGTGATTTTTAAAAATTAAAAAAAATTTCCTCTCAATAATTTATGTTTCAAAAAAAAAATATTTGTATCGTCAGATTTGTCATTAACAAGTCATCATCTGTTGGTAAATGCCCACTGTTCGACTACGGCGAGTGTTCGGTAATTGAGATATAATCCTAGATTGAATGACAAGATTTTATATAAAGTACTCACCGTTGAATGTTAATCGACATTTTAGATTATTTTTTTTACCAAAAAGTTATTCTTAGAAACAAGTAGTTGGCTTGAAATAGAAAATGTAACGGTATCCCATTTTCAAATTTTGATCATGTACTAATAAATATTAGAAACCTCTCCAAGAAAAATATGAGCTTACTACATAATATTATAGATCTAATATATTACCATTAATATTCTCTTAAGTACTCGAAAAAAACACCTTCACCCGAGTAAACACGGCAAGATACTAATAGGCAGTTGTGATACGAGGCTACTTATAAACACATAATTAAATTTAAGAATGCTCTTTGTGTGTGGATTTATTCCTTTAGTTTTTAATGATTTAATTATTTGGTACGACAAAAGCATATACAATATTTCAAATTACTTTAAAATAATTTGTTACTATCGAGTAGTTCTGGTTTAGATATAAATTAGAAAAACGATTGAAATTTATTTAATGGCTTCCTTTCTAACCATAATTCTATTTTGTAATTTGATCGTTTGATACATTAATCTGTTAAAGTACATGTTTTGTAACATTAGAGAGTGTTAATATCCCATTTACGAATATTGTCGACATAACGTCTGTCAACAAAATCAGTAACTAATAAAGAATGTATTGTATAAGATTTTTTATAGACACGTCCCCTCCTAATGTAAAAACTGACAACATTTGAAAACATATGAAATGATATAAAAATACACGCATAAGATATGAAAAGAATTATTTCCCTGTAGAGATCTAATTTACCAAAATTATATTAATTAACAAAGCCAGAAAATCTTAAGACTTCAAACACCAAATTTAACTGCTATTTGTGAGTCTTGCATTCAAATTTGGTGACTAAATGTTTGTTTGATTTGCTCTAATGTTCTTTGTAGCAACATGAATAAATTCTATAATTATTATTGGAAATAACATTCTATTTAATGTGATTAGCATTAATTTTAACGTTTGTTTTAAATAACACAGCAACTGAAGGCGAGTGTGACGTCATGACTTTAGCTCTCTATTATATTGTATTTAATAACAAAATAATGAAAGAGTTTGGTAATTAGTGAAGGAGTTTATATAGAAATGATTTACCAACACCGTAGTCTGGTTACGGCTTCGATATTTAGAGTTTTGAATATTTCTTACCTAAATTTATTTTCCCAAAGAATTAGCAGGATAAATATAAGTTCCAAGCGTAATGTAGTTGGGCCGTGGTGGCCCAGGGGTTAGCGCGTTAGCCCCTGCCCGAAAAGACTCGGGTTCGATTCCCATTGCTGGCGCTGGCTTTGAGAATCGAATTTAATAAATGTAAATATATGTACATAGATGGGACTATACCATCATTTTTCAGCTTCTCTTTCTTGTCTCCTTCTTTTTAACTAGTGTTCTTATCTCATTAAGGATAGCAAATATTTTGTCTAGATATGCAGTATAAATAGATATTAAAAAATCTGAATTTTAAAAACTATATTATAATCTCTTATAATTTTCTGCGTAGTAGCTAGAGGGTGATATAACATTTTTTTAAATGTGAAAATTGCACTAAGTAAAATGATTTATTATTTTAATGTTGAAATTTACAACACAATTGGTGTTATAACAATTTAGTCGCGCAATAATTATAAACAATGTTGTGCTGATTCTGATGTGGAAGTAATTCAAATAATGGTTTCAATATCCGTAGACTTAATAGAAAGCTGCCAATATTAGTGAATTCCATTTCTGGAGGTACATCACAAAAGTAATGCATGTAAGTAATAACAAATGAATGCACATCATTGGAATAAAATGTGTAAATTATACTTTCAAATTACAATATTTGTAGACTGTTTTATTTCTGTGGAGGAACGGAAAGTTATATATTTTTGTTATAATTTGGAAGATTGGCAATAATTTAGAACAACAAAACAATTACAACACTCTATTCAGTTTACAAAGAATGTGAAAAGGGAAGCTGAATCAGCACCGGTGTACCTTGGTGGAGCTTTGTCTTCAATATCAATTTTTAAATTACAAACAAAATATGACTTCTTAATGGTAATAGAAAAATGAGTGACCACACGAGTTCAAGAATCAATCAATAAATTGACTCACCAATAATATAATTCTATTCTTTTTATTTCCTATGCCAATCTTACCCCTCCTAACCTCTGGGTTGATAGTTTACTTACTAACTTAGGGTTTGGTTCTTGCGTGATTTGGAAATAATTTGAACGAAGCTCTGAGAATTATCCTCAAATAAACATACAAAATAATAGACAATGCATTTAGTATGGACAAATCTTTAGCATGAAATAACATCTAATTATTGGTACAGGTAGATAGAGAATTAATGTAATAGTAAAGTGAGTGACTTTATTATTAAATTAATGAGCTGAGAGTGACGTCACAGTAATTGAGGGAAATATATTTATTTGTACCTCCACCCAGCACGTTATTTTCATTGCCCTGAATGTGACACTATATGGCCCATATAGTAATAATATTATATACTATTAATTATAAATATTAATTTAAATTTCTTTTTAAATATAATAATTAAATATATAATGCGATCCGATTGCTCAAAGTATACAACCAGCATCTAGGTATATTTTAAAACTAGATTGATTGTCAGTGTGGTTGCTGACCTAGTTTTAATGAGTTCTGAATTGATAAGTTGATAGTTTCAATTGAATAACTGAATCTAAATAAGTGGGAAAATGAAACAACTCGATAACACCTCTGAATTGATTAATTCAAAAATATTAAGTACAGGATTACGAGATACAGATTTTGATTCGCGCACAGTTTAAAAACATACTATGTTCTATGCACAATATTTACCGATTCGGATAAGAGGATTTTCGGGACGGAAGGTGATTGTGGTAGATGCACAGCGAAGAGACTCAGGTACGACAAGAACGGGGTTCTTTGGAATCCACAGTCTTTTATACTGGGTTCTTAGAGAATAGAATGGAGCGTAATTCCACTATGCTACGAGTTTTTGTTGGATTTTAAAGTCCTTGGCTACAGTTTCTAAAGTAATACAAGTAATACTCTAATGAGTTTTTATAAGTCTTCGTGATCTTTAATCCAATGAATTTGGTGAATTTATATCCTCTCCTCCGACAGAACAGATAGATAATTGTGCATAGCCAACCTTCATGATAGGTAATGATAGTCAATCCTAAATTATTCTCCTACTTATAACATTTGCAATCAAGATACTATTCAGATATTGCAAGTTAATCTGTATATAGAATTTAGGTAAAAAGATAATTGACTCTTACACATAGTCTCAGAATGCACATATGTTAATGTAATATAAGTACAATATTCAAATACAATCATACAATATAATAATATAATATTCAAATACAATAATAATATTTATATTCATATAAGATTATTATTGGAAAGTAGTTAGAGTTGAATATATATAGTCTAATATTATATTTTATATAATATTTGTTTCATATGATTCAATTTCTAACAGTATATAGTTACCTATTATTTAATTTAAAAATAGTTAGAGATAACCTGTTAGGTAACCATTAATCACTAATTAGATACCAAAACTATTACAACAATTTTTGATAGAGGTACTTTTATTCATTTCTGATAATAACTACGAAATTTGTTTGCAAATATAGTAAATATCTAAATATAAATAATTAATGTAACTGAAATAAATACAGCTACTGAACTCTGCAATTATTGCCATACGTGATAATGAGGATTGATTAAATAATTAATATTTTCTTTTTCAGGTTAGAGGTCATTACCATCGCCATAAGAAAAGGCCTCAAATTTTGAAAGGTACAGACAAGGCAGGTACTGCAATAACGGAAGGAAAGATAGGCACAACAGAATGTGAACGAACCCATAGCCAAGGGTAAATTATTATGTCTCTCACTAAATTATTGTATACCTGTCTTTTTAGCCTTGCAATTTGATTGAGACAATTTCCAAAGAGGATAAGTTTTGTTTTGATCTCACAGTTATATTCAGCTTTTTATTATAGTCATGTTAGTTGTAATATCATATCTAGCTATTCTATACTGTATTATAATCACACTTTATACTTACGATATAAAGCTAGATGTATTGTTTAATCACTTTATTGTTACTGTTGAATTACCTTTTTAATTGATAGGTTTTCTAAGTTCGTTCTACTCTTTTGTTGTAAAGAAATACGAATAAATAAATGAAAAACTAGAAGATGATTTTTATTTTTTCTTAATCATTATGATATTTATTTTATTAATAACAATGCTCTATTATTAATCTATTCAATGCTTCAAAAATAATTTATTGAACTCTGTGTTTTATAAATTGTGACCAGGTGGGTCACCTAGAACCACCTAGAACCGAAGTAATTTCAATATTGATTGTCAGTGCTTTAACGACCCGGGCCCCATCATTCTCGGCATCATCTTGGTGGGCCTAGTTTGTCAATGACCACACAGTACCAATGTGGTAGAGTCATATGTCACATGGAAACCATCTAGTATTAAGTTGATTTCAATATGGCTTGCCAGTTCTTTTAAGACCTTGGCCCCATCAAACCTCGATAACATCTTGGGCCAAGATGGTTTCAACATTAATAGCCCATGCTGTCACCACGTTGGCCCATTTTGTAAATAACCACACAGTACCAATACGATTTGTCATCAGATTACGGGCTTGAATGGTACCTAGTGCCCACATTGGCCCCATTAACTGTGATTGCGTGGGTAGAAAGGTACCAGACTTACCCTTATTGTATCGTCCTAACTATACACAATAGAAAGGTACCAGACTTAACTACATCTCATCATCCTGGTATCCATTTCTAAAGTTATACTTAGTATACACATGTTTTAAATAAATCCATATTACTTACCTAATTCAAATTAATAGATTTTTTAGAAATCTGAAACAATAATATGTGTTTATTTCAATAATTTAAGAAAGCCTCGTGGTGTAGTTGCTAAACTCCGTAAAACTGTGAACATCTTTCTATTGAAGAAGAAAAAGATGAATAATTTCGGAAAGAGTTTAGATTTTTCTTGAATAATTAGCATAATCATGAATAGGGTAAGTTCTGAGTTATCGTATGGTTACATATATTCGGACAATCAAGATAATCATATATAATAATTAATTTTCAACTGTTATTTTAATTGTTCTCCAAGATACCTGCAGTACTCCAATATGTTAAGTTATCGATAACTTAGAGCATACCCTACATTGTTTGAACAAATTTCTACTTAGATTTTAATTATATATATATATAAGCTAACACACGTATTTGGTGAGAATTCATTAATAAGAGAACTGAACTCTATAAAATTAATGAAGTAAATAAAAATACTAGTTTCGATTACCGTAGACTAAATTGGTAATATTATCTAAGGGCCACCGCACACGAGCATTTCTTCGCCGCAACGTGAAATGAACGCAGACGCATGACCAGGGCACACGAGCGTCATTTTGACGCAACAGAAAATTATCTCAGATGCATAGGGAGTGACAGGCAGCATGTATCAGTCACACTATACCTAACTAGTCACACTATAGGCTATCTAACTAAATAGTCACACTATACCTAACTAGTCACACTGTAGGCTATCTAACTAGTCACACTAAACTCAACTAGTCACACTGTAGGCTATCTAATTAGTCACACTATACCTAACTGGTCACTCTGTAGGCTATCTAACTAGTCACACTATACCTAACTAGTCACACTGTAGACTATCTAACTAGTCACACTATACCTAACTAGTCACACTATACCTAACTAGTCACACTGTAGGCTATCTAACTAGTCACACTACACTTAACTAGTCACACTGTAGGCTATCTAACTAGTCACACTGTAGGCTATCTAATTAGTCACACTATACCTAACTGGTCACTCTGTAGGCTATCTAACTAGTCACACTATACCTAACTAGTCACACTGTAGACTATCTAACTATTCACACTATACCTAACTAGTCACACTATACCTAACTAGTCACTCTGTAGGCTATCTAACTAGTCACACTATGCCTAACTAGTACAACTGTAGGCTGTCTAACCAGTCACACTATACCTAACTAGTCATACTATAACTAACTAGTCTCTCTGTAGGCTATCAAACTAGTTACACTATACCTAACTAGTCACTCTGTAGGCTATCTAACTAGTCACATTATACCTAACTAGTCACACTGTAGGCTATCTAACTGGTTCTAGGAAAATTCCACTGCGGAAGATTCCACTGGGAAAATTCTACTGAGGAATATTCCACTGAGGAAGATTCCACTAAGAAAGATTCCACTGGGAAAATTCCACTGAGGAAAATTCCACTAAATATAAATAAATATATAGATTGTACTGCTTATTTCCTAAAACAATACTTTAAAAATTGTAATGTTCATATTATATACCCTTTTTGTGATATTCATTACAGTGTTTCTTTTTAAGTGGTTTAGTAAGTGAATACCATTATATAAATTTTCTTAATGTACGTTTTCTTCGTGCAACACCTAAGAAAGATGTATTCCAATTGAAATGAAGATATTTCTACTTAAAAAACTATCTTTTTTTTTATTTAGCTTCTTATTCCGCAAATTTGATTACAGTTAAGGGTTATTTTCATTTGGAATGTAAGTTTGAGTTTTAAGTAGGGGCAAATATAGATATATGTTATACGATACGAAAGTGGAACGTAACTCTGGTCTACTTCGAGTTCTTGCTGTAAAAATTATTAAAAAAACAGTACAATTTTATTTTCCGATAGAACACAGATTAACTAATATAAGAATAGAAGTTGCTTCACACATTTATAGTTAAAATACATTATCTGCATTAAATAGATGGTTAAGATAAACTGAAAAATTAGCTCAAGACACTATCCTACACTCTGCTAGATTAACATTGAACATATCTAGATATTTATTTGAATGAAGATAGCGTTTCTTAGCTATCAAGTTACAGGAACAGTTCTGTCACTGCATATTTTGGACTGTCATTTAACCTTTTGGACAGACCAGTATTGTTTTTTATAAAATAATAAATACAACTTATAATAAATAATTACAATCACAAATAATTAATTACAATCACAAATAAATAATTACATTTACAACTATATACAATTACAAACAAATACAAATTACAATAATTTTAATATATTTACAATTTAGAATGCAAAAATAATAAATAAAATACAATTTAATTTTGAAATTTGTTTAGTGGAATTTTCCTCAGTGGAATTTTCCGAGTGGAATTTTCCCAGTGGAATTTTCATCAGTGGAATCTTCCGCGCACCATCTAACTAGTCACACTATACCTAACTAGTCACACTATACCTAACTAGTCACACTATACCTAACTAGTCACACTATACCTAACTAGTCACACTATACCTAACTAGTCAAACTATACCTAACTAGTCACACTATACCTAACTAGTCACACTATACCTAACTAGTCACACTGTAGGCTATTTAACTTGTCACACTACACTTAACTAGTCACACTGTGGGCTATCTAACTAGTCACACTACACTTAACTAGTCACTCTGTAGGCTATCTAACTTGTCACACTACACTTAACTAGTCACACTGTGGGCTATCTAACTAGTCACACTGTAGGCTATCTAACTAGTCACACTATACCTAACTAGTCACACTATACCTAACTAGTCACTCTGTAGGCTATCTAACTAATAACACTATACCTAACTAGTCACTCTGTAGGCTATCTAACAAGTCACACTATACCTAACTAGTCACACTATACCTAACTAGTCACTCTGTAGGCTATTTAACTAGTCACACTATACCTAACTAGTCACACTATACCTAACTAGTCACTCTGTAGGCTATCTAACTAATAACACTATACCTAACTAGTCACTCTGTAGGCTATCTAACAAGTCACACTATACCTAACTAGTCACACTATACCTAACTAGTCACACTATACCTAACTAGTCACACTATACCTAACTAGTCACTCTGTAGGCTATCTAACTGGTCACACTATACCTAACTAGTCACACTATACCTAACTAGTCACACTATACCTAACCAGTCACACTATACCTAACTAGTCACACTATACCTAACTAGTCACACTATACCTAACTAGTCACACTATACCTAACTAGTCAAACTATACCTAACTAGTCACACTATACCTAACTAGTCACACTATACCTAACTAGTCACACTGTAGGCTATCTAACTAGTCACACTACACTTAACTAGTCACTCTGTAGGCTATCTAACTTGTCACACTACACTTAACTAGTCACACTGTGGGCTATCTAACTAGTCACACTGTAGGCTATCTAACTAGTCACACTATACCTAACTAGTCACACTATACCTAACTAGTCACTCTGTAGGCTATCTAACTAGTCACACTATACCTAACTAGTCACACTATACCTAACTAGTCACACTATACCTAACTAGTCACACTATACCTAACTAGTCACTCTGTAGGCTATCTAACTGGTCACACTATACCTAACTAGTCACTCTGTATGCTATCTAACTAGTCACACTATACCTAACTAGTCACTCTGTATGCTATCTAACTAGTCACACTATACCTAACTAGTACAACTGTAGGCTGTCTAACCAGTCACACTATACCAAACTAGTCATACTATAACTAACTAGTCTCTCTGTAGGCTATCAAACTAGTCACACTGTACCTAACTAGTCACTCTGTGGGCTATCTAACTAGTCACACTATACCTAACTAGTCACACTGTAGGCTATCTAACTAGTCACACTATACCTAACTAGTCACACTGTACCTAACTAGTCACACTATACCAAACTAGTCACTCTGTAGACTATCTAACTAGTCACACTGTTGGCATCTAACTAGTCACCATTCGATCAATTTTCCATTCGACCAATTGCTTTCGATCAATTTTCCTAGACCCATTTAAAAGATAAGAATTACATGTTTATTTCATAATAAATTTAGCATTACATCTCAATCACCAGACTCAATAAACGTATCAAGACGATAAAAGTTTTTTTTATCACATTCCGTATGGGATATTAGCATGGGTAGCCAAAAAAGTAAACAATTAAAAGCAGCTGTAATTTGTAAACTATTTTAGCTAGAAAACTAAAATAGGTGTCATTTAAAATAGGAGAATCTCAAATTTAATTTGAATATCTTAGATTTTTCAAGTATATTTGAATAAATTGGAAATAACTTAACTCTATTTTATTGTTTATATAATTTGAAACTTCACTGTTCTTTTACTTCAATGTAAATTGAAGGAATGATAATACTAAATGTGAAAACTTAGCCAGCTAATTATGATATTAGTCTACGGTTATCGAAACGAATATTTCATTTACTTCGTAATTATACAGTAGTATAAAATGAAAAATTATATAATAGGACATTTCTTCACTTAATCACCAGTTTGTAGCTATTGATGTTGTCAATGGCTTAGTGTATTTTATGGTCTAATTCACTCGAAGCAATTCCAATGATGCTGAAAGAGTTATCACAAACTATTTTCCAAATGTAGTAAACTGTTGAAAGTTAACAGGAAGTATTGCGGTACTCAAACTTCCGTCTAGAATTTTCTTTCCATTGCCCTGAATATTTAACTATCAGACTCGTCTGGTCTCAGGATGGAATAAAAATTGCTAAAATACAAACATATTCTCAGTGAAAACTTCCTCATTAAATTTAAACTTTTTATTATCTGGTGAATGGAAAATTCCAATTTATAATAATAATAGTGATTTACGGAAATAGCATTTCTTGCCTTGATACAAGTAAATTACCAATAATTTTAAATTTTATTCTTAAGTTAGGCAGCGAATGAAGAAAAAAGGTGGGAAGGCGAGAGTGACGTCATGACTTTAGCTTTCTATTATATTGTATTTAATAACAAAATAATCAAATAGTTCGTCAATTAATAAAGGTGTTTATATAGAAATTATTTATCAACATCGTAGTCTGGTTACGGCTTCGATATTTAGAGTTTTGTCTATTTATTCACTAAAATTATTTTCCCAAAGAATTAGCAGGATAAATATAAGTTCTAAGCGTAATGTAGTTGGGCTGTGGTGGCCCAGGGGTTAGCGCGTTAGCCCCTGCCCGAAAAGACTCGGGTTCGATTCCCATTGCTGGCGCTAGCTTTGAGAATCGAATTTATAAAATATAAATAATATATAAATAGATGGGACTATACCATCCTTTTTTAGCTTCTCTTTCATGTCTATTTTTTTAACTAATGACTTTGTTTCTTCAAAACTGTAAAATATCTTTACCAAAAATAGAAATAATAAATAATGCATCTTAACTCTTTACCGGGCAAGCAGCCCGCATTTCAATTAAGGATTCATTATTTTGCATACCTGTTCAGCTTCAGTTATGCTCTATTTATACATCACAGGAAATAGAAGACATCGTTACCTCTCAACTAATCCATGAAAAATACAATAAAAATAAGAGTTTCAAAAGAAAAAATATATTATTTCAAAATAAATATGAAAAAAATTCACAGGAATAAAATAGTCTTTAAAAATTTAAGTGATGGCATACTAAAAGTCTAGACAAATTCGATGAGTTTATCTGTAAATGCTGCCCGCAAAAAGTTAATTAACAATTATGTGTTATTTATATATTTTATTGTGAATGTAGAAGGTGTCGTACCAAATTTTAAATGTAAGATGGTACTAATTAAACTAAGATGTTATTTTAATGTAATATTCACTACACCAATAAGAGTATAACAATTAAGTGAAGCAATAATTATAAACATTTTGGTGCATATTCTGTGAGAAAGTTAGTCAAATACTGGTTTCAATTTCCCTAGACTTATTAGAAAGCTACCAATAGTAGTGAATTCCTTTTCATAAAATATAAAATATTATGTTGTTAAGATAACATATTATGTTGTTAAGATAACATATTATGTTGTTAAGATAACATATTATGTTGTTAAGATAACATATTATGTTGTTAAGATAACATATTATGTTGTTAAGATAACATATTATGTTGTTAAGATAACATATTATGTTGTTAAGATAACATATTATGTTGTTAAGATAACATATTATGTTGTTAAGATAACATATTGTGTGGTTAAGATAACATATTATGTTGTTAAGATAAAATATTGTGCTGTTATCTTATCAACATAATATTTTATCTTAACATATTATGTTGTTTTTATAATTATGATAATTAAGTTGCAATCGTAAAGGCAGTCAATATTACTATCAGACTACGCAGACTTTAGTAAATATTTAATATTTTATTCACCATCACTTTAATGATATTGCAATATTTGGATTGAAATAATACTAGCTTGTGAACAGCTCTTAAATTCAAAGGTAAATAAACTGTGAAGTTATAGACTGTCAATTTCCCTTTGTTTTATTTTATTCTTAACCAATTCGTTTAAATTTAATTTTGACAAATTCTTCAATTTTAATTTTAGCAAATTCTTTTACTTTAATTTTAACTGAGTCTTTATTTTTAATTTATCCCTCCTAACCTCTGTGTTGAAATCTTACTTCCTCATATAAACGTACAAAATTATTAATTAATTAAACATTTATTACTTTTTATACATATATTAGAATCAGGATAGTTAATTATACTTTTCAATATACCTTGTTCATCTAAATAATGATAAGTGAAAAAATAAAATTTGATTTAAATAGAAAAAGTGCCATCCAATTATAAAACGAACAGAATTTTCACAAGTTTCAGACGTCATGTTATTGTATTGTCATACACATTATCCCAAAAATTTTGTACATATTCATAATTAATATATAGCAATATTCATCTTAAAATCATTTAATAGCTAGTTTAGTGTTTACATTTCTCTGATTCGGTTAATTATTATTTACACAGTTTACGATGATGGATATTTTGTGAACTTCATCTATTGGGAAAAACAAACAACGTGATCCATCAAAATTTCGATACAACTTTGGTTATCTAAAACTTTTTCTCTCAAAATAAATTGATTTCAGCCAAAAAAATTCATATCATAAATTAATTATTGTTAATCCATCATATAATATAAAATGTCATTTCCAGTGTCCGGGAGAAATATGAATATGTTAAATAAACCGTGCAAAATTTAGTTTGCAATACATTTTTAGTGAGAAAGAAATTAAAAATATTGTCGCTTTACTTAATTAATTACTTAAGGGTGGGTTTTTACGTCTGCTGCAGAATCAGAGGTGAAATAACTGACTTCAAAATGTAATTTTATTAAGGGAAAGTGGATTCATGAGCAAAGTCAAATACCACCTGTTGGTGTCTAGCTCACGGATGCAGGAAAGCTACTCAGTGAATGCAGTCACTTACCAAGGAATGTGACGAAAAAGTATACGTATATCCGGTGATTGCACTCACGGATCGAAGAGGAAAATGAAAAGGAGATACTAAATGACACCAACGAGTCTACTTAACACAAAATCTAAGATCTCGTAGTTGAAGAGCATAGCCCTAGCACTATCCTCTAAAACTGCAACTGCTCTAATTTTCCCTGAGGCTCTATCCTGGAGCTGTCTGTGGTGAATGGAAGAGATTGGGAGTGGCGTCCGTTGGGCCTCGAACTGTTGTAATTCGGGTTGTGTATTGTATTTTTTTCATTTTTTAACGCTACTTGCAGTTCTAGAGGATAGCGCTAGGGTTATGCTTTTCAACTACGATGTCTTAGATTTTTGTGTTAGGTAGGCTCGTAGGCTTCATTTACTATCACCTCTTCATTTTCCTCCTATATCCGTGAGTGTAGCGAGCGGTGCTTGTGTCCCTTTTCGTCACATTCCTTGGTAAGTGACTGCATTCAATGAGTAGCTTTTCTACATCCATGAGCTTTGTCATCGACGGTGGTAGGTGACTTTGTTAATGAAGCCACTTTTCTTTCTGACTGCTTTTTTCAGACCTTTGTATTTAATTTCCTTTTTGACATCAGTGATTTGGTCTTTTGTTCCGAAACAGACGTTAAACCCTCACTACATTCATTAATTTCCCCCATTCTGCCATCGTTTTCCCTACTCAGTCAACGGTTTCCCTCATTCTACTAGATTTTCCCCCATTCTACCTAATTTTCCCCAACTCTACTTGATTTTCCCCAACTCTACCTGATTTTCCCCAACTCTACCTGATTTCCCCCCATTCTCCTAATTTTCCCCCATTTTACCTATTTTTACCTAATTATACCCATTCTCCTAATTTCCCCGATTCTACTTGAATTTCCCCATTCTACCTGATTTCCCCCCATTCTATCTGATTTTCCCCCATTCTACCTGATTTCCCCCATTCTACCTGATTTCCCCCATTCTACCTGATTTCCGTCCTTTCTACCTGATTTTCCCCCATTCTATCTGATTTCCCCCCATTCTACCTGATTTCCCCCCATTCTACCTGATTTCCGCCATTCTACCTGATTTCCCCCTATTCTACCTGATTCCCCCCCCCCATTCTACCTGATTTTCCCCCATTCTACCTGATTTCCCCACATTCTACCTGATTTCCCCCCATTCAACCTGATTTCCCCCATTCTACCTGATTTTCCCCCATTCTACCTGATTTCCCCCCATTTTACGGGTTACACTAAATACCGAATTATACCGAATTACACCGAATTATACCGAATTACACCGAATTATACCGAATTACACCGAATTACACTATATAACACAATAATCAATACCGAATTACACCTGATTATACCAAATTATACCGAATTACACTATATACTGAATACCAAATTACACAGAATTATACCGAATTACACCTGATTATACCGAATTACAGTACACTTAATACCGATTTACGCATGATTATACCGAATTACACAGAATAATACCGAATTATACAAAATTACACCGAATTATACCGAATTACACTATACTCAATCCCGAATTGTACCGAATTACACCGAATTACACTATACTGAATACCGAATTACACTATATTACACAATAATCAATACCGAATTACACCTGATTATACCAAATTATACCGAATTACACTGAATTATACCGAATTACACCAAATTATACCGAATTATACTATAGGCTACTAATACCGAATTACACCGAATTATACCGAATTACACTATACTCAATACCGAATTACACCGAATTATACCGAATTACACTATACTCAATACCGAATTACACTACACTGAATACCGAATTACACATGATTATACCGAATTACACAGAATTATAATTTATACCGAATTACACTATACTCAATACCGAATTATACCGAATTACACCGAATTAAACCGAATTACACTATACTCAATCCCGAATTATACCGAATTACACTATATTACACAATAATCAATACCGAATTACACCTGATTACACCAAATTATACAGAATAATACTACACTGAATACCGAATTACACATGATTATACCGAATTACACAGAATTATACTGAATTACATTCTGTATAATTCGAATTACACAGTTATACGTATATTATACCTAATTATACCGAATTACACCAAATTATACCGAATTACACATAATTATACCGAATAACACTACACTGATTACCGAATTATACCTAATTTTATCCTTGATCATTGGTCAGGATTTTTCGATATTAATTTAAAGTTATTACACTGCAATGATTATGGGCAATTAGGCTTCACAGCATTATCAATATCAAAATGTATGGTTACTATCTATTAGTCCGACACCCCATTAGTCCGACAATTTTGTAGTTTATTACTGATTTAACATAAAATTTATATGTCGTCCTGCCCGGTTATTAAATAAACACTAAGTGTGCAGTACAACTAGCGGATATAAAAATCTACATCAAATGATGAAATCGAATGAAGGACAGCTTTTAATAAAATTAGAATAAATTAGATAGGAATACATATAACATTAGAAAAATGAAATTAAGGAAAATTACTGAATTGTTTATATAAGTTATGTATATATTATATGTATATATGTAGTCTAGTACCTATACCTATTTAATTATAATTTTTATTTCAATCGAAAAATAAAACGAGAAATAATAATACAGAAAGATGTAACTGTCGGACTGACTATTGGGGTGTCGGACTTTTGAGACGTCCCCAAAATGTATTAAGTCATACCATTTTAATTTCTATAGAATTTTATTTGAAAAATTTAGTCCTTTCACTACGAATTAGACATATATGTCCCAGCATTTTAATATGTAACTTTTAATTGACAAAATTAAAAATACGTAAATTTTTTTACATCAAAATGCTTCAATTGAGCTCTGTCAAGGAGCTGTATCCTGAAACTGTCTGTGGTGAATGGAAAATGAAGGGGGCCCGAACTGTTGTAATTAGGATTACCTATGCAATAATTATGCATTGTCTTTTTTTTCATTTTTACCATGTTCATCATTTTCAATACTTACTACTCGCAGTTTTAGAGGATAACGCTAGAGTAATGCTCTTCAACTATACGAGGTCTTAGATTTTATGTAAGGTTTCATTAAGTATCACCTCTTCATTTTCCTCTTCCATCCGTGTGAGTGCAGCCACCAGTGCTTGTGTCCCGTTTCGTCACATTCCTTGGTAAGTGACGGCATTCATGGAGTAGCTTTTCTGAATCCATGAGCTTTGTCACCGACGGTGGTTGGTGACTTTGTTAATGGAGCCATTTTCCTTTCTGACTGCTTCTTCCAGTTCCTTGTATTTAATTTCTTTTTGACGTCAACGATATGGTCGAAGCAGACGTTTAACCCCTACTAAAATTTGCTAAACTTTATGAACCTATATAATTAATATTGGTAAAAATTAATAAAAATTTATACGTAATTATTAATAAATCGTAGTGAATTTAGTATTAATAAATTAAATTTTTAAACTGTACACAACAATTTCACTTTTCAAAATAAGGATTTCTTTTCTTGTACTTTTATATATATATATATATTTTCTTTGTCTAACGCACCTGTTTCAGACTTTCAATTCAAATATATCCCTTATCCTTATTTATAATAGTAGTATAGTAAATATTAATTTTCCAACCAATATAAAATCTAAATTATTTGTTCCAATATATCTTGTGTCAGCTGAAGACTTTGAGGTCAAAGGTCAAGATTAAGAGAGTAAATGCTATATTTTTCATCTAAAACGTTAAATTTAAAAAAAAATTGTACACCTAAGAAGATTGCCTAGCTTATTTGAACGAATAACCTGTAATATTGTTAGATTTCGGGAGCGATCAGGTAAAAGGTTAAAGATCAAGGTCAAGGCCATTTGTAGCTCAAGAACTCGAAAAGTTTTAACCAAATTGTCTGAAATTTGATGGGACGATTGGTCAATGTCCAGTAACCATCTGGTAAAATTTTGGAAGCGATCCGGTCAAAGGTCAAGGTCATTTATAACTCAATAACTCGAAAAGTATTCAATCAAATTGTCTGAAACTTGGTGGGACGATTGGTCAATGTCCAGTTACCAGTTTATTAGACTTTGGGAGAGAACGGGTCAGTGCGGCGGCGAAGGTATGTGCTCTAACGAGTGCACGTAATCTAGTTTAGCTTGTTGTATCCAGTAGTTTGTTGAAATACACACTGCTTGTTTAATTACATAGCAGGGGGGTTCGGAGGTGGCACGCCCCGGTCTCCCCCACCCCCCTGCTCATATACCTACACATATATTATGATTACTCCTTTAAGAAAATTCATAAAAATAAATTAGGTTACTTTCCCTTCTCTTGCTATAATGTCTAGTAATAAATATTATACAGTATCTTAAAATTAAGAAAAAAATTAGGGCCTTTAACCGGGGGAAGGGGGCTTACTATTTAGTTGCTAACTAATACTCTATAACTACCAAGGTTAGTTAGTTTGTTTCCCTATATAGAAGAGAGGGGCTTATATCTTGGGGGGGGGGGGGTTTATGTCGGGGTACGGTCAAGAACTCCCCCCCCCGGTAATGAGCCCCCCCTCCCTGTTTTTTAATCCTTATTTACCTAGTTAAATAAATGAAGAACTGCTTAGATAGAAATAACTGAGAGTTGCTAATGTAGTTTGTTGTATCCGCTAGTTTGTTGTACTGCACACTTCATGATTGTTTAATGACCTGGCAGGGAGGTTCGAGGGGCGGCACGGCCCCTGATATACATATATTTTATGTTTAATCAATAATGAACTACAAAAGTGAAAATAAGTATTAAAAACAGGGGGGGGATCCTGACCGGGGGGGCTCTTGTCAGGGGGGGGGGTCTTATGACCTACACCCGCGTCGTTATGTCATGGAGGGGTTCGTGTACATATCTGTACCCCGTAGGACACAAACCCCTCTCCCCCCAGTCATCCTCTTTTTTACCTTTATTAATAAGGTAAAATTAAGGCCCTTCTTTTAACATAATATTGATCAGTTCTTTTTATTCAATATATAGTAGAATTGGTAAAGTATACATTTTGTCGGGTGCAGTACAACAAACTAGCGGATACAACAAACTACATTATCAACTTTCAGTTAATTCTATCTAAGTAGTTCTTCATTTGTTTAACTAGGTAAATGAGGATTAAAAAAACAGGGAGGGGGCTCGTGACCGGGGGGCTTATGACCTTGGGGAGCTCATGACGGGGGGGGGGAGCTCAAGACTGGGGGGGCTCTTGACCTGGGGGGCTCAAGACCGTACCCCTATTTTGTCACTGTCCAATCGCGGTGTAAGACATCAGGTGTAATTCGGTATTCAGTGGAATGTAATTTGGTATGATCAGGCGTAATTCGGTATAATCAGGCATATATCAGTTTAATCAGGCATAATACGGTATAATCAGGTGTAATTCGGTATTCAGTGGAATGTAATTCGGTATAATCAGGCGTAATTTGGTATAATCAGGTGTAATTCGGTATTCAGTGGAATGTAATTCGGTATAATCAGGCGTAATTTGGTATAATCAGGTGTAATTCGGTATTCAGTGGAATGTAATTCGGTACAATCAGGCGAAATGCGCTATAATCAGGCATATTTCAGTAGATTCAGGCATAATTCGGTATAATCAGGTGTAATACGGTATTCAGTGGAAGGTAATTCGGTATAATCAGGCGTAATTCGGTATAATCAGGTGTAATTCGATATTCAGTGGAATGTAATTCGGTATAATCAGGCGTAATTCGGTATTGATTATTGTGTAATATAGTGTAATTCGGTATAATTATAGGTGTAGTGCGGTGTAATTCGGTATAATTCGGTATTGAGTATAGTGTAATTCGGTATAATTCGGTATTGAGTATAGTGTAATTCGGTATAATTCGGTGTAATTCGGTATAATTCGGTATTGAGTATAGTGTAATTCGGTATAATTCGGTATTGAGTATAGTGTAATTCGGTATAATTCGGTGTAATTCGGTAAAATTCGGTGTAATTCGGTATAATTCGGTGTAATTCGGTATAATTCGGTATTTAGTGTAACCGCCATTTTACCTGATTTTCCCCCATTTTACCTGATTTCCCCCCATTCTACCTGATTTTCACCCATTTTACCTGATTTTCCCCCATTCTACCGTATTTCCCCCATTCTACCTGATTTCCCCCATTCTACCTGATTTTACCGCCATTCTTCCTGATTTTACCCCTATTCTACCTGATTTCCCCCCATTCAACCTGATTTCTCCCCCCCCCCTCCCCCAGCTCTCTGTCCTCTCTGTCCCACGCGGGATGTCCCTCTCTGTCCCACGCGGGATGTCCCTCTCTGTCCCACGTCTGTCCCACGCGGGATGTCTCTCTCTCTCTGTCTTACGCGGGATGTCCCACTCTGTCCCACGTCTGTCCCACGTTGGATGTCCCTCTCTGTCCCACGCGGGATATCCCTCTCTGTCCCACGTCTGTCCCACGCGGGATGTCCCTCTCTGTCCCTCGTCTGTTTTACGCGGGAAAAAGTTATACCAAAAAGGTATATCTATCTCAAGCTTTATTTACGTATCATAACTTGGTAGGTAATCATAAACAGATGTAGGTATCTAGGTAGGCATTGATGAATAATACTAGGTAAGTAGGTACGGATTGATGAACACTACCTTGTAGGTATACTAGGTAGGTAGGTATTGATAAACACTGGTAGGTATCTAGGTAGGTATTGGCAAACAGTTATAGGTAACTAGGTAAGCATTGATAAACACTAGTAGATAACTAGGTAGGTATTGACAAACAGTTGTAGGTAACTAGGTAGGTATTGATGAACACTAGTAGGTAACTAGGTAGGTATTGATGAGCACTAGTAGGTAACTAGGTAGGTACTGACAAACAGTTGTAGGAAACTAGGTATTATTTATGAGCACAAGTAGGATGAGCACTAGTAGGTAACTAGGTAGGTATTTATGAACACTAGTAGGTAACTAGGTAGGTTTTGATGAACACTAGTAGGTAACTAGGTAGGTATTGATGAATACTAGTAGGTAACTAGGACCTAAATTGGTATTTATTAACAGTTGTCGGCAACTAGGTAGGCATTGTTAAACACAAGAAGGTAACTAATTAAGTATTGATAAGCAGTTGTAGGCAACTAGGTAGGCATTGAAAACCACCAGTAGGTAACTAGGTAATTATTGACAAACAGTACTGTAGGTAACTAAGTAGGTACTGATAAATACTACGTAATAGGTAACTAGGTAAGTAGTGATAACCACCAGTAGGTAACTATAGGTAAGATTAATTAACAGTTATAGGTAATTAGGTAGTTAATAACATTAATTAACATTATTAATACAAATATTAATAAATAACTTTATACACATTCTTATCATTTACATTAAAAAATAAAAGATACCAAAATTTAGAATATTAAATTATATTTATTTAAAATAACTTTAAGAAGCAAGCAAGTTATCAAGTTGGATAAAGATCATTCCAATACTAATTCTACCATGTCCAGGATAGCTAAGTGGTAGCGTCGCCGACTTCAATAGTACATCACACTACAGTCCTGAGTTCGATTCTCGAGATCACCACTACATTTCTTTCTCCATTTCTTCCCATATAATTTGTATATAACAATATGTAATATTAAAATAATTGATATACAGCCAAATGTACATATACACTATATGCAATATAGTAAGAAAATGCAATAATGATTAGTATGATCTTTTTTATTTCTCATACATATTTATGTACCCCAATTAACCGAAGTAGTTTGGGCAGAAGAGAGATATGTCCCCCTTGCAGAGGGGGCCATCCACACTCTGTCCCACGTCTTGCAGAGGGGGACATCCGCACTCTGTCCCACGTCTTGCAGAGGGGGACATCCGCACTCTGTCCCACGTCTTGCAAAGGGGGACATGATGATGACATCCACACTCTGTCCCACGTCTTGCAGAGGGGGATATTCCCCCTCTGTCCCACGTGGGTCCCACGTCTTATTTCCCTCTTCCCTCTATAGCGAGGGACATCCACACTCTGTCCCACGTGGGTCCCACGTCTTGAAAACGGAGTGGGGTAAGACGTATGACAGGTGGATGTCCCCCTCTGTCAGAGGGGGACAAGACGTGGGATCAGACGTCTTGCAGAGGGGGACCCCTGTGCAAAGGAAGAGGATTAGACGTCTGCAAGACATCTGATGTCCCCCGCCCCACGTCTTGTTCCACGTCTTAAATCCCTCTATAGCGAGGGGTATCAGACGTCTTAAGACGTGGGACAAACAGCTTTTGGTTAGCTGGGCCCATTCTACCTGATTTCCCCCCAATCTACCTGATTTCCCCACATTCTACCTGATTTTCCCCCATTCTACCTGATTTCAACCCATTCTACCTGATTTTTCCCCATTCTACCTGATTTCCCCCATTCTACCTGATTTTCCCCCATTCTACCTGATTTTCCCCCATTCTACCTGATTTCCCCCCATTCTACCTGATTTTACCCCATTCTACCTGATTTCCCCTCATCCTGCCAGCTGCTCAATAAAAATTTATTCTGTGGACGATATAATGGTGCGCTTACCCATGTAAGCATGACGATAAATTAGTAATAACATGTATGCCGATATTTGGTTTCAACATGTCGATAATTGGAGTTTTTCAGAAAAAATATTCTATTCAATGTAGATTAATTTATATTAAACGAATAACATAATTCTCAATATGGTTTAAAAGATATAAATTTTATCTTTCAGTTGGTTCTGTCGTGGATGCATCAGTAGAGAGCATAGAGTTATGATAAACTACTCTAGAGAGAGGAAGTGTTGCAGCGATTGCAGGACGCTAAGGAAGACGGTGTAAAACCTTATTTTGTTTCAGTTATATCAATTCTCCATTAAATTTTGCTTCAGTTATATTATTTCTCCATTAAACTGAGGCTAGACTGCCATTCACGTGACCCAAAATTTAGGATTTTAGCTTCCCGCAAGACGCGATACTATTTTGGCCACTGACTCACCACTTGGTAGAGAGGAGAGTTGAAAGATAATAATAGTTTTGAAGGAAACATCTTAAGTGGTCGATAAATGGAGACTTCCCTATATTGCCACAGTTTTATGAAGTTAATTACAGAGGAAAATAAGTCATGAGAGTAAATAATTAGTGTTAGAGTTAAAAAAATTGTAAAACTGTAGGCCTTGATTGGAATCGAACACAGGTCATCAGATTCAAAGAGCGATGCCTTAGCCACTATACCAGAGGACTTGTTAAAATATGGAAATGAACATATATTAGTGTTACTAATTTCCGAAAATGATTTATTAATCTGAATTTGGTAAGTAATATGGATACGTGAAAAAATAAAAATTAAACCAAAGTAAAAAAGACGGAAATTTAAACAAAACTGTATCATTGTGACAATCAAATTAATTTGTAATGAATATTATTACTAGCAAAGCTATCACCAACAATTTTCAGATAAAATAGTACTATATCTAAATATTAACTAATCGAATGACTAGTTAAATGTTGTTCTGAATAATGAAAAATATGCATACAATATTCACTTCAATAATTATAATGATAAAAAATAAAGTACAATTAAATGACACTCTAATTATAATAATAATACGTGGTCTTCTCTATTATTTATATTCGTATTAAATTACAAATTATATAAAATGGAGTTACCAAATTTGAGACTTGTGAATGAATTTTGAGGAAATTCAAATAGTTATCCCAATGTGACTTATTTATGCTTTATTATACTCTTGTTTTATCTTCTCCAATTTAAATACTCTTCTCTTTCTTATTGAACGTACTTATTTTTAATAGGATTACCTCTGCAAATCTACGGTAATTGAGACCAGTATTTGATTCACATAAAAAAGATACTTCCTTCTTGTAAAATTTTCTTAGTTTTGAGATTATTGGGAAATAATTGGAAGAATGTAAGCAAAAATTAAATAAACCATTTACCTATAGTAGCTGAAAGTTGATTTTTGGTCCGCTAATTTATAGAAATTAATATCAATTCTAAGCTTTAATAACTTAAAAACATATAAACAATATATTTCAAAGTTAAGTCTATGGATTTTGAAATAATTATTTTATTTTCTTTCTTCAATCATTTAGACGTAAATTAAATTTTCAACAGTTTTAATTGCATTTGTGTGATTATCAATCGAACTCAATGATTGAAAATCGAAAATAATGTTAAATGATTAATTACAATAAAAATGGTACTTGAATCATTTTAAGTGCTTCTAAATCACAATTAAAAAATGACTTATCTGATGCCTGATTTGGTGTAGGTATAATGAATAATATTGTTCTGATGTTTTTTGCTTTAGCCAATGATTGAATATTATGATTGAGTAACTGACTATCAGTCTATTAGACTTTAAATACAGTGTAAGCAACTATAAAATACATACACTGAGTTCCATCAGAAACGTCCTTTTCAAATTTCGAACTAGAAGCAATTTTAATGCTCCAATTTTCATTATAGATACATCACGGTGAATAAAAAGAATGGATTTTTATGATTATTAAACATATACTGTCCTATATCATACGGGACACTTGTTGCACACAAAAATTGTTGAAAATGACTTCCTCTTGTCTGAAAACAGACCGACGCACACTTCAATACACTCTTGTAAAATTTCTTAGGGGTCTCCTGGTTACATCTTTTACGAAGTTTTGAACACATTCTATAAGAGACTCTATTGAATCTTTTTTTACGAATAAACTCGATAATCCCTGGCCAGGGATTATCCGTTCCTCTGCTAATATAAATGAAAATGAATCGACCTCGAAAATCCACCAATGTGAAAAAAGATTGAAGTATGAAACACCATTAACCGATGACAAGTTGCGTCAAGGAATGCATGAACGATTGGAACCATTCCATTAATAATTGCAACGAATATTATTACCTTAACATCATACCTATCATTTATTTCGTTGATATTTTGAGGATTTTCGTTGTTCTACACCCCGTCATTTTTTCAATGGGGTTACTTGACATTTGAATAATCAAATATGTTTCTTCATCAAATGTATTTAATCATCAAATATGTTTTCTTCATCAAATACGATTTTTACCAGACAGCAAGGTGAGTATAACTATCATACAGAGGGGTGAGTACAACTACCAGACAGAGAGGTGAGTACACCTACCAGACAGAGGGGTGAGTACAACTACCAGACAGAGGGGTGAGTACACCTACCAGACAGAGGGGTGAGTACAACTACTAGACAGATGGGTGAGTCTGGTCTAATAAAACAAACAGTCTAATGCCAAACTGTTAGTGGTATATATTTTTTTCCACTCTTTAATTACTATAGCAAGAATGTAGAAAATTCAAAATCTCAATAAGGTAAATACATTTTTTTCCACAGATAATAATATAATAATCTTTTCTCCAGGTATTTCCTTCAAAAAGAACTTCAGAAGATTTGTCAAAATATAATGGAGACCCGGGTGAGTTCGTACAGCATGTGAATCCGCACAGGGCCATAACTCAACACCTGTTATGTTCTAACCCGTTAAAAATCGAGTGATCCTATACAGTATGATAACAATCAGTTTATAACAAGTTTCAGTGCGTGACGATGTAGTATGTTCTTTCGGTGAGAGATCATATATTTTTAGCGCTAAAATGTTATTTTCTCACTACTTGAGGTAAGCCATAGCAATTACAATTTACTATCTAGAAATTTTATATCGAATACTAGTATTCATAAGGATAATCTCTACGTATATTAACGTAAACATTTAGATAAAACTCATTAATATTTGATGTACACCATTTTGAAAATAAAATGGCGCTGTGGGATGACATCGTACAAATATGTACGGGGATATCCTCCTCTGTACGGTTTCACCACATTATATACGAATTCACCTCTATATTTATTTTAATATATGCCTCGAGTATATACACGTAAATGACCGAAACAGTATTCTTCCTGTGATGTTTAACAGGCATATAACGTCTGGAAAATGGAACATCAGTACATAAAGCTGCTAAATTGTATAATGTTCCTCCGACGACGCTGTTAGATGCCACAAAGAGATCCAGAAATGGTTCAGAATTAGATGAGCATATAAATTAGAAAAGAAAGTTTTAACCAGCGAAGTTGTAGAGAACGGCGCTTTTCCAGAATATGCTGAGAATAGTTAAAATCATTATCATCGCGACCAAGTAGACAATGCTCCATCCATCGACCCTGCTCCTACTACACGAATCACCTTCCACCGAGCCTGTTCCTGCTTCACCATCCACCGAGCCTGCTCCTTCTTCACCATTCACCAAGCCTGATCCTGCTTCACAATCCACCGAGTCTTCTCCTATTCCACCTTCCACCGAGTCTGCTCCTGCTTCAACATTCACTGATCCTGCTTTACTCACCATCCACCGAGCTCGCTCCAACTTCAACATCCACCGAGCCTGCTCCTGCTTCACCATCCACCAAGCCCTTTTCTACTTCACCATCCATCGAGCCTGACCTTACTTCACCATCCCCGAGCCTGCTCTTACTTCACCATCCACCGAGCCTGCTCCTACTTCACCCGTCACCGAGGCTTCTCCTGCTTCACATCCACCGAGCTTTCTCCTACTTCACCATCTAACGTGCTCGATCTTACATCACCATTTACTGAGCTAGCTCCTACTTCACCCGCCACCGAGCCTGCTCCTACTTCACCATCCACCGAGCCACAACCACGCCCCTCTAGATTGAATGTTTCATTTTTAGAAACATCTTTTGAAAAAATTCGGCAATTCCCAAAGGCTCCTCTCAGAGAGAGAAACAGCAGAGGCAGATAACCAAGAAGGTCAATGATAACAACTGATACCCTAGAAAAAGAGTTACTGAAAGAGATCAAATTTCAATAAAGAAAAACTCAAATTCACCAACAACAAAGCGCAGGTTTACTTTGGAAAATGACGCTCTATAATCTAGTTGGAGAAACGTTGGTGATGAAACAGGTGCACGGACAATTCGTACCTGGACAACTCGTACCCGGACAACTCTTACCCGGACAACTGGTATACAGGACAACTCGTACCCGGACAACTGGTACCCGATTTCCATAATTTCGTGTTAAATGTACCTAATTATAATAACTGAATAAAATACAAGTCCGATTTTCAAAATTTAGTTAAATGTACATAATTATAAATTAAATAACGTATGTGTGTAGGTGCCTAAAATATAATTGAAAAACTTGTTTTGATTATATATTATTACCTGAGTAGGCGCTCCCTGTTTTCCACCACATTCACAATATTTAGCCCTAATACCATCCATTGTACATAATCTTACGCCGGCCAATCTTAGTTCGAATTAAGTCAACATGACATTAAGGTGTGTGTGTGTGTTCGTGCTTAGATAAATTTATAGTGTATTTTTGTGCATATCATTACTCATTTTTATTTGTCTTTATTCTTATCTTCAAAATAATAACTTAAAAACATCTGAAGCTTACGGACGAAACATCGTTTTTTTTTCAAATCAATTTTAAACTTTTATTCATGAATAGTCTTCAATAAAATTTAATGCATATAATTTGCCAGAAAAACAGTTAATTAGGTACATTTAACACGAAATTATGAAAATCGGTTACGAGTTGTCCTGTATACCAGTTGTCCTGTATACCAGTTGTCCTGTATACCAGTTGTCCTGTATACCAGTTGTCCTGTATACCAGTTGTCCTGTATACCAGTTGTCCTGTATACCAGTTGTCCGGGTACGAGTTGTAAGGGTACCAGTTGTCCTAGAGCCGATGAAACCTTTGGTGATTTTTTGTTATCTCAAAAGGGCTTTAAGTCAATAGTTAGGTTACGGCATTCAAGGGTTTTATAATATTTTCCTTAAAATAAATGAAATTATTACTGAATTTTCCTTTTTCCCCTCTTTTTTAGTAATATATGGAGTGATACTCTGCTCGTACGAACTCACCCGCACTTCCGGGTCAGTTCGTATACGCGAATATATCTCATTAAAATCGATATTAAGAAAGATCTATAAGGTTTTAAATAATTTACTTTGTAGTTATAAGCAGATATGTTATTCAGAATATCGAAATTACCTCTGAAATGTTCAAAACAAGTCGGATTGAATATCGGAAAAGTAGCATGCATAATGAAGATGATTCGAATGACTTATGGTTAATACAATCCAAAACTTAGTTATTACCCTGCAAGACCTGTTATTCCCCATTTGATTTTGGCAAGTTTGGATAACATGTATTTTTATATGCGTGTAGTTCATCAAATTATTCAGCATAATAATTTGAAAGAAAATTGTGTTACTGAAATAGTATCTTGTGGAGATATCCTCTTCGAATGACCTTTCACAAATATAGAAGTTACAGGAGAATCTATTTGAAGTCAAATCTTTACTTCTTTCATTTATTTTTTTCAATTCTACTAAATTTGAAGAGATAATTTCAAATGCTAAATAGGAAAAGAAAGAATTCAAAGCTGTTAATGACAGTTTAATCATTTCTAAAGAGAATTTTGGAAACTTCGAATACTTGGAGATCCAGAAAAACCAACAGTGAACTACAGGTTGATCTTAGATAGATTGATCAAATCATTTTGGTACAGAAACTTAATTACAACTGAAGAAAATGAGCGCGTTCTGTTTCTGTACGTGAAAAAGTTCAATTCATATTTCACTATAATTTCAGTTCATGACGCAAATTCTAAACTCACTGAAGACGAATCAAAAAGGATTTCAATCATACGATTGTTAAAGAAGTGCATGTTTAGAGATTTTGGTAAGATTTTAAATTTCTTCCGGTCTCAATAAATAAATCGGGCAATCTTCATAAAAACTTCAGCATTGCTTTCAAAATCTTTGATGGATTTGTTATCAGAACCAACAATTAAGACATTCAAGCAGAGATTGTGTATTGTGATGATGATGAGTCTAATCAGAATCAATTAATCATTTTCTATGAAGAGATAAAAATTTTGCATGTGTACAACGATATGACATTGTATGAAATTATACTGTGAGAAATGAGGAGATGTGGATGAAAATTTTAGGTAAACAAACGACAACGAAGAAAATTCTTCAAATTTACAATGGCTGCGATTGCCCAGTTTGTTATGATAAGATTCAAGAGGATGATTATGGTTTACTGATCTGTAAACACAGCCTTTGTAAGACTTGCCTCAGGATGCTCCACGGTCATCCTGATAAAAGGTAACTTAACTACTAATGTGCAAATTCAATTATAATGATGAGAAATGATTAAAGTTCTACTTGAATTTGAAAATAAAACACTTTTAATTGAATTTTTCAATTTAAAAGACAGTTTCCCACTCATTTCACACATTTCTAATTTTTACTGTATGACAATCTAGGAGACAGGAAAGAAGTCCACAGGAAAAAACCCACAGCAAAAATGCCCACAGCAAAAAAGCCCACAAGGAAAAATACCCACAGGGAAAAACGCCCACAAGCAAAAAAGCACACAGGAAAAAATTCCACAGCTATTTAAGATATATTTAAAATACAGAAAAGCATAAAGGTGTTTTAAATAAGAGCATAAGTTTACAAAGGCACGAATATTCAATTAGTTTTCTATGTCTTGCACCTTTTCTCTCATTTTCAAAGTCTTCATCGTTAAGATTAATTATATACTTGTTAAAATTAAATTTATAGTATATAAATTTGAAAATCATCTGTGATTTTCATTTTACCACTTCAATAACATTTTGCCCCCAGGGGCTCAATCCTGTAGCTGTTTGATTTGAATGGAAGAGAAGGGGTTCCATCTCTTGGGTTCTAAACTGTTGTAATTTGGATTATGTATTATCTTATATCATATTTACCATATTTATATATTTTTAACGCTAATTGCGGTTTTAGAAGTTAGCGATAGAGTTATGCTCTTCAACTACGAGGTCTTAGATTTTTGTGTTAACTAAGCTCGTAGGCTTCATTATATACTATCACCTCTTCATTTTCTTCTTCCATCCGTGAGTGCAACCACTAGTGCTTGTGCCCCTTTTCGTCACATTCCTTGTTAAATGACTGCATTCACGGAGTATTTTTTTTTTTTTTTTTGCATTCATTAGCTTTGTCACCGATGGTGGTAAGTGACTTTGTTCATTGAGCTACTTTCCTTTATGACTGCCTCTTCCAGTCCTTTTTCTTTAATTTATTTTTGACGTCGGCTATATATTCGAAATGGCTGAAAGCTAACGTTAAACCCTATACTAAAATAAATTAAATACAACTGTATTTTAGGATATTTGCCGTTAACTTATGCCCTTATTTGAAACCACTTTATGTTTTTTCTGCATTATAAATATTAGGTAGTTGTGGGCATTTTCCGTGTGGGCATTTTTCCTTGTGGGCATTCTTCCTTGTGGGTATTTTTCATTGTGGGCATTTCTCCTGTGAGCATTTTTCTTGAGGGTTTCTTCCTGGGAAACTGACAATCTATACATATAATATTAGGATTATTTGATAGAAAATTTATTTTGTCAGTAGGGGAGAACCGGGAGCATTCGGACATAGGGATGGTTCGGACAACTCGTTTAAACATATTCATAGCAGTTGGGTACACCTCTTAATATTGCAACTGAATGTGTGCGACGTGCTAACCGTCGGTTATTTGAAAGGGTATCCGGCTGTTCTTCCGAAAACGAATTTTACGAAACCAAATTCTCCGAAAACTAATTCGCCGAGCCCTAATTCGCCGAACCGAATTCTCCGAATACGAATATGCCGCAACCCAAATTTGTCGAAAACGGATTCGCCGAAGTGAAGATTAACTGAAAGCCAAATTTACCGAAAGACAAATTCACCGAAAGACTTAATTATTTAAAAGAGAATTTAAAATAACACAATAGTCACAGATAAGAAACGAAACAACGAAATCATAACCCTTATTTACAATAAATGATCCTTTAATTATTCTATCTCTTCGTTAATCATTGAGTTAATTTTGTACCACTAAATTATTTTTTGTCTTGTCTTATTTTAAAGACGTTCCAGTTATATTCAGTCAGTCAGCTATGGGAGTATGTTGCATTTCTTTCATTTGAGCGTTTGGTTGTTTTTAGATTGTGTGTTTCTAGCGTATTTATTCATTCTTGTGAATATTCCATGTTTACTGCATATTTTTCATTCAGTTGTTAATAGTATACAATACAGAAGGTGTTTTGAGCTTACGTTAATAATATTTATTCCATTTATTGCGTTTAAAATATAAAAGTGTTAGTAATGACATTACTATTAAATGTTTATATCTTCCCAATATGCCTCTACCCAGGGAGAAAATTATAGGGGAGACATAGAAGATTTTGGGAGATTGAAGGAGCCTTTCTACCATAATCAGAGAAGAGAATTGGGGGTGCTTATGTCCAAGTTTTCTACCATGTTCACTCCTATATTTAAAGGGGGGAATCTCCTATACTATCAGATGATTTCACCCATAATCATAGAAAATTTTGGGAGATTAATGGAGTCTTTCTATCATAATCATAGAAGAGAATTGGGGGTGCTTATGTCTAAGTTTTCTATCATGTTCACTCCTATAATTAAAGGGGGAAATCTCCTGTACTATCAGATGATTTCACCCATAATCATAGAAGAATACCAAAATTAATATTTCCTTGCATATACTGCATTTGTACGTGTACGTTTGACTTTACATGAATTAGTTGAATGATACATATTGCTATATACAAATTATATGGAAAGAAATGGAGAAAGAAATGAAGTGATGTTGCCGGGTCTCGAACCAACACCTTGTTGACTTCTGCTTGAGACGCTAACCACTCGAACATCCTGGACACAGTAGAAGTAGGATTTTTAATGAACTTTATTCAATATGATAACTCAAGTTTATCTTTAGGTTATCATCGATAAAATTAATATAGTTTCATATTTCATAGATTATTTCTTTTTTCTTTTATAATCGTTTCTTTTATAATTTTTAGGGGATTAACTGTTTTTCAATAATTCCTGGAATACTCACTCGATATTGTTAGGGAATCAACTATTTTTTAGTAATTCCTGGAATATTCCATCGATATTTTTAGGGGATCAACAAATTTTCAGTAATTCTTGGAATATTCTCTCGATATCGATAGGGATCAACTAATTTTCACTAATTTCTGGAATATTCCCTCGATATCGTTACTCAGGGAAAATATTATGGTGGGGTCATAGAAGATTATGGTGGACAGACATTATAAGGGCTAGATCTTACGTGATTATAGATAATATTCGATACATATCATCCTTGTGCAAAACATCCTATAAACATCTATAATCACCGTAATATTTCCCAACCATGATTTATAGTAGACTATATCAACCAAAATCTCCGAATATTTTCTAATAATGTTCCTTATATGAACTTCTATGAATAAACCATCTTAAATCTACGAAGATTTTCTGATAATAATCCTACTATGAATTTGAATGGCTGTAACATCTTAAATCTTCGAAGATTTTCTGAAGATATTCTTTATATGAACTTCTATGACTGATCCATCTTAAATCTCTGAAAATTTTCTGATGGTGTTTCTTATATGAACTTCTATGACTGGTCCATGGATCAGTCATAGAAATTCATATAAGAAACACCATCAGAAAATATCAGAAGATTTAAGATGGATCAGTCATACAAGTTTATATAAAGAATATTATCACAAAATCTTCGTAGATTTAAGATGGTTCATTCATAGAAGTTCATATAAGGAACATTATCAGAAAATATTCAGAGCTTTTGGTTGATATAATCTACTATACATCATGGTTGGGAAATATTACGGTGATAATAGATGTTTATAGGATGTTTTGCACAAGGATGATATTCATCGAATATTATCTATAATCACGTAAGATATAGCCCCCTATAATGTCTGTCCACCATAATCTTCTATGACCCCACCATAATATTCTCCCTGGGTAGCTTCAACGATAGTGTCACTTGCATGAATAAATTTGTTTCAGGTAAAGAGATTGATTTCAATCAACACTTTTTTAGTAATGCCATATACATCATATTAATATTTAATATATACAGTTAGATATATGAATTTAGCAAAATGATAACGAATTAGCGGAATACATATTTATATAGCAATAGTAATATCAAACTCATATAAGAAATGTTTTTTTTTATGCATAAGATATAATGATGAGAACTACAAAGTCCAACAGAATGTTATTTTTGAATACATTAAATTTGATTTTCGACAAATTCGTCTTTCGGAAAATTTGTCTATCGGCAAATCCGTATTTCGGTAAATCTGTTTTCGGCCAATTTGGGATTCGGAAAAAACGTATTCGGAATATCCGTTTCGGCAAATTAGTTTTCGGCAAATTTGGTTTCGGCCAATTCGTTTTCGTAAAATCAGCCTAGACCCATTTGAAATATCCAATGCGTAGAGGTATCGTGTCGCCCACGAAATGTAATAAACCGTTTTCTTAAATATTGTTGATGTAATATTTCGAGATTCAACTGTATCGCGTTTGGACTATACATATATGGATACGAAACATATTCTCAATCGTAAAGGTATGAATTATATTGATATTTTATGTTAAGTTTGGTGTGTTAATTTTCAAGTGTCATATGGGATGAATCGGAAATTTCTGTTGAGGTTGGTTCGGACGGTGTCCAAACTTTTCCTTCAGCCCACCATTACAATTTATTGAAGTAATTCTTATTAAAAAAGAACTTCATACCTTGAAATTTATTATTTTAATTGAAATAGCATTCGTTAGTTTCAAATATTAACATTAGTGTCTTTATTTTAAAGATTGACGATCGTAATATCATGCCTTTTTATTAAAAAGGAAAGCTGATAATGGCCGTAATAAAGGAGATACTCGAAAAGCATTTGATGAATTCCAAAAAAGTTTATCTGTCAGGAAAGCTGCTGAAATTGGTTGTGTAGCAAGATCTACACTTATGGACTGTAGGTACTTCAAACATTCGATAAAATATTTAAGATGTAATTTACTAACTTTAGTTTAATTCCAAGATATAGGAAATAGTTATACCCAGAGTAAATGAAAATAGTTATACTATTTTTTTTTGATATTTAGCTATTAAATATATAAATAATTTCTCAGTGATTACTCATGAGCTATTTATATTTTGTTGGTGAAAATTTTCAATCAATACAATTATGATGAAATTTCAAATGCAATTAATTTTTATTACCGTGAATAACTAGTTATGATTTATTTCACTTGAATTCGTTGATCCGAATTCAATCCTACCGTTTAATTACCCAAATCTCCTATGTTTTAACCATTTTTATGGTCTCCGAATCATCCTCACAGCTTGTCCGAAGTCTCCCTCTAGGAAGGAGCATTCGGACACTTAAATCCTTCTAACATTTTGTCTTATTACTTTCAAATGAAGGTTTAAACTGTTGAAGTAAATTGAAATAAAATGCTTTATTTACCCACAGAAATCTTCAAATAGTAAAATTCGAATTGGTTTACAAATTATTGAGTTTTTAACAAAAACTGTCCGAATGCTCACGGTTCTCCCCTCATCTAGATTATAGATTTTCTGTTTATTCTATAAAATAGCTCTAAGATTACCGATATTATATATGCTCAAATTTTCTTTTCTCTTTCATTAAGTGTTACCCGGTTTGCCGAACTTATTTTTATGAATATCTACCAAGTGAAGAAATATGAAAAAATTCCTCAGCTTTCCAGCAATGAGGATCTTCAAGAAGAACCATGAATTAATTTAAATAAAAAGCAATAATAATTTAATAAACATATAGATTCTTTCACTTTTGAATAATACCTATAAAGCAATATAACAATCCAAATTATAGTACAGTAGAACTACTACTCTATAGTGAATGAGTTAGGTTGTACCCTGTGAAGTGAACAAATTTCTAAAATCTGATGGTAATTCATCGTAGACTAAAGAAAACTTGTTCACTATTCGTGGTACGTACATCTTACCTCAATCACTGTAGAGGAGTTGATAAATGATAAATCTTTATTGCAGAATAAAATACATCAGTAATAATTACAAGGTTGTTACGACTATAAACTACATTAATATACATAAATTTTATTCGATCACAGCAAGTCCATGTGATGCCTATAAAGCTTTCGGGCAAGAAATTATTAAAACTATATAAATGGATACAATGGTTCTGTAGTCTACACATAGTTAACACAATATCTCATACAGCGATTCAATATAGGTTCAAAAATATTCAGTACCTAAGCTTTCTCTTCAAAATTGTCAATGATTCAGCATCCTTGATTTCACTAGGTATTCCATTCCATATGTCAGGAAACATATATTTATAATTTAATCTAATATTTTTACTCTGGGGAATGGTTGTGTTAAATTGTCTCTATATCTAGTTTCACATATTTGGTCATTTGTCCTCAAATTTAAATCATTTAAAAGAGTTGGATATAAGCCTGGTTTCAATACTTCAAACATGTTAATAGATACATACAGTTTGTAAGTGTCTATGAGTTTTAAAATAGAATTTTCCTTAAAAATACAGTCATAATGATTGTTCGTTTCACAAAAAAAAAATTTCACTATTGTCCTGGGTAGTGTTTGAAGTTCTTCCCCACGCCGGGTGTAGCAGAAAATTCCTCCCCACACAGTAATACAATAAGTAATGGAAGAATATACCATAGAATAATATGTTTTCTTTGCGCTTCTACGGTCAAGGAATTTTCTAATTCTAATACTCATTCCTCGGAGTTGCCTCAATTTGGATTTGACGTGATTGATGTCCCAGTAAACATTACAATGTTGGGCCAACGTTGGCCCAATTCAGAACGAAACTCTGGGCCAACGCTGTCATGCCGGTCTCGGTGCATTGGGCCAGCGAAGGCCCACCTCACGGATGTCCACCGGCCCTGAACAGTATAACCACGTATAAATGACTTATTGGTACCGGCAATACTTAACGTTGCCGATGCCTGTATCGAACTGACGCCCAATTATATATCTAATATGCTTCGAAACGATGTCCACTCGTATTCAATAAATAAATAAATAAATCCAATAATTAAAATGGAACATTCTTACTTCATTGGAAAATAATAATACTTAGGTTAGGTGCATATCAATTTAATTAATGTTACATAATATTATATACAAATTAAATGGGAAGAAATGAAGTGATAAGTGGAGCAACCATGGAGCAACTATCCAGCAGTCACCTGCACCCTCTGTCATTGTGCCACCGTGGATGCATTTTACTAAAGAAAAGTTTTGATATTAAATGACTCGGAGATACTTTGAGATATTTAAAAGTGAATTTAACTATATTGGCAATCATCACTTTTATAACCAAAATCACAACTTATTCTTATTACAAATTGTACATAATAAGATGGTCAAATTTTTATAGAATTGTAACTCCTTAAAAATTCCATTCTCTATGAGTTCAAATTAAAGAAAATATTTTGAGGCCACCACTCAGAGATGAAAGCTCTGTGATGAAATTTCAAAGTAATGAATAAATGAATCAATTAAAATTTGACCATAGATTAACTCTCACTCAGTATAATATATAGATGAGTATTTAGTTTGATATTTTGACGTATATAATTGTGTTTCATAGAACAAAAAAGAATTTTGTGCTCTGTGAAATATTTTTTAGCAGAAGGGTATATATTTTCCAAGTTATTATTAGGGTGTATATTTTCGAACACGTGATAAAGGAAAATATATAAATTATATTTAACTACACTGAGAAAAATAAACAACAACTCTAACTGATACACCCAGGTGTTTCGAGTTCACCCTATGGCCTTTTCTCTAAAGCGAGACACTTTAGTGCATCAAACTATAGTTTGGATGCACTAAAGTGCATAAGTTCGATGCACTTTATTTTCTCATATTTTCCTTTGCTAAAATGATGTGAATAATTTTCTCATCATTTTAACAAACTTAATAGCTAAGACACTAGTGTGAATCGAACTTATGCACTTTAGTGCATCCAAACAATAGTTTGATGCACTAAAGTGTCTCACTTTAGAGACAAAGCCATAGGGTGAACTCGAAACAACTGGGTGCATCAAAATTTCTTTGAGTGTAATAACTACTATTTAATTAGTAACATAATAACAGATCAAAATTAGGGTAAAAAATCGAACAGTTGCCAATTCAAACTGAAATCTATATTATTTTATTTACGCTATTTCAACCAAATAATAATATTTCTATTTTAAATTAAATGGAATATTTAATTTTCAATGTGAATAATTATTTCAAACGAAAATATAACATTTCATACTATATATGAATTAACTAGCCGCCAAGCTCATTTTTATCTAGGAAATAAATAAAGTTTTAAATTAATAATTGAAGGGATCCCAGCAAACATGAATGTATCTATTCGATTTCTAAACGACCCTGTATAACCTCTCTTCCGACATCGAATACCAGTAACAAATTAGACATGGTGACATCAAGTAGACATCAATCCGATATCCGTTTGCACCGCTAAACCGCATCATATCAAGTATATTTGGCATCGAAGCGATACAGTTATAACAGTGTTGAATAGAAAGATAAATTACGACATCCAACATACATAGGGATTCTGCATCGAACAGACGCCTAATTATATATCTATAATGCTTCGAAACGATATCCACTTGCATCCAATAAATAAATTAATTAAAATAGAAAACTCTCACTTCATTGATATAACGTACTGTACGTTTAGATGCATATCAATTCGATTAATGTTACATAGTGTTATATATAAATTAAATGAGAAGAAATGAAGTGATATGTCCGGGTATCGATCGTGGGTCCATCCATCCTCGTGCCTGTACCTCTGTAACTTTGCCACCGTAGATGCACTTAACTACAAAAAAATTTTTGATATTAAACGACTCGGAGATACTTGAAAATATTTTTAAAGTGAATAGAACAATACAGGCAAGAACCGCTTTTATAACCAAAATCACAACTTATTCTTATTACAAATAATAATGAGTTGGTCAAATTTTTATATAATTGTAACTCCTTAAAAATTTCGTTCTCTTTGAGTTCAAATTAAAGAAAATGTTTTGAGGCTTCGACTGAGAATACAGATGAAAGCTGTGTGATGAAAGTTCAAAGTAATGAATGCATTAATTAAAATTTGACCATAGATTAACTCTTCCTCAGTAAATATAGGTCATAATAGATGAGTAATTAGTTTGATATTTTGACTTATATAACTGTATTTCATTGAACAAACAGGATTTTTTACATATTCGAATTAAAATGTGGAACCGTCCGATAACCATCAACTTTTAATTATTTACGTTTAGTATAGGTTTAACGTCTGCTTCGGAACCAAAGGCCATGTCGCTGACATCAAAAGGAAATTAAATAGAAGACTGGAAGAAGCAGTCAGAAAGGAAAGTGGCTCCATGGACAAAGTCACGACGCTCATGGATGCTGAAAAGCTACTCCGTGAATGCTGTCACTTACCGAGGAATGTGACAAAAATGGTCACAAGCACCGCTGGCTGCACTCAAAGATGGAAGAGGGAAATGAAGAGGTAATAGTAAATGAAGTTTACGAGCCTACATAACACAAAATCTAAGACCTCATACGTAATTGTAGAGCATAACCCTAGCGCTATCCTCTAAAACTGCATAGAGAGTTAAAAACACCATAGGCTAATCATGATAAGCATAAAATAGACAATACATAATCCAAATTACAACAGTTTGAGTCCCAAGGGACGCCACCCCCCTTCTCTTCCATTCACCAAAGACAGCTTCAGGAACCCCTCGGGATCGTACCTTCACAACTGCCGTAGTCCCCTATAAATGTATTAATTATTGGGTATAGTTTAAAGGGAGCACAACGTAAGATATATAGAAAGGTACAATCCAATTGAATAAAAATAATTTCTACACTTCTATACGTATTATATAACAGGAAGATGAGAAAATGAATTTCCAAATTTGAAACGATTTTTTAAATCTACGTATCTGTTTTCGCACTTCTGGTCGAAGTATAAATTCAGATATCGTTTGGAAACAGACATGCTGACGTCAAGATGATGATGTTAAAACCATCTATCGGTTTTCATGTTTCTACTCGAAGTGTAAATTCAGATATCATTCAGAAACATACATTCCGATATCTACTATGAGTCGAAATGGTTGCTAAGTCGATACCCACTGTTAGCGCTACGAATTCGACAGCAAACGGCATCGAATCGACATTCATATGTTTGTTGGGACGTCAAAAAATCACTGGATTGATTATCCTATGTTTTCCTTCATTGGGCCAGTGCAGTTTGGCAACCGTTGGCCCAATGTTGTTTTCATTGCATTGGCCCAGTGTGTAATAGCTTTGGCGTACCAATGCCCAATCGTGCCTTTACTTTGCCAACGTTTACCGACGTTGGCCCGATAGTGCAATGTTATCAGGGGTGGTCGTGATATTTTAATTTCTCGTCAATAAATATTCCCTAATACTTACAATTTTTTAACCCTTTCAATTGTCTCATCACCTGTTCACTCCAAAAATATAAATAAACTGGTTCATGAATAAGGAATAATCGTCCCACCAAATTTCATGCAATTTGGTAGAATACTTTTTGAGTCATAAATGACATTGACCTTGACCTTTGACTGGATCGTTCCCAAAATTTACCAAATTGTTCCTGGTTATTGACCAATCGTCCAACCAAAATCCAGGCAAATTTTTTAATATTATTTAAGTTATGAGAATAACAAGATGATAAATAGAGCCCGGACTTTTAGGACTTATAAAAATGGCATTCTAGGACCTAAAAAGAGGCATATATGGACCTCAAAAAAGGTAGTTTAGGACCTAAAAAATGGCATTTTAGGGCCTATAAAGACATTTTAGGAGCTAAAAATGTATTATAGGACTTTTACATTAACTTTTAGGATTAATAAATAGGTATTTACAACAAATAAATTAGCATTTTGGAATATAAAATCATCAATTTTTAGTCCGTTTAAATAAAAAAAAATTGTGAAAACAAATAAACAATTCATTCCTTGAATATTCAATGAATCTAGTTTATAGTATATTTATTTAAATTTAAAAAGTATTATAAAAAAGGTTAGGTAAATTGAAATTCATGAAATGTAACTACCCAACAAACATATGAATGTCGATTCGATGCCGTTTGCTGTCGATTTCGTAGCGCTAACGGAGGGTATCGACTTAGCAACCATTTCGACTCATAGTAGATATCGGAATGACTGTTTCTAAATGATATCTGAATTTACACTTCGAGTAGAAACACGAAAACTGATACAAGGTTTTAACAGCATCATCTTGACGTCAGCATGTCTGTTTCAAAACGATATCTGAAATAATACTTCGACCAGAAGTTCGAAAACAGATACGTACAGTTTAAAAGAAAATCCTTTCAAATTTGGAAATTCATTTTCTTATCTTCCTGTTTTATAATACGTATAGAAATGTAGGAATAATTTCTATTCAATTGGATTGTACCTTTCTATATAACGTACGTTGTGCTCCCTTTAAACTATACCCAATAATTAATACACTTATAGGGGACTACGGTAGTTGTAAAGATACGATCGGCCTGATCGGGCATTGGCAAGCTAGTGCGATTGTTCAATTGATCAACGTAAAGTAAGCGATATTGGAACATCGGTTGTTGAACAGTGTTCCTCCAGTAACGTGAAAAAGAATGGATAACCAATCAAGTAATTTTTCGATGGCCAGTGCATTTATTGTTATGAATGTATTCTAAATAAACCGCTTATTGTAAATAAGCCCCGAGGGGTTCCTGAAGCTGTCTTTGGTGAATAGAAGAGAAGTGGGGTGGCGTCCTTTGCAACCCAAACTATTGTAATTTGGATTATGTATTGTCTATCTTATGTTTACCATGTTTATAGTGTTTTTAACTCTCCGTGCAGTTTTAGAGGATAGCGGTAGGGTTATGCTCTACAATTACGTACGAGGTCTTAGATTTTCTGATAGGTAGGCTCGTAGACTTCATTTAATATCACCTCTTCATTTCCCTCTTCCATCCTTGAGTGCAGCCACTGGTGCTTGTGACCATTTTTGTCACATTCCTCGGTAAGTGACAGCATTCACGGAGTAGCTTTTCAGCATCCATGAGCCACTTTCCTTTCTGACTGCTTCTTCCAGTCCCTTGTATTTCATTTCCTTTTGACGCCAGCGACATGGCCTTTGGTTCCGAAGCAGACGTTAAACCTCTACTAAATGTAGATAATTAAAAGTTGGTGGGCTATTTAACATGTTTCATTTTAGAGTAAATCCTGTGTTATCAGACGGTTCCACATTTTTCGAATATGTAAGAAATAAATATAATAATTATCATTATTCAATTCTTACTAAAATTGGCATCCATGATACCAGTACGTAAAATACAAGTTTAGAAATAAAATTTATTACATAAATAATTTTTCCACATAAAATTAGGAGCTCCATATCCGATAACTTGAGCTTTCACCTAGTGCCAAAAGCTGTGTACATGAGACGATTAAAATTCAGTGATTCACATTATAGATAATTAAACTTAAAATGGCAATCGGACTCAATAAATCTATATTTAATCATTATTTAACTTTTACTTCAATTGGTTTCATACCTTCAGCTATTTTGTTACTAATTAAATAGTAGTTAAATAATAATTATTATATTTTCCTTTATCACGTGTTCGAAAATATAGACCCTATTAATAACTAAGAACATATACCTTACTGCTAAAAATATTTCACAGAGCACAAAATTCCTGTTTGTTCAATGAAACACAATAATTATAAAAATCTAATTATACATTAATTTCTTCTAAGTCGTGGCCTCAAAACATTTTCTTTAATTTGAACTCAGAAGGAACGAAAATTTTAAGGAGTTACAATTATATAAAAATTTGACCAACTCTTCACTATTTGTAATAAGAATAAGTTGTGATTTTGGTTAAAAAGCGGTGCTTGCCTGTATGTTCTATTCACTTCAAAATATCTTTAAGTATCTCCGGGTCGTTTAATATCAAAATTTTTTTTTAGTCTAATACATCCACGGTGGCAATGTGACAGAGCTACAGGCACGAGGACGGAGGGGCCCACGATCGATACCAGGACACATCATTTCATTTCTTCCCATTTAATTTACACATAACAATATGTAACAACAATCAAATTGATATGCATCTAAATGTACAGTACGTTATATCAATGAATTAAGAGTTTTCAATTTTAATTTATATATATTTTGGATGCAAGTGGATATCGTTTCGAAGCATATTAGATATATAATTAGGCGTCTGTTCGATGTTGTAATTTATCTATCTATTCAACGCTGTTATAAAGATATCGCTTCGATGCCAAATATACTTGATATAATGCGGTTTAGCGGTGCAAACGGATATCGGATTGATGTCTACTTGATGTCACCATGTCTAATTTGTTACTGGTATTCGATGTCGGAAGAGAGGTTATACAGAGTCGTTTAGACATCGAATAGATACATTCATGTTTGCTGGGTAATTCCAATATCAAATTCGAAATTTTTGTTTACAGTAAACCCCCGTTGAAGACAACCTCAGACTAAACAAACCATATATTAGATAATTAGACCAATTAAATTATTCTGAAACTGTTGTACAGGAAAACCATTTACAAGACAAAACACAATTTTTGTCTCCTGACAGTTTTTCTATTGTAAATATTACAATATTACTAGGTTCTACACATATCTCTCTTTGAATAGTTTATTATATTGATTATTCGCAATTTTATTATTTTATTAATGGCAGAGTTTATGCTAAAAAATTGATGTGAAGATTTACAGAAAATTAGATACAGTGGTGACTATATGCTAATTCTTGAAGTAGTAGAAGTAGTTTTTTTATATAATAATTCAGACAGATTTTGATTGAATTATAACGTTCTATAAATTTGCCAATATATCCCATAAACTTTACCGACTTACCAAATTATTAAATAGTGTAAAAAGCCCAAAATAAGACTTTTCATCATTTTAGGAATTTATGATATTTTAGAACTTTATGTCATTTTAAGGACTTTATGGCATTTTAGGACTTTATGACATTTATTGACATTATGGCATTTTATGGCTTTTATGGCATTTTAGGACTTTATGGCATTTGTCCGGGCTCTAATGATAAATATATAAATAAATCTGCCTAAAATATAACATTTCGCAATACACGAAGGTAATTTTTTTTCATTTCATCAGACATTTTGGTTCAATTTCTTGTTCCATACATTATTTTTGAATATATAGCGCTAATGTATACATTAAATTGGATTAAAATTGAATTAAATTGGATCATAGCAACAGAAATCACAGCTGAAGATTTCCTCTTTGCGTGCCTAATGGCAAATTTGACGCAAAGCCATTATTGAAAACTAACTCAGGTAATATAAACCTAGGTAATATATTAAGAGAAGTTCAACAAGAAATAGTATACACATATCCATATATTGTTACTGAAATAAAATCTACCATATTTCTCTCGTTCTTATACATATAATGATAATGGCACATATGAAATCATTGAAGCGTAAATGAATCATTTAAATAATATTTATCTACGAATTTTTGTAAACTTGACCACTAGATGTCACTATGTCACAATTACGGATCAATTTTACCAAACAAATCATCTAATTTTTCTGTTTCTTTCTTCAGTAACAAAGTGTGTGACCCATTAGAGTGCAGTGGGTACTTTTTGTGTTGTTTAATTGTGTTGTTTAATATGGGAAGTGAGGTGAATTAGATAGGAGGCATGGCAGTGTTGGAAGAAATAAATTACTTGAGATCAAAAAGTGGAAAATTGAAGGGATATGTTTGAAAGGCATGGTCAATAAGTCGAAATGGATGAAGAATTTAACCTAGGTACCAACATATTCAGTAATAGTTACTAGTAGTGTACTAGTGATTAGTGAAGACTGAAGAGCTGACTTAAGTTAAGGCTACCCAATCTGAAAAGTTCATCAGAAGCTCTGGGCCCCGGCCAACAGATGAATTGGGTTTATTACCTATATAATATATAGTAATATTTTACTTATATACTGTATATATACCTAATACCTACTATATACGATAGGGTGTTTGTGCCAGTAATTGGCATACCTCTAGTAATCCAAGTAAAATTGTATGTCTCCTAAACTCACCATTTGTCTCTCCAGCTCTCTCCAAAATTCAACAAATTCTCTCCAAAATGATCAAATTATCATTAATTCTCTCCAAAATAACCAGTCTTCAGAATGTGTCTCTTCTCCCGCAGAGATTTTAATTTGAGAGAAAGTTACTCTCTGACTCTCAGCAGCAGATTCAGAATCTCCCGCAGCTAAATTATTAAAATTAATGGTAACATAGGAATTAATTCAAAATCCCCCGCAGCTAAATTAATGGTAACATAGGAATTAATTCAAGATCTCCCGCAGAGATCTCCAATTTCTAAAATTCAATCAAAAACTCCCGCTGAGAGTCTTGGAAAAATCCAGTCTGCAGAATGTGTCTCTTCTCCCGCAGAGATTTTAATTTGAGAGACAGATACTCTCTGACTCTCAGTAGTAGATTCTGAATCTCCCGCAGCTAAATTAATGGTAACATAGGAATTAATTCAAGATCTCCCGCAGAGATCTCAAATTTCTAAAAATTCAATCAAAAACTCCCTCAGAGAGTCTTGGAAAAATGTTCCATATTCTGCAGACTGGGGAAAAATGTTCCATATTCTGCAGACTGGCAAAATAACATTGTAGCATACCAAGTAATAAAGCATGTCCAAACTCGCCATTTTAATGGCGAGTTTGTCCAGTCTGCAGAATATGTGAGATATTTGGGATATTCTCTCCGAACAATTTTGAATTAATTCCTATATTTACATTAATTTTGCTACGAACACTTCTGAATTAATCCCTATATTTACATTGATTTTGCTACGAACAGAATAAGAGATCTCTACGAACACTTTACCAGTTTCTGCAGACTGGGAGTTTGTGACAGTTATTTTGAGCCCTTCAAATGCAAATGGCGAGTTTTTTCTATTTTTCTCCTATACTTATACTACAATGTTATTTTGAAGAGAAATTATGACAATTTGATCATTTTGGAGAGAATTTGTTGAATTTAGGAGAGAGCTGGAGAGACAAATGGTGAGTTTCCAGTCTGTATTTCGTGGTAAATTCCACCGACATGTCGGTGGAATTTTTTCACCTTTTAATATAATATTCTGGCAAAGTCGGTGGATTTTTAGCTATTTATTCCTATGTTACCATTAATTTTCGGTGGATAAATTGGGAAAATATTGGTGGATCAGCAAAAATACAGGAAATTTATGGTGGATTTTTTCAGCTTTTTGAGAAAGTCAGTGGGATTTTGTGCACCAAATACAGACTGGGTGAGTTTATCTGTTTATGAGACATACAATTTTACTTGGGTAGCATAGGAGAAAAATAGAAAAAACTCGCCATTTGCAATTGAAGGGCTCAAAATAACTGTCACAAACTCGCCATTAAAATGGCGAGTTTGGACATGCTTTATTACTTGGCTAGTAATCGGAATAGCAGACACATTGAGTATAATTTTCTATATAATATATTAAGGAATAGAGGTATACATACTAAATTATTAAAGAATCGACCACTATGATTGATTAGTAATTCTTTCTAATCAATTAACCACACAAATTAACAGGTAGCTTCCAATCATTGTCGGAAAGTCAAGTTATCGGTCAGTTTGTTGTATATTTCGTAAGAGAACGGTTCCTCTTTGAAACTCCTGAGTGTGTTTCAGTAGCTTTTAATGTACCAGGTGAATGTTTTTCTAGATGTACAATTTACGGTCTATCAGTGCATTTTAAAATCTAAGCAAACAAATACTTACTTTTTATTTAAAATGGTAGTCCGATCACTAGATTATCAGAACATCTAATTTTAATGTTCGGACAGACTGTCCGACTAAACAAAGAATCCATCCGTCCACCCTGACGATTACTGGAAAAACTTCCCGTCAAGCGTCCGATGACAAACTGGTATTTTAACTCGTTAATTTAGATCGTTACATTGACCGATAACATTAAAGAATAAATTTTGAGATAGTTAAGCTTGTATATTCTCCAAATAAAATACGTTATTACATATGATAACAAGTCTCAAGATATGATTACTTTAACGTCAAATATAAATATTTTACATATTCATACCCACTTATAGTGTCACGTGTGAATTATATATGGCGTTTGTCAATAACCAAAATACGTAAAATTCAATCAGAAGGATTTAGAGTCAACAGAAAACAGGACTTCCACTCCACGTTGTGACGTCATTGATAGCGACAAAGAATGCTTGAATCTACATCACAATAGTGGAAGAGGGCAAACCAGAGGGAATGTAGACGGCATATATAAGGGCATTCATTTTTTAAGGGGACATTCGAATTATATGTAAATTGAGGTAAAGCAATTTCAAAATAATTTTTATCAGTAAATAAAATGTGTTATAGACTTATAGTTAGCATTATAATAAGGCTAAGATATCTGCAACTATATAGACATGAAATGCGCATGACAATTATGGCTTGCTTTTATTTAAAATAGTTACCCCATTTTTCAACCCTTTTTTTCAGAAATATTCTAATCAAAGAAAACGTATAGAGGCTAAAACTAAATTAATTGATATTACTGAATACCAATCTGAGTCTTCTGAGAAATGAATAAATTAAGCATTGATTGTCAATTTTAAAATATGTATGTATACTTGGCAGACGAATCAAATATATGATAAACCTTATAATTTAAAGTAGCCGTTGATTCTTAAAGCGGGTAATTATTTCCTCTTGCATGTAGAAGGTAGCAGTTGTAGGAGCTTCAGCTTATGTAAATATATAATCACATTTATATAAAATATCTTAGTTTTCAGTTCTGGTATACGTATGGCAAACAACAATGTATAACATGTTCAAACTTTCGAATGAAATGACAACACTAAAATATAACGTATTTTTAACCATTGACGAAGTGTTTGATTGTGTGTATGGGTAGGTAATAATAATATAAACATAATACTTACTATTACTTAGTGCAGTAGGAATTACATTAATAAAAAAATACACATTGATTGTATAGATATTAGGTATGACTAAATCTATTACTACTAATTAGAAGCGGGAGACTAATTATACTATATACTATTATATTAATCAGTCAGAAATCAACAAGTATGACGAACATTAGTTCCTTATGATTGGCCACCTGACGAAAATAGAATTGGAAGTGACCGAACATAGATATTGCTATGACGATATTACTAGCATTTTAGACTAATGGGATATTTTTACTTTTAATTGCATAATTAATAACATAAATGTGTTTATGTGTAAAGCGATTGGAAAGATAAAAATTCTAGCTTTCTAAAGATAGTTGCATCGCGTTGGTAGTATTTATATGTGACTTGTTATTGGTATTTGTTTGTAATTTATCCTTAAGTGACCGATTACTGGCACAAACACCCTAAATGTGCTGCAGACTGCAGCTTTTGAAATTTCCAATAATTTTTAATTTATTGGATTTAAATTTTGCGTAGCTTCAACAGTCGAACAGTGTATAACACTAATAATCTAATCTGTGTTTGGTGCAAAAAATTCCACTGACCTTTTCAAAAAGCTTAAAAAAGGATAAAATCATCCAACAATTTCCCAATTCCAATGATTTCGCTAATGGCTGTTGGCTGATAGCCTGATCTAGGTACCAACATTTTTCCAATTTATCCACTGAAAATTAATGGTAACATACCATGTTTCAAAGTGTGGCAGGAAAGTTGCCAGTTTAGGAGAAAATGGATCCAGGTTGCCATATGGCCAGTTTGTATTTGGTCCACCATAAATTTCCAGTAATTTGGCTGATCAACCAACATTTTACCCATTTTTCCACCGAAAATTAATGGTAACATAGGAATAAATAGCTAAAAATCCACCGACTTTGCCAGATTATTATTTTCAATGGAGAAAAATCCCACAGACGTGTCGGTGGAATTTACCACGAAATACAGACTGGCCACATGGCACATTTAAGATATTTTGAAAATTAAATTTGACTTTCTAGTGAAGATATTACTCAGTCTCAGTCTGCAGAATATGGGAGATATTTAAGATTTCCTCTACAAACAATTTTGAATTAATTCCTATGTTTACATTAATATAATAATATTGCCCAAGCCATGTTTTAAAGTATGGACAAAGTCGCCAGTATATTGGCGACTTTTGAGGGGTTAAATAAGTTGAAAAACCTGTAAATGACCAGTAAAATAGTCTAAAATAGTCTCAAGAGATACACATACATCAGGCATGAAGCATAAGGATGTTTCCAAGTGTAAAATCTTTACTAGGAAGCCAAATTTCTCCTTTGAAGTTTAAAGTATCTTAAATGTGGCGACCTGGGTCCATTTTCTCACTAAACTGGCGACTTTCCTGCCACACATTAAAACATGGTGCCCAAGTAAAATAGTATATGGCAAATGAACTCTTCAGTATCCAATTGTCTCTCCAAAATTTCAAAAATAACCAAATTGATCAAATTATCATAAATTCTCCGGTTACACTGAACACCGAATTACACAGTATACTCAATACTGAATTAGCTACACAGAATTATACCAAATTACACCTGATTATACTTCCCCAGTCTGGAAAGAAGATGCACTTCGATAAATAAATTTAACGAAGTTTTTATGGAGAAAAATATTCTAGGTATTCAAGATATTAACGACGGAAATTTGTTATAAAGTTTTATATTAAATATATTTACGACAGAAATTTATCAAAAAAATTAATTAACGACTGTTACGACTCATTATATAAACTAAATGGTAACCACAATGTGACAATATTTTGTTTACATAAGGTCTAGATACATCATTACCGTAAAGATTGCACCCAGTCTGCAGAATATGGGACATTTTTAACATTTTCTGTGCGAACAATTCTTAATTTCTTCCTATATTTACATGTATTTTACTGAGAAAGAAAGCTAAAATAGTGGATTTCTCAGAGAACAGTTTACCAGTTCTTTCAGTCTGGGATTGCACTGAACTTCTTGACCAATAGAGTGGTGAGTTTTTAATGACGTCACATCATTTGATGGTGTGAAGCACCAATGACAGCTCTTAGATATCAAACTACGTCTAGAATGTAATGTTTTCAAATTAGTCTCCACATATTTAATTTTGGGGGCAATTTGTCTTCAAGGATTTTCAAATTTCTCTCCAAAATGGCCAAAAATCTCAAAATTCTCTCTACTAATTAAATGTAAACATAGGAATTAACTAGGAAATTGTCGCCGGATAATTCAGGATACTAATTTAAAGGCCTAAAGAGTCGCCGGATAAACTTCACAACTTCATGCATCTTTTGCAGACTGGTTGCAGTACAACAAACTAGCGGATACAGTGAACTACACTAACAGTTTCATGACACCAAGTTCTCATGTCACAAAAATCTTAAATCCAGAAGCCTTCTGTTTTCTACAAACTTAATGTTATTCCTACCATAAACTTAATTGCTCTAGGTATATCTCGAAAATGAAGCATTTTCACAAAAAATGGTATTCGTGAAAAATGTCTTATAATGGCTCCTTTAACCTATAAGTGTCAAAATATCGTAAATCATTGGGGGACCTAAAGCACAAAGTTGGGACGCATCATGTCTAATGCGTCTGTATCTCTTAAGACTATTTTATGAGTGATTTACATGTTTTTCAACTTATTTCACCCCTCAAAAGTTGCCAGGTAATAAAGCATGTCCAAACTCGCCATTTCAATGGCGAGCTTAGGACAGTTATTTGAGCCAGTCTGCAGAATATGGGAGATATTTGGGATATTCTCTCCAAAGAATTTTGAATTAATTCCTATATTTACATTAATTTTGCTACGAACACTTCTGAAATTGAATTGATCTCTATATTTACATCAATTTAGCTACAAACAAATTAAGATATCTCTACGAACAATTAACCAGTTTCTGCAGACTGGGTTATTTCGAACCCTTCAATTGCAACCAGTCTGCAGAACATGAGACATTTTTAACATATTTTTTGGCGAACAATCCTTAATTTCCTCCTATATTTAAATGTATTTTATTTAGAAGCCAAATTAGAAGATTTCTTGGAGAACATTTTAACAGTTCCTGCAGTCTGGAATTGCAAATGGCGAGAAATATTTATTTGTCTCCTATGTTATAATGTTATTTTGAAGAGAATTTATGATAATTTGATCAGTTTGGAAAGAAATTTGGTAATTTTTGGAGAGACAAATGGAGAGTTTATGAGCCATAGCTAAATGCACATTTAGCTATCCCAATAAATGTTTATTTTTGAGTCATGGTGTAAATATATTTACCTATATAAATAAAAAAAGTGAAAATCCTACCCTATTTACGTCATAAAGCATTTAATTCCGATTAAATTCTAACTCCGATTAGTTTGTTGGATTAAAAATGACCTCTGTAGCCTATAATTATAACATTAATTAATTTTTCCAATCCAGATTTTCTATGATTATGCATAGCTAAGAAGTGCAATATTTTCAATCTTCCTATGTAATACAACTCCAATCACCCAAGCAATCATTATGATGAATTCCTCTATCCGTCAAATAGTATCAAAAAAGAAGAGAAGATACCGGCAAGATGGATACGATCTGGATTTGACATGTATGCTTTATGTTGCAATTTGCTATTTAATTGATTATGGAAATTGTATTAGAATTGCTTATAATTTTATTTTTCACAGATATAACAGAGAGAGTGATAGCCATGGGTTACCCGGCTGTGAAGATGGAAGGTATTTATCGCAATAAACAAGAAGATGTCTCCAAGTTTCTAAATGAAAAGCACAAAGGTCATTTTATGGTTTATAATTTGTAAGTATTAAGCTCATTACCAAAATTGAATTTGCTTGTTGAACTCTTAATAAATCTTCCGCTAGAGTTAACTAACTTTATTATTTGTTCATAGAGCTAGTATAATTTTTTTTTAAAAGACAATATTTTTCCATTAAAAACAAGAAGGATAAAATCTTTACAGAAGATTAATATATTATAAATCACACCATATTTACATTAGCTACTAACAAAAATTTTAATGGCTAATAATATTTTGTTATAATATTCATTTATTTGGTCAGAATTTTGAACTATTTCATATTCTCAAGAACTTTATTTAATTTTGCCAATAATTGCTATTTATTTACTTTAGTATAGCTTTGATGTGTAGCTACAGCTTAATGTGTTTGCTAGAATTATTTCATTTTGACAGATACTTAACAACTTAATGTTTGTGTTAACATTTTACTCTCTTTATTTCCTTACCAATGTGTTCCTTTTTCAGATGCTTAGAGAAGTCTTATGACCCTTCCTTATTTGAGGGGCGGGTTAGACGTTACCCTTTCAAAGATCACAACCCCCCTCCACTGAAAATGATCAGACCTTTTTGTGAAGATGTTCAAGAATGGTTAGATGAGCATCCTCTCAATGTTGCAGCAATTCATTGCAAAGCGGGCAAGGCAAGTTGATCTTCATTGATGCTTTTGATCAAATTATTCTAAGTTTTGATGTCACTATAGGAATGTAATATATTTCTTAACACTTTCACCGTATCGTGCGCCATAGCTATTTGGTACACAGATAACTTGCTGAACCTGCACCGTGTACCACTATTGGTAGCTACACGCTAATACTTTTTTAAAACTTATTTTTCTCCAATATATTGAATACTTAATAAAACTAGTGTTGGAAGAGTAAGGAATAAAAATTGCAATATTCAATTTGTAAAGATATATTACCTATTTATGACTAGAAATATCAGAAAAATATTTTGGAAAACAAATAAACCCACTGTACAAGTAAGTATGCAAATAAAACAAAGATTCTGGTTCGGCATTACCATCATATCTTGAGTTGCGGTGAAAGTGTTAACATAGCTATTTTATTTTTACTGGGCATTTATTTTTCTTAACCCTAGTTCACTGAACATGGGTCCAATACACCCTAACAGAGTCACATGATGTCTAAAATTTCATGTTCTAGACCTATTTGCAAAACAAAATAAATACCTATAGAATGATCATATTTATGTGGCAATAAGTTCAATTACTAGAAGAAACTTTGAATTTATGTCCTGTACCAAAATTATATTGAAAAGTGTTTCTTTGAAATTTTCTATGAACTTTTAAATCTCGGGTACAGTAGACCCATGTTCAGTGGATCAAGGACACGGATTGATGTTCAGTGAATTGGGGTTAAATTCTAATTTTGAATAAATGTCACTGAAATTTGACTAGTTTACTCTGTTTCAATAGGGTCGTACCGGTCTCATGATCACTGCCTACCTCATGCACTCTCGAATGACTTCTGAAGCGGGTAAAGCTTTGGATTATTACAGTAAAAAGAGAACATACAATAATAAAGTAAGTTGGTAACAAATAATGTGATAATATATTGTTCATGATGGATTTTTTATCATTTTAGTATGGTAGCTAATTGATTAACAACAGTTGCTATCTTTGTTTGCTATTTAGTAGATAATTATTATGATAAATCTGTATCATATAAATCATATTGGAATTGACAAATGTATTTCCATGTAGCTAGCTATTTAATTTCAGTGTATTTTTCTTGTGTCTTCACTTTTTAACTTTTGTTTATATTTCAGGGAGTGACGATTCCAAGTCAAATTAGATACGTCTATTACTACTCTATGCAACTCCTTTCCAATCATGACTACAATCCAAAAGCCCTTCAATTGAAAGAAATTATTTTACCAGACACATGTTTAGGCAAAGGTGAGTTTAGAAATATTGCTTATTAGATAGCATTTAGGGGCTCTTTCCTGAAGCTGTCTGTGGTGAATGGAAGAGAAGGGGGTGGCATTCCTACTGCCCTAAACTGTTGTAATTTGGTTAATGAATTGTCCATTTTTCCTATTCACCATATTTGTAAAAAAATTAACGCTACTTACAGTTAAACTACGAGGTCTTATATTTTTGTATTAGATAGTATCGCAGGCTTCAGTTACTATCACCTCTTCAATCTGTGAGTACTTGTGTTCCTTTTCAATACATTTCTTGGAAAGTGACTGCATTCACGGAGTAGCTTTTCTTCATTCATGAGCATTCTATTTAACTGATGCTAGGAGAAATAACTCACAGAGCCACTTTTCTTTCCAAATGCATCTTCCAGTGTAGAGGCGCCTTTGTATATCTTGGGTTTAAAGAATTCATATTTCTTCCTAATCTAGGTAACTTAGTAAATAACTATTTGCAATTTAACTCACTGTTTATGTTTCAGGTCCTTACTTCCTCAAAGTTGTACAGAAATCAGACAACTCGTCTTACACCATTAACATCACAGAGAGTAGGCGGTATAGTGACTCTTCCAACACACTGCAGGCTTTCAACAGTTCCCCAGACTCCACTAACAGTTACATCAGGGTGAAGGTTGCGGCAGAGGAATCTAAACCTTACAGAGAGGATATCAGGATAGAGTTCTACAAGACTGCTCTTAGGAAGGTGGTGAGTGTGTTAGGTTGTAATTGGCAGTAGCTACCCACAATGTTATTATCAACAACAGTCTACAATTAAATTGACTAGGGTAAATTCTTAAGTATCGGTCAATTTCACATATATTTTCACAAGAAAATATATAATTATTAATATTTATTTTTCTTACTTTTTCGAAAACGTGGAACTGAACAATAATTAAGAACTTAGTACCTAATTGAAAACATATTCATTCATTAAAATTAGTGATGTAGTTAACAATTAAGAAATTTTGACATGTACCAGTTAGCTACTTCAAATAAATACAAAACTGGTGCTGATGTCAATTCTTCTTAATTATTATTTATTTAATCTTAATGTATTTATGCTGCTGGTACCTAATTTGATTTACTGAAATTTTTCTATAGCTTTTGGTGACAATAACTTTTTTGACACGCTTGAATAATTTTAATTAAACAAAAGACAAATACATCACATAGTTGTTACTCAGTATGAAATTGTGTCCTCAGTCAATTAGAAATGAATTACGATTGAAAATCTTCTTAATATTTAATGATGAAATCAACACTTTCTTGGTTCATACTTCTTACAGTTTATAACTACTTATCAAGCTTAGTCCTTTGAATGGATTAAATGTAGTAACTAAAGTGTTAGTACTGGTCTAATATATATATTTTATACAAGTACAATTTTGTACATGTGCTTTAGGTAGGTCTACATGACGAAAGTATTGTGTGATAATGGTGTAACTAAAACTTATTGCCTGTATGTGATACGGTTATTGTGATAACATTCAATAACTTTAATATTCTGTTCATTTGCGTCTCACTCAAAACATATATTATTTCCAAGAATGTACCCAATGATAATAATCTCTTAGCCTCTTTCACTTACCCCATTAATCAGTTGCCACATCCCAGATTAAGATTAAGGTTCTGTAATACCATATCAAAAAAGTTATGATTTTCCAATCTTCTACCGAAATATAATTCTACCTTTAATTGAACTTGAAATTGAGAAGGCATTGCATATCCTTTATGGTAAATAACATCTACATTCTACATAACCATTTATTGCCAATGTGGCAGCTGATACTTTATCTTTCTCTCTCACAGAAAATTTTCACTGTGTGGCTGAACACTCACTTCATTATTGACGGAGAGAGAAGATCTGCAGGCCACAAGAGCACAGACAACAATCTCAATCAGAATGGCTCCTCCACATTCACGCAAATGCTGTTCCCAGACCTCGCACACAATAACACGTGAGTGTGGCAAAATGGTGTAGTGAATCCTTTATCAAATTTCTAAAGCAGCTAATAGGGGAATGGGATTGAATTTTCTATGAATTAATAATGCAGTAGAACTCATCAATAGTGAATGAGTTAGAATGTAGCCTGAATAGTGAACACATTTTCTTTAGTTTGCTAGAAAATAGCCTTTATTTTTCTAAGAACCGAGGCAATTCATCGCAAACTAAAGAAAAAAATTCCACTATTAAGGCTACTACATCCTAACTCATTCACTATAGAGGAGTTTCACTGAATCAAAAAAGATGCTTTTCATTGTTTAGATATTCAATATTCATTTACTATGTCTGTTTAACCTTGTTCATTCACTTCATTTTGTATAAGTTTCTTACTGCTAACAGAAAATAATATTACGAGTAACTATATATTCTTTAAGGTCTGTTCATAAATCTGTTGTTAGCTTTTAGTTACCACTCCTCCCTTTGAGATGTTACTTCACCTCTGAAATCCTTCGTTCCAGACCTAGCAGCAGGTGTTCCAGAGACGCTCTCTACGAAGAGGAAGAGGTGTCCGTTAACCTCACCAAACCAGAGCTCGATGTTCTACACAAGGACAAAAAACACAAACAGTTTCCAGAAGACTTTTGGGTGAGTAAGAGAGAATGGTGAGAGTTTTATTCCTTATTAGAGCTCAATTCAAACTGAAATTCTTGAAGGCTTTTTGAACACTTTCCTTCTGTTTGATTCTTACTTCTCTTTCAAATTCAAAATAATATTTATTTATGTTTCTAATATATAAATAGATGTTTTTTTCTAACACTTATCTATAACAATAAAGGTCATTTATTTTCTCACAGGTTCAACTTATCTTCACCGTAACAAATCACCAAACTGTGACTGCATTCGATAAGTGCAGTCCCATCGATGATGACTTGAGGAGAGACTCTGCTAATGCATGTGCAGTTGCAAGTGCTAGATTAGGTATGCACAACCTTTAGCTGTTATTGAAAGTTTTAAAACACCTGTAGACATTAGTCTAGCTGAAAAATGCTATACGGTAATATTCCATATTTTCAGTCTTATATGAAAAAACAATATATATTATATATATATACACACCTATAATTATTTAATTTTTATTGGTATCCATGTATACTAATAAAAATTGATAACATTTAGCTATTTATTGGTATCCATGGATACCAGTTAAATTAATTATTATATTGTTTTTTTCTAATATAACCGAAAATATGGAACAGAACAATAGTTCGTAAGATCCCCAGCTAACTGAGGACTCCATTTGAGTAACTTTCATATATTCAGTCTCTGACACAACCTCCACTCCGAGTACAGTGACACCGGTACAGACAGACGAGGATGAGAACACGGAGAGTGACACTGAGGAGGAAATGAGTGACTACGATTCTGGTGAGTGAAAGCTTTGTTTGTGTTAGAGTGTAGCTAATAGCATGCACTGGCAGATACCTCCTTGAAAACCAAACACAAATACTTGTTACCGTTGAAGTAATAATCTGTGCATCTACATCTAACGTGTGCCTTCTTTGAGTGTTTTGCTCTTTGAAAAAATAGCATTCTAGTGTTACTCTACATGGCTATTGTTCTTCTATTATTTAAGTAGCTAGCCACTACAATTTGATGGAGTTTCTAACCAGGGGCAATAGTTCATTTAAGTATTGTTAGGGGTTCTTTGAAGCATTAATTTTGAAAAGCATTTGATAGATGCGAGTCTACCTGTCATAATAAAGGCTTCCTTAGCGTCAAAATGATAGTCAATATGTGATTAGGACTTTAACTACTGAAGATAACTTGACACTTTAATACGACTTTTCTTTTACTATTTGTTGACGTTAATGTTTTATTTCAAATTAGAATGTTTTTGTTGTTTTTGTTCGAGTTGATTTAAATGTGGACAGATCTTTGGAATCAACCTAACTAATTGCTTATCCTTCACAAAAGCATTTTCTCATTTTTTACTTTTCATTATATTTATTTTGTAAAAATATCTATAAGATATATCTATATAAAAAATGTATAGCAAAGTTTAACATACAGCCATAGCAATTATACCTCTATCATCATCATAGAGCAATAGTGGTTGAAAAATTACAGAATATGTTTTTTAGTTAGCTACATATTTTCCTACTTTTGGAATTTCAAAATTTTTAGTTGTTTTGCTTCGCTTCATTATTTTCAAACCAAAATTTCTGTTATCTGATAACGGTTTTCCTTCAATATTTTAGAAAGTTTTATATTTGTAGATATTTTGAAAGTTCCTTCTATGACTCAATATTTTAATTAGCTCTTATGCCTCCTTATTCATTCATTTCTTCTGTACATTTTCTTTCTGTGTTCAATGCTTTGTTCCTTTTCACTTCATTTACCACTCACATTACTCTCCTCACTCAGCGTCCCCTGTGCCCTGAACTGTTGTTATTTGGATTATGGATTGTCTTTTTTAATGCTACTTGCAGTTTTAGAGGATAGCGCTAGGGTTATGGTCTTCAACTACGAGGTCTTAGATTTTTGTGTTAGGTAGGCTTGTAGGCTTCATTTACTATCACCTCTTCATTTTCCTCTTCCATTCGTGAGTGCAGCCACTGGTGCTTGCGTTCCCTCTTTGGTCACATTCCTTGGTAAGTGACTGCATTCACGAAGTAGCTTTTCTGCATTCATGAGCATTGTCACCGACAGTGGTAAGTGACTGTTCATGGAGCCACTTTACTTTCTGACTGCTACTTCCAGTCCCTTGTACTTAATTTTCTTTTGATGTCAGCGATATGGCCTTTGGTTTCAAAACAGACATTAAACCCCTACTAAATTAAATTCACTCAGCTACCTCCCTTTGCCTCTATGTCCACTTTGTCTTTAATTAATCTAAAACTTGAAGGAAAATTTCAATACTGAGTTAAAACGATACACTTATACTGGGGTCTAGGTAAAAAATCCCCCACTCAAAAAGTTTAAAGAAACTACCTACCAAAAAAGAAAAAAGACAATATTAGAAAGAAAAGCATGAATATATAGTATCAAATTACAACAGTTAGAATAAACAAATATAAAAAAAATTTAGACTGTAGCTCTCTAAAGTCTAAAATTTAGCAAATACGCTATGCAAAAATAAAAGCTTAACCCTTTCGCGCCAAATGGGCTAATATGTCCCACTAGTAACATTCATATTCTAATGGGATATATTGTCCCAATAGTCTGTGATGTACATGACTGGTGGGACATATTGTCCCTTCACAATTTTGAAATAAACACTATATCAATAGATTAAAATAAGCTACATGTACATTAATACTATTAAAAAAATTCATTATTAGCTACTCGTAATGAACTCATGAAAAAAGTCTGTGCGAAATGGTTAAATTGTATGTTATGGCCTTATTACCTATAGTCTAGCTGTAATATTTTTCTACATCATAATGCAGTCTAACAAAAAGTCCTGCTATTCGCGATTCTTCAGAGGAGTGTTACCAGCGCTCTTAGCTATTTTCCTAAAATGATCATTTCATATAAAAATCCCAGTTAGAAAATTTACCCATTTAATATTATATTACAGTCAACTAACCTTAGATGCAGTCATATATATTATATACATAGGAGAAAGAAACTAGGTAACTATTGAACATAAACTGATAATAAATGATTAAAATTCGTGATATAAAACTATCATTAGACAAATAGGGCATACGAAATTTCAGATGATGCGATTCAGTTAGCTAATATGTATTACCACTTGAATAAACGATGCATCAATAATCTGATTTTAACTTTGAAAAGAATTGAACATAAATAGATGCAGTGAAAAATTTGTAAAATATTATATCCAAAATTTAAATACCTTTTCTAAACTCTACAGCTGTAGTGACTGCACAGCAAATAAATATTATGTTTCTTATTAGTCGTTAAGCTTGAGACTGATGGTCAAGGATTTATATAACTATCAATAGACAAATGGGGCACAAAGTTGTTTTCTGGGGGGATTTTTTCCCTTATAATGGGAAAATTCGTGTACTATTTTTCAGTGACCGGTTCTTTCGCCGCACGACACTTTACAGAAAATTTAAAGACACTATATGTTATAAATATAAAGAGATATAGTCCACCTAAGGTTAGTTTAGTGGTCATGTTTGGTGGGAGGAGCTTATCTTAAGTATACCTTATTTAGGTAAATAATTATATTTTCAGTAAAAAGTGGGCAAAAAAAACCTAGAACCCTATTTTTCTCAGTGAAATTTTTAATTAATTTTTTGACCAATATGAAGAACACCCAAATTATTAAACCCTTTAGTGCATGGAGTACTGCCATGAAACCTTTTATAAGTAATATTATATTTCATACCTGTTCTCATTTAGATCATGTAGGGAAAGTTACGAATTATGAGTGTTTCACAATTTCGGTCATAGCTATAAAAATTATTATTTTATTTTTATGATTTTGTCATTTTTTTCTGTGAAAACGGCCAATAATTCATAACTTTCCCTAATATTCATATTAATATGGTAAAGACCTAAAATTTGTTATAAGTTATATAGGGTAGGTAGCTAACACTTCAAATACAGACTGCTTACAGTTTCCATAAAGTAGATTTTGACCTATGGCATATCTGGGCAAGAAATTTTCAACATTCAGAATGGTTAATGTTCCTTTTGTGGTAACTATGAGCATCCGGTAATAGAGTTGTTACCCTATAACTAGAAGTATTAAATGGACACCGCTAACCTAACCTAACCTTACCCCTTTAATTGCCAATACATATTGTAGGCCAAAGCAAATTGTTTTGATAGATCAATTTTATGTTGATAACCTTTTTAAGAAGGTATATGTCATTTTGAAAGAAAGAACTTTGGGTTGTTCAAAATCTAAAATCATTATGTGGCATAGCCTACATTTAATTTTATGCTGCTGCTAGATTATAATTATTTAGAATAAATTTAGACATTATTTGATGTTTTTCTAATGTCCTCCCAAAAGGACGGTGGTCGTTAAAGGATTTCTGGGGGATTTTTTCTAGTTCACTCTATGTAGCTAATAGTGTTATACACACAAAAGACTATTTTATTATGTAAGGATATGCTATAAGTAATAGGATAGAAAATGCTTAAGTATTGGATATGTAAATATAATAGGTTTTTCAGTTCAATATTTCCTTATATTTGCCTCTTTATTAGAAGCAGTTTAGTTCCTAGCAAGTTAGGGGCACTATCTTCATGTTTTACTAACCCAAGCTTCTGAGACCGTATTCTGAACAGCTGCACAAATTCTAACCCGACTGTTATGAATGATGACCAAATATTTACTAGATTGTATTTGTCTTAAGAAAAGTATGTTTTGGTAAATAGCTAGTTGTTCAGGTTTTTAGTCTTTGCAGCTAGTATTTTTGCGTGTAAAATGAAACTCAGTCTTGTTTTCATCATTTCTGCCGCTTCTTTGTGGATTTGCTCGTCCCTGGTAATGTATGATATTCACTCTTTCATCATCACTCACTTCATGCATCTGTATGATATCATTGTATATTAACTGTGTAAAACAATAATTCTCGTGGATTTTCTAATTTATCGATATCAACCCAATTGAAATGGTGCCATTTACTCGCGTTGACTCTCGCAATGTTTGTGATGTCTATGCCACCTGTACAACTGCTTGCAATGCCACCTGTACAACTGCTTGCAATGCCACCTGTACAACTGCTTGCAATGCCATTTGTACAACTGCTTGCAATGCTACCTGTACAACTGCTTGCAATGCCACCTGTACAACTGCTTGCAATGCCACCTGTACAACTGCTTGCAATGCCATTTGTACAACTGCTTGCAATGCTACCTGTACAACTGCTTGCAATGCCACCTGTACAACTGCTTGCAATTATCTCACTGCCTATCACTCACTGCATGCATCACGCAGATCTCTCTTGTCCTGAGAGGTACGTGGGAAGGTATCAGCTGATGTCTGAGAGCTCTACATCAGCACCTACCTTCACCTGACAGATGGATGGGACTTCTACACCTTCTTACACCTGACACACCTGAGGTGTGAATTTAGTTTGCACTCTTCTCTTACACCTGAGGTGTGAATATAGTTAACACTCCTCTCTTACACCTGAGGTGTGAATATAGTTAACACTCTTCTCTTACACCTGAGGTGTGAATATAGTTAACACTCCTCTCTTACACCTGACAGATACACACCTGAGGAGTTATTTTCAGTAGTTTGTTGGCCATTGAGACAGACTATCTTCATCATATCCACTAACTACTAATTTTTATATTATAGTCATCCATTAAATTTCCATAGCCTTTTTAGAGATATTTTGTATTAGGCTTGTAGGTTTTATTTATTATCAATTTATTTTACCTGTGAGTGCAGGAAATGGTTAACTCTTTCCTTTTATTTTACGTGCACTTAGATGAATGTTATCACAAATCAACTTCTTGCATCGTCAATACCAGGCAAAGTGTTTTCATTTTTACACTGTTTCTTGTTTCTTCCATCTCTTTTTGACATTTTGAAGACGCCATATTTTTTACAGATAGTTGATACAGGGTTTGTAATAATGATGGAACCCTAAGTAATCTTTAATAACTTCAAAAATAATACATGGATTTTTAAAAAACTAAAGGACTAGCTAGCTATAGAGCCCTGAAAATTGAACAGTGAAAATTACGTAATTGAACATTATCGATGATCAGGAATGGGATAAAAGTCCTGCAGTAAAAGAAAATCGGGTGTTTTTCAACACTGCCAAGAAAAAAAAATCATTATGTTGGAAAAAAACATCATGAAAGTCCAGAGAAGCTTTGAAATGAAGTAGCTACCGTTTTAGAGTCTAAGAAACTGATCAATTGATGTGTGATTAACTTCTCTGAATCAGACAATCTGGACTAGAAGAAATTAAATAAAAAACATGCAAGTGCATCAAATGAAAATAATGTTACAACAGCAGAACAGATGGTCGAAGGAAATCAACAAATTGGTCTCAGGCTTTTGTCTCAACAGCTGCATATAATCTCTATATCAGCACACAATATACAAAGAAATAAATTATCAATGCATCCATAAAAAATCCGTATCTGTCTGATGTTGCACGAAAGTGACTATGTACGTCGCTTTGTGTTCTGCGAGTGGGTTTTACAGAAGCATGCAGAAAACTCGAATTTTATTCAGAACTTGATGGCCTAACAGTTACAGTGAATGGGCAGCAAGCAATATCACAATATGATGACTGAGTTTTTTATTCTTTTAGTGAATATATTTAATGAGACCAATCTTTACTGCCACACCATAAGGCCCAGAAATTGCCGGAAAAATGATCTCCAGATCTTTCCGCAATAGATCATTTTTTTATGGGGATATCTCAAGGGAAGAGTCTACAGTAACAAGCCAACAGATATACCTCAATTGAAGGCAGCTATTGAAAATTTGATTGATTGGACTAGAAATGCTGATCAGAGCCATGAACAATCTCAATCATCCTTCCGAAATTTGCGTGCAATAGTAGAGAAGCACTTACAAGAAATCAATTATAAAAAGTAGTTAAGTAAAACGTGATGTTTCCAGTATTTTATAATCTATTTAAGTTTGTTAAAATCAATTTTTTATTTCAAAAATTGAAGATTAATTTGGGTCCCATCATTATTGCAACCCTTTATTAGAGTAAGATCCAGGACCTGTGTGCAAAATGTGGGACATTTTTTATATTTACTTGTATTTTTGTAACATATACAACAATCAAAATAGACCATTTCTTTGATTCTCTTCATATTCTTTGATAACACTTCCCCAGTTGATACAGTTTGGCATAGCTATAGCTAATATGAATTTAAAAACACTGCGATGTATTCTTCTTTTCTCTTTATAATCACTAACATGCAGATAAAAAGAACTGTATGTTATTCTAGTGGAGAACAGATATCAATATTTATCATCATTCATTACATTGTTACCTCATGCCTGTCTCATTGATTGCCACCAGTGATTTGTAATTATTAGATTGTCATTGTACTTGTTATGTCTTGTGATTGTAATATTAAACTATGTGTATTAATTAAATTAAACTCTTTTCTTTTTGCGTGAATAACTTACACTAATTAACCTTATTCTATTTTTTTTTTTTGGGGGGGGGGAGATAAAGTATGTGATATAATTTAGCGGAATACTTTCACTGGCTACCAAATACTGCAAGTCATTCTTCTCAGCTGTTACAAATTAACAAATCTTTCCAATTTCTGTGTATTTTTATTGCTAAATAACTAACTATTCTCAGTCTAAATTTCCAAGTGAAACTTTCGATTAAATCATTGATAACTAAATAGATTCTTTTCTGCATAGCTAATATTTGAGAATAAATCTGTTTCCTTTTCTAAATCTTAGTTCTGAGGAATTACTTCTTTATTTGTTATCTTTTAAGAGTCTTCAGAAGAGCTTTCATTAGTCCTGCCATCTCTCCTCTTTTTTTTCAGTGAAATCTTTGGACCGAAAGAATGCGCTTGCACAGTCAGGACACCACTGCGAATCTCTTAACTTTAACCACACAATCACTCTCGATGTTAATATTCCCAATGATTACAAATCGTCTCAATTCACGGCAACACCATCACAAGCTGCTGAAATGTGTGTTGGCTTGGCTCACCTCACGAATTCTCCCTCTGACCCTTACAACCTGGATGACTTGGACGACACTCTGGTGGACAGCAACGAGCTGTCAACGTCACCAATGGGAACTATTATGTTCTCTTCTAATTTCTCCGATGATACTGAACAATCTATCAATTCGCCTCCACTTGCCTCGTGTGAAGATTTCTCTATTGTGTCTGTAGAGCCCCCTCATGACGATGCTGTTCAAATCTCTTGCCGTGTATCAAACAATACCACTCCTGAAACACTCTCCCCCCAATTCAATTCAATGGATGACTACGCCAATGGCTTAATCAGTCAATCTTACCCTCCATTGCCCCTATCCTTACCTAACAAGAGACAAAGCAACGGAGTGAATCACAATTCTAATTCTGTTAACAGAGAAACTAACCGCCAGAACAGACGCAACTCTCGATCAAGTTCAAGACCTCGTTTTACGTCTGTCTCATCGTCAGTTGATAACGTTAATTCTTCACGAACGAGAAGCACTTCTCGTCCGCCAAGAACAGAATACCGTGAAAGATTGAACACAATGCCAAGTCTAAGCAGTAAACTTGTGCTTCCTGTAAGGAACAATGTTCCAGTTATAGACAGAAATGATGAGGACTTGTTCCAAACCAACGTCACATCCGTACACTCGCCCATCCCACCGAACATTGTCACCAACAACAGACTCGAAACAACTCGCAATTTCTTCATCAAAGAAAACAGAATGAGTCCGCTAAGAAAAAGATCGTACAGCAACAGATTTTATGTCTAATTTATAAGAAGGGCTGAAGTGTCCCTTGTTCCTGTCAATGTTCAACTTATTATTTTATTTATAGTTTATAAGTGCAATAAGAATATTTTAAGTTAAGATGATAGCCTTTTTTCTTGTTAGTGATATTTAGTCTCACTCACTAATGCCTAATTTGTAGTTGGAAAAACCCCAATTCTAATTAAATTAAAATTGACTATTATTGAAATTCGTGATTCGGTTTATTTGTTTATCGTTGCTAGAGAAGTTTTATCTTTCAATCAATATCATTAATGGGATAAAATGATGCCTTCAAATCCCATTGAATTGCATCCATAGCATCTGCTAAATCTGTATGCTACAAATTGCTTCAAACTCCCAAAGTTCATTTATCGATCTACTTTGTTCGAATTTGCGTGTACAAATTAATTACAATAACTCTCCCCTACTGTCAATGAATAATTATTCTAAGTACTTGTATCATAAACTTCTATCATATTTATATAATGTTTTAGCTTATTTTTTGATGCTCGTTTAATTTTAGTGTTGTACATGATGCAAGTAGTGTTGGTGTGACCAAAGTCATGTTTGCCTTTCCTTCCAATGGTTACAGATAGTTAATTAGGCTTATCGCTTCAAATACATTCAAGTAGCTATAGAATAGGCTTCATCATTTTAATGCATTGGGTTTAGAAATGACTAAATCTTTGGTTGACGTTTATAAAATAATGACGTACGTGATATATTAGTTAAATATATTTCTTATAAAAGACTAGGGACTGTTTAAATTTGACTAGAGTTAGATTTATTGATTCTACACTGCCATAAATAATAATCATATCAAATTGCGCATATATTTCCTATTTGCCATGGCCAGTGTGCATGCTTTGTTCGTAGGTTTGTATTGGTGCTAATGTCTACCAAAGTATCTTGTAAGGTATTATCTCACTGTATAAAATATACTCAATCTCCTCACAAATCATCTGTTCCGTTTGGAAGGAAAGGGTTCGCATACTCATTCTGAAAATACTTAAATTTAAAGTGGATAGATGTTAGTTGATGTGTCTTTAGAGTGTAACGGAACTGTGTCATAGCTACATCAAAGCCTGTGCTTGGTGAGTGCTCTCACTTCGTGTAACTGAACTGTGTCATACATCAAAGCCTGTGCTTGATGAGTGCTCTCACTTCGTGTAACTGTGTCATACATCAAAGCCTGTGCTTGGTGAGTGCTCTCACTTCGTGTAACTGTGTCATACATCAAAGCCTGTGCTTGGTGAGTGCTCTCACTTCGTGTAACTGAACTGTGTCATACATCAAAGCCTGTGCTTGGTGAGTGCTCTCACTTCGTGTAACTGTGTCATACATCAAAGCCTGTGCTTGATGAGTGCTCTCACTTCGTTTAACTGTGTCATACATCAAAGCCTGTGCTTGGTGAGTGCTCTCACTTCGTGTAACTGTGTCATACATCAAAGCCTGTGCTTGGTGAGTGCTCTCACTTCGTGTAACTGTGTCATACATCAAAGCCTGTGCTTGATGAGTGCTCTCACTTCGTGTAACTGTGTCATACATCAAAGCCTGTGCTTGGTGAGTGCTCTCACTTCGTGTAACTGAACTGTGTCATACATCAAAGCCTGTGCTTGGTGAGTGCTCTCACTTCGTGTAACTTTGTCATACATCAAAGCCTTTGCTTGGTGAGAGCCCTCACTTCGTGTAACTTTGTCATACATCATAGCCTGTGCTTGGTGAGAGCCCTCACTTCGTGTAACTGTGTCATACATCAAAGCCTGTGCTTGGTGAGTGCTCTCACTTCGTGTAACTGTGTCATACATCAAAGCCTGTGCTTGATGAGTGCTCTCACTTCGTGTAACTGAACTGTGTCATACATCAAAGCCTGTGCTTGGTGAGTGCTCTCACTTCGTGTAACTTTATCATACATCAAAGCCTGTGCTTGGTGAGAGCTCTCACTTCGTGTAACTTTGTCATACATCATAGCCTGTGCTTGGTGAGAGCCCTCACTTCGTGTAACTGTGTCATACATCAAAGCCTGTGCTTGGTGAGTGCTCTCACTTCGTGTAACTGTGTCATACATCAAAGCCTGTGCTTGGTGAGTGCCCTCACTTCGTGTAACTGAACTGTGTCATACATCAAAGCCTGTGCTTGGTGAGTGCTCTCACTTCGTGTAACTGAACTGTGTCATACATCAAAGCCTGTGCTTGGTGAGTGCTCTCATTTAACGCATTAGATGAAAGAACAAATTAATAGGCGATGTCTGTTAATTGTTATTTCCATAAAGGCAATAGGGTAAATAATGAGAATCAATTTGCATATTATCCGACATATAACTTTCCAATTCTGATTGGTATCTGTCTAAATTTAGGGCCTATGACCTGGTGTCAATAGTATTGTCTTGCTAACCAATTATCTATAAAATGATGTTCATGTTTCTTAATAGCATTAGTGGTTGGACATTCAGTTGATGAAGTGAGAAGCACCAATAGACCCTTTTGTAGATAACAAATACAAATGTAGCCTATTAAATGAATCGTAAACTCAGTGTACCTCTCAGATTTAAATAATCTTAGAACTACTTTATTAATTATATATTTAGAAGTGAAAGATTAATTTACAACTATTTTATGCTTCAACAGAACATAAATATATATATAATATATAGGTAGCTATAAATTTAAATAGTGTTTGCAAATGGATGAATAGTTTCTCAAAGTGAATTATTTAAGATTTAACTAATATTCAGTTTCTAACCCTTCTATCACTCTGCAAATGAAACCCTAACGGTCGTTGCATACAAAATATGAGCCAGTATAGATCAGTTGATTAGCACATCAGTACAAATTAGGAGACGAATGTGTCCATTAGGAAGATTGGGAACTTGATTAGGTAGTCACAAATGAACATTAATACTCATTCAATTTTAGAGATAATAGGCTAATTTCAGCAAAATAAATAGGTATCAAAAGTAGGGAAATGCTTAAAATCTGCTGTTCGTGATTAAACTGTACTCTGTTCATACTCCACTTCTCAAATGCAATCTGTAACATCATTTAATTAGTGTATAACTCGAAAATGTCCCAAAGAAAAGGTAAAACTGCCACCAATCATCGTTTGAAAATTAACTCTGTGTTCCTCATATTATTTCTAGATTTCTGTGTATTTAGATATATTGTGTACATAATTCAATTGTACTTTATTTCAATTAATTGATAGATTCTTTTCAAAGTGAAACATTTTGTTACAAAATAAATTGTTATTTCTTTCAACCAATGTTTAATTTATTCATCCAATCTTAAATATCAAAAGTAGGTTCTCTAACTTACTGAGTTCTAATCATATTTTGTTACTAGCTTGCATTTTCATTTCTTGGAAACAATGAATAATGCACCCATTTCATATCCACTGCTTGAAGTTTTCATGCAATTGTTTTATGAGCTTTTAAAATATACCACCCCTTCTTTTGCTCACATTCTTGACTAAGTTGAGTGATTAAAACTAACTTATTCTTTGCAACCAACACCTCCCATCTCTTTTGCAGAAGTAACACATTTGTGACAGAAAAGAGTCTCCCAAATGCTATGGTTACAATATCTCTTCACCTAACGCACAGTTCATCGCAAGACAATTGTTAAGTATGAACTAGTAAAGGTATTTATATGTACCTGTGAAGAAAGAGTGCTTTCACAGTTTGAAAATTTTCATATTACTCCTACACTTGATGACAAGAAACACTAAGTAAGGAGAGTACATTCATTATAATCGACTAAATGTTAGTGACTTCAAATTATTTACCGATAGCTCCAAGTTATGGAAATTAAATCACTTTGTTATTCGTTATAGTTAGATATCAAGTGAAGATAAAGTCGCGTCTACTTGACTGGATGATGAAGCCAATTGAACAGGAAGATCAATTTCTAGCTACTTGGACTAAAAGTTCACGAGCTGCTTGGACTGAAAGTTCACGAGCTGCTTGGACTGAAAGTTCACGAGCTGCTTGGACTGGAAGATCACGAGCTGCTTGGACTGGAAGATCACGAGCTGCATGGACTGGAAGATCACGAGCTGCTTGGACTGGAAGATCACGAGCTGCTTGGACTGGAAGATCACGAGCTGCTTGGACTGGAAGATCACGAGCTGCTTGGACTGGAAGATCACGAGCTGCTTGGACTGGAAGATCACGAGCTGCTTGGACTGGAAGATCACGAGTTGCTTGGACTGGAAGATCACGAGCTGCTTGGACTAGAAGATCACGAGCTGCTTGGACTGGAAGATCGTGAACAAATAGAACTTGAAGATAATGAGCAAATAAGATTGGAAATTCGCAAGCTACTTGAACTTGAAAATCTTGAACTAGTAGACCTGGAAGTTTCCGAGCTATTTGAACATGAAGATAGTTAGATACTTGGATATTCAGTTTGTGAAAAACTTGGATTTGAAGATTGTGAACCACTAGGACTGGAAGATCATGATCGGACTAGAAGTTTGCGATCTAGTTGAACTGGAAGTTCACAAACTACTTAGACTGGAAGTTCATGAACTAATAGGACACGAAGTTCATGAACTTATAGGACACGAAATTCATGAACTTATAGGACACGAAATTCATGAACTTATAGGACTGGAAGTTCATGAACTAATAGGACTGGAAGTTCATTAACTAATAGGACTGGAAGTTCATTAACTAGTTGGACTGGAAGTTCATAAACTAGTTGGACTTGAAATTTGAAGCTACTTGGACTTGACGATAATGAGCTACTTGGAACAGTGATCGTTTAATTACATACGAGTTTTTCAATAGCATATATCTTGCGACTCTCAATATCATTTTGACTTCATACATACACTCGTGCTATTACTTTGTTCATCACTTGGTGTGGACGCAATTTTTTGTTAACGTTTTAGTTTTTATTTGAAATTGACGTCTAAAAGCATCAAAAAGTAACTAGTAAGTATAATCTTTAAAATTATTTATAAAAAGCTATACATTTTTGTTCATATATTGATAGATACTATTTAAAATTTTATAGATTTGTAAAGTTGACAGATTTTTTTGCCCTTGATATTTTCAGAAGTCTAATTCATTTGAAGTTTTGCCTCCAATTTCTACTGTAGTTAATTACTTTTTATACCCCGTCTAGTCTTTCTGTAAAGTTCAAAGTTATTCATACCTAAGATATCAGTTAGATTATATTGAATAGTGAACTAACCAATGATACCAAATATATTGAAATTAGTATAAACAATTTGCTAATTGTTTTTATTTTTTCACTTCCGTTTTTTTAACATTTGTCAGTGTTTTGATTTATTCTTCTGTCTGTATTTATGTTATCCTGCTAAAAGCCTACAACTGACATTTTGCTACTTTAAAATTGAAGTGAAAAATTAGTTATATTTTATTATGATAAAATTAAAAGCCTATGAAAATTGTTTTACATTATATTATTAAAATTGACTTTTTTTAAATTTAAATTTTATATTTTCTGCAATAAATTTTTATATGAAGAATTGTTCATTTTAATATTCAAACTATGTGTCAACCTATATAAATAGTTTCAAATTTAGCCTATTTCGAAAATGAATGAACCAACTTCAGATTTTGCGCCCCAAACTTTTGTAATTTGAATTTAATTATTGTCTATATCCACCCCTTGATTTAAGTGAGATCTTCTTTTGTGTCGGTGTAATTTGTTTGCTTTATTATTTTCCAATAGTCTTTGTATCTTCTCTACTTTTTTATTTTTGAATTACACTGCGTAGGTCTCTTATCCATTCTCTAGAACGACAAGATTGCAATGGAGAATTGCTGTGATTTTTGGCTAGCTTTTCTCATAGACTAGTGCAAAATTGTCCTCTTGTTTGGGAACTGCTGACCTAGATTGTGTCGTGACAGATATTCGTTGTGCGCCCATGTTTCCATCCTCCTGCCACGAATTATTATAAAAATAAAATAAACAAATTTTAGGGATGGTAGGAAAATAAACATTAAATTTATAAATTGAGGCTCCTGAATAACTCGGATCCCACTCAGGTAAGGGAAAGTAAGCGGGGCCTGTTGAGAGGTATCTGATGTATGTTACTATTCATCTATTCCAGTTAAGGCTCTGAAAGTTTACCATAAGATGAAGTAGGTGCTGCGGGTGGGATCAGCACTACCGTCAAGTGGGGTTTGTTTCCTGATGAAGTCTACCTCGGTAAAAAGTAATACTGATTGATTACTACCGAGAAGTCAGGAGAGGTGAACACCATCCTCCTTCAACAACTACGTCTTATCGGAAAAATAACTTTAGATGTAAACTCCTGGTGTGGGAATATATGGAGATCGCGCCGACTTTCGAGCGGGATATAAAATTCTGGTCTCTTAGAGTAGACTGCATCTCACATCAGGTGGATGCCTCCCACTCTAAAGTCCCAGTTAGACTAAGCAAGGGGATCATGAGATCTTCTTTGCTATCGACAATGTCCACTAGAACTCAAGGGTACATTACCGTACCGTACACGGTACATATCTTGGAGGGAGGCAAATTCTCCCTGGCCCAGTACTCTTTATTCTAGTTACCAGATGACAGGAAGCGATATGATCGGTGCAGACAATCTTGGCCCTCCTTAATAAATGGTGCAAGGCTCCACGCAGATAAGTCCCTGTCAATATTTTTACATGAGAATATTCTGTAAGGAATCTCTTTACTGTGTTATATCACTTATATGCTATATTTCGATCCTATATACCAGTAGATCCTTCATAAAGTTCTACAAAACCTCCGTTTTCCTATTTTTGAAGAGTTCCTTTCCGATTTATTTCAATACCAGAAAACTCCTTATAAGATGAATTGGAAGCTGATTTAGGGGTATCACCGAAATCTTATTCTACGCTCCTCCTCATCTATTTATTGTCTATCTATTTTGCTCGGGCTGGCACACTCATAAATTAGCAGGCGTTCACTTTCACGGGAGTGGCCGTCCTGACTGAATCGTCGATTTGTCAGTGATGCATAAGAACTACATTTTTCCTTTTGTTGTACTCATTTGAAACTCGCTGACAGTCACAAAGGGGACAGTTTCCACAGCTGAAGCTGTTTCCAATATAGAATAATTTCCTAGAGGGATCACTTCCACTGCCAAATTCGCTTCCGCCGTACATAAAATTGAACTGAGATTAGTGTTCTCAAATGTGAAAGAGAGTATTAGGGTGGCAATCCACATTCTCTGTACCTACAAGTAAAGCTACAGAGCTCAGGTTAGTGATCAACTATAATGGTGTTCGCCCTTCCGTATCACAAGACCTATTATCTATAGGCCCATAACAGGAATCAAAAGTGACCGCATTTTTTCATCCTCAAATGGACTTGATATTGGTTACGTCTTCAGGCTTCAGCAACCACGCACCTCCCAGGACTGATAATGCTGAAAGGTCTCCTCCAAGCAATTTTTTTATTATGTTAAACAATGAGGCTAATGTTTCTTATCATTTGCTGCAAGCAACACGAAATTTGATAGCATATTATAATCATAACTCTATAAAACCCGCTTTACTTCCCTTCCCGACTTGCTAATTTACAGTCCTAAGAAAAAGAATGTACACTGTTTTTTTAATGTCAACTATAGGTTGATATCATTAATCCAATATTAAATATTCCCGTATAGGTATGATAATGAAGAAACTTACTATACAAACTTTTTTATAATACAGGAAATTATTTAAATTTTAAAATACGGCCGAAAATGTATTGTTCATTTATAAAATTCAAATCGAAAATCATAACAAAGAGTGTACAATCTCTTTCTCCAGCGTCAGATTAGTGTTGCGTACAATTGTTGCAAACAAAGTATTGAAGTTTAAAAAAAACTTTAAAAGCATATGAAAAACTGAATTTTATGCTATTTGCAAAGTAATGATCCTAGACTTTATAGTTCTACAATATTATGTAATAAACTCAACTTTATCCGGAGTCTGGAGAGGTCCTGAAAGCACGAAAGCTATTCGAACTTTACTACTTAACCAGACAATATCATGTGTTGCTTTATGAAGCCTATACGTCAACTTCCGGCTCAAACACCAGCTCAATCTTACCAGAGCTATCACGCAATAGCTTTCTTCACATTGGTTCAGTTTTACAAGCTTCTGGTTTGATCTTCCAGAATAAGAATGACCATCGAGACTGCTCCGATTCTCCCCTGATGAAGCCCACCAATCTAGAGACTCCAGTTCCAAACAACTGTACCGTGTCTTGCAACCAAAGGGGGACTTATTGTGAGCAAAGGAGATGAAACTTCCATAACAATTTTGACTGAAAATCTAACCTTATTTTAGTGTGATCCAGTTGTTCCTGTGACGTTGAATGGTTTCTACAATACATAGTAGTCTTGGCAGAAAACAGGTGGCGATTTTTGTTTGAAAATATGATATTTCACTTGATATTATATATTATATTATTCAAACCTAAAATGCTAGATACCTACTGATCTTCATTTATTTGTTCAATAAAAAATTTATTCGTGTACGAGAATGCAATCTCTTCTCAATAAAGATAGTTTTGTTCAATTATTATGGTACTAGAAAAATTCGCCCGCCGAAAGTTAGTCACGAAAAATTATGTCTATTGATCTTCTTTTCATAACTTGCAGTACAAAGACTGGACATTAAAATCTGTCTAGATTAATACAATATGTTGTATTAATTGAATGACTTTTTCTTTTGTTAGTTCTTCAATTTCTTCTCCTTTCATCAACACGGTAATTAATTTTCTAAATATTAGGATACTGAAACAGTTCAATTGATTCATTCATATGGTAATTTCAATAAATACTTACAAAGTATATAAAATATAATTAATGTATTTAATTAAACTAGTTCGGGATCGTAATATTTATAAAAGAATTACAAAAAGAAGAATTAACATAAGCTAAACTTATTAAAATAATACAACTTATGTTATATGTGTTCATATGTAGCCGACTTCACGCCACTGACCTGAAATAGCTCCTAAAGAAGAAACTTCTAATTAGTCGACCTCTTCATTAGAAGGTGAGTAGATTTAGTGAGGTCCGTAGTTAAACTAGATTACGTGCACTTGGTTGGAGCGCAAACCTTCACCGCCGCTTTGACCTGTTCTCTCCCAAAATCTAATAAACTGGTAACTGGATAATGACCAATCGTCCCACCAAGTTTCATGCAATATGGTTCAATACTTTTTGAGATATAAATGGCCTTTGATCGGATCGCTCCCAAAATTCTACCACATGGTTCCTGGACATTGACCAATCGTCCCATCAAATTTCAGACAATTTGGTTATAAATGGCCTTGGCCATGATCTTTGACCTGATCGCTCCCAGAATCTAGAAAAATGGTTCCTGTATATTGACCAATCGTCCCACCAAGTTTCATGCAATACGTCTCTAAATTACCTAGCTTGACCTTTGACCGGGTCACCCCCTAAAATTCTACCAGAATGTCACTGGACATTGACCAATGTTTTCACCAAATTTCAGGCAATTCGGTTAGTTATGCGAATAACAAGATGATAAATATATAAATGCCAGGTAAAATATAACCTTCCGCAAATTTGCGAAGGTAAATATAGAACTCTTTTAGCTGTGCATTCTTGCCTAAGGACTGATTTGTCTTTATACAAACTGAAGAAATAATATAGGACAAAATGAAACCTATTTTCAACTTGCCATACATCATGGGTCACTGTCATGAACGCTGCCTTCAATATTTTACTAATGATAGATCGATAATAAACCCAAAGTGCATGACAAAATATGTAGATAGGTATAAAGATAATTCATTACAATGTTTATATCTAAATTTCTTATTATGTACATGCATGTATTTTGCTGAAAACAAAACCTGAATTTGATTTCTTTGAATCTTGAAGAACACTAACAGTCTACCACTTTCACCAGGCATGTCTAACTGAAGTGACAGCATGTTTTCGTTACAGGTCCCCTCCACTCCAAATTTTTCATTACTCTATTCTTAAAGGTCCCCTCCAAGCAAATATTTTTATTGCTTAAATCAACCAGGTTAATGTTTCTTATCATTTTACTGCAAACCCCATAAAATTTGATAGCATATTTTTAATTTTATATGCTTTTTAAGATTTTTATAATCCAAACTCTTCAAAACCTACTTTACTTCCGACTTTCTAATTTTCAGTCTGAAGAAGAAGAATGTACATCATTTGTTTTGATTGTCAACTAGGTATTTGGTTTAATAAATTTATTTATAATTCTTTTAAAGGTTTAAATTTGGATAAACTCATTATTGAAACGTTTATATACTTTTAGAAACAATTAATATCTTGAAAGAAGGCCAAAAACGCATTGATTGTTTAAAAATCTAAATTTGAAATAAAAACAAAGAGTGTACAATCTTCTTTCTCAGCGTCAGATTGGAGATTCGCTCGATTGTTGCTCACAGAGTATTAAAAAACTTTAAAAGCAAATAATAAAATATATACTGAACCGAATTGTATGCGGTTTGCGTAATAACGATCGTAGACCTTAGTTCTATAATATTATGTAATAAACTCATTTTTTTTCCCGGAGCCTGGAGAGGACCTTTAAGAACTAAGGACACTGGTTATAAAACTACAAACCATTTCAAAATTGATTCTAGGTTTATTTATATTATAATAGGTAAGTAAAAGGTACAGGAACATAACAGGTGTGGTAATCAGCTGATCGAATCTAGTTTGACATGACCACCGGGTGACTGGAAATTTCGACTCTGACCACACTTTGAAACATGGGACAACCTACTTAAATTTAGTCACTTCTAAATTTTACCTTTTTCTTATCAATTACTAATTAGGCATTGGTTAAATTGTATTTCTATTATTTTATTCCTTATTTTTTATTCATATGAGCTACAATTGAGCAGTTAACTAGCACTAGTTTAGGCTCCTAGGTAGCATATGTTCAAGACCCAATTTTTATAGATAAGTAAAAGAAATTAACAATAAAAACACACCTGAATTATATCTACATATTCAACTTATAGGTTTCAATCGCCATTATTCGCTTTTTTTTACACGAAACCCTTATAAAAATGACTTTAAACTTCTCGATATTAACATGCAAATACGAGGAATTATGAGCCGCTAAGTCACCATCAATAAATGTGTTGCTTTGGTGACGTCATATTTGTGCGTCGTCTACTAGTTACTATACCCTCTTTGTTCCTGTACCCTGGGTATGCAATGTAAATTTTTCTTGTTATTTTTCTTCTCGATCATCATATTTCGGGCAAAGAAAAAGTAAAAGGGTTGTCCGATAAATTCAAAACAAAATCGAAGCTGATAGACGTTATTGAATGAATATCATTATATTTAAAGTTATTATCCCTTTTCATACCTCCATTCGATAAATAGTCCTATGCCTATTTACCAAATGGCACCGAACGGAGGCTTATAATAGCTCATCTTTACAAATAATTAACGATACTTTCACTGGGTTCATCGATATTCCTTATTCGCTTAAAATAAGCCTCCATTCTGTACCACACTGAGCCATTCGGTGCCATACTTCGTCATTCGGTAAATAGTCGTAGGATTATTCACCGAATGGAGGCTTATATTTTAACCGAATGGAGCGGATTAAATAACTGTTTAAAGGGGAGGAGGTAAAATCGAACAATTGGTAAATGTATTTTAACCGAACCAGTATATCTAATTCTGTAATGATACATACTTTGTTAATCTAATCAATTCTTATTAAAAAAAATATATTTTTTATTTTGACAAAGCCCCTTCCGGTTAGAAATAGTTCATCTTTTGATTCTTTTCAAATAATTTAAGTATTTTCACTGTGTTCATCGGTATTCCTCATTCGGTTAAAATTGGCCTCCATTCGGGGGGGGGGGGAGGAGTGGTACGTGGTACGGTCCATGAGTCCCCATGGGGCATAAGCCCCAGGTCACGAGCCCTCCCCCCTGTTTTTTTAATCCTTATTTACCTAGTTAAACAAAGCTACTTAGATAGGGATAATTGAAATTTCATAATTTAATGTAGTTTGTTGTACTGCACACTTCATGGTTGTTTAAAGGGGCAGTACAGTCATTTTTCTTTTAACAATTTCAATGTCAAACATTTGCTTAATAAGAATAAATTATATCGTGTGACATTGCAATGTTCAAGAAAATCTAATAATGGAAATATTTAATTTTATATGTAATTAATTTCTTACCTAATGCTGAAGGTAGGTGGCACCACAATCAGTGGCGCCATCTTGTATGCAAACCAACTGAGATAAATTTCTACCTACCCTACAAACAACGTACGGTCTGTCGATTCGATGGAACAATCCATCGATTCGAGATCCCAGACAATCGAAAAGAAATCGAATCGATATACGTTGTTTATTGGGTAGATTCTAGGTCAAGAGAAGAGATGGCTTTATTTTTAAAACTATGCTTTCTTGTCTACCAATTCACATAATCTTTTCACCATTTTGTCGCAAACAAAGCTTGATTACTGCATAAAGGTGGCTACACACGTTCATGCATACTTCGCAAGTTTACTTGCGCAAGTATTTGCACAAGTATTGGAGTATTTCCCTTCGCCACCACACGATACAAGTATACTTGTACAAGCCACGCTGTTGAAATTGTAACTATGTCGAGTTCAGATGATGATGCGCTTGTTTTGACAGCTTTTGTCCTGTTCATAAACGAAAGTCTCAAAAGAAGAAACGAAGTGAGCGGTGTAAAGAGTGGTTGAAAAAAGGAAAACATGTTCTCATGTTAACACTAATTTTAGTTGAAGGTTTAAATAATGGGAATACATTTAATTTATTTTAAAATTAAGTTTTTACAAATATATACACTAGTATACATTCTAAATTAAAAATAATTTTGCTTTTCTTCTATCAAAATTATTTTTTGTCTGTTTCACTACAGAACGATCTCAACAATTTGAGAAATTGCCTTAAAATTGGTAGAATTCATTAGATGTAAATGTAGATATGAACCTCATTTTCTTTTACATTCATCGTAATTGTTCTCAAGTCTTCAATATCCTCAGTATACACACGCTACGTTTCACTTACACAAGTCAGACTTGCACAGGTGACAGGATTCAAATTCATTCATGTCTCAAGTCACTTGGGCAAGTCTATAATTGTGCAAGTCTCGTCCTACAGACCCTCAAGTTTGCTTGCACAAAATACTTGCGCAAGTAGACTTGTCAAGTTTGCATGAACGTGTGTAGCCACCTTAAATAAATTAATATGAAAACAACAAACATTCTCATGTACAAACTAATGAGTGCAAATGCTTCCTCTAGGTCTTGCTAATTTTATTATATACTTTTTATATGAATATTTTAAAAATAAACGAGCATTCAAATATTACACAATTAAATATTCTGAATCGATTTAAAACTAATTTGGCGATTGTTTGATTTTGACTATATTATCCCTTTAAAGGTCCTCTCCAGGCTCCAGGAAAAAAATGAGTTTATTACATAAAGTGATAGAACTAAGGTCTGCGATCATTATTCCGCAAACCGCATACAATTTGGTTCAGTATATATTTTATTATTTGCTTTTAAAGTTTTTTAATACTCTGTGAGCAACAATCGAGCGAATCTCCAATCTGACGCTGAGAAAGAAGATTGTACACTCTTTGTTTTGATTTCAAATTTAGATTTTTAAACAAAAAATGCGTTTTTGGCTTTCTTTTAAAGGTCCTCTCCAGGCTCCGGGAAAAAAATGAGTTTATAACATAATATTATAGAACTAAGGTCTACGATCATTATTCTGCAAACTTCATATAATTCGGTTCAGTATATATTTTATAATTAGTTTTTAAAGTTTTTTAATACTCTGTGAGCAACAATTGAGCGAATCTCTAATCTGATGCTCAAGAAAAAGATTGTACACTCTTTGTTTTGATTACAAATTTGAATTTTATAAACAAACCATGCATTTTCGGCCTTTATTTAAATTATTTTAGATATTAATTGTTTCCTAAAGTATATAAACGTTTCTATTATAAGTTCATTCAATTGTATACCTTTACACGAATATTAAATGGATTTATTAAACCTAACACCTAGTTGACAATCAAAACAAATGGTGTACATTCTTTTTCTTCCGGCTGAAAATTTCTTAAATTAGTAAGTCGGAAGTAAAATTGGTTTTGTAGAGTTTTGATTATAAAAACCTTTAAAAGCATAAAAAAATTAAAAATATGCTACCAAATTCGATGCGGTTTGCAGCAAAATGATAAGAAATATTAGCCTCGTTGAATAAAGCAATAAAAATATTTGCTTGGAGGGGACCTTTAAGATATTAATTGTTATTAAAGGTATATAAACGTTTCTATAATAAGTTTATCCAAATTTAAACCTTTAAACGAATAATTAGATTTATTAAACCTAATACCTAGTTGACAATCAAAACAAATGATGTACATTCTTTTTCTTCAGATTGAAAATTAGAAAGTCGGAGGTAAAGTAGATTTTGTAAAGTTTGGATTATAAAAATCTTTGAAAGCTTATAAAATTGAAAATATGCTTTCAAATTTTATAGGGTTTGCAGTAAAATGTTAAGAAACATTAGCCTCGTTGAATTAAGCAATAAAATAATTTGCTTGGAGGGGACCTTTAAGCTTGTAGAAAACATAACTCACACAATGCTTTTCCGCCTTTGTGACATGAAATCTTGATGATATTCAGAATCTCCCGCAGCTAAATTAATGATAATTTAGGAAATAATTCAAAATTCTCCCGCAGCTTAATAATTGGTAACATAGGAATTAATTTAAGAACACTCACATAGATCTAAAATTGGGCTCAGATTTGTCGCAGAGGTCTTGTAAAAATGTTCCATATTCTGCTGTCTGGCTTTGAAATTTGAACCAGATGGCAGACTGCAGAAACTGGTAAACTGTTCTCCAAGAAATTCTCTATTTTGGCTTCTGTTCTCATTAAAAATTAAAATACATGCAAATTAAGGGTAAATTTGTGTTTTAGGTCCCCCAACAATTTTCGATATTTTGACACTTTATATAGGTTAAACCGTTAAAGGAGACATTTTTTTAGACTTTTTTCAATAATACCATTTGTTGTGCAAATGCTTCGTTTTCGAGATGTAGCGCAATTAAGTTTTTGGTAAGAATAACATTAGGTTTGAAGAAAACACAAGGCTTTCCGCCTTTTAGATTTTTGTGACATGAAATCTTTGTGCAATGAGTAATGAGGAAATAATGAGGAAATTAATTAATTTTTTAATAATGAGGAAATTGGAAATATGAAAATTTCCAGTGGCATCAGACAGGGGTGCACTGGGTCACCACTTATTTTTATAATGGTTGTTAACCATATTATTGAAAGCATACTAGAAAGTAAGATAGGCTTTAGGAATGGAGATATCAGACTATCAGTGTCCCTTGCCTTCTCTTTGCAGATGATGGTCTGTTACTAACTCAGAGTGAGGGTCAAATGAGGAGAATGATACAGTGTATAGAGAAAGCATCAGCAGAAGTTGGATTAAAGGTTAATAAAAATAAAAGCAATTTATTGTTATATGGAGTGGAGTCTGTGTGTCAGCAAATTGAAGGTATTGAGGTAACAACTTGTTTAAGATACTTAGGAGTAAACATAAGTACATCTAAAGACTTTTTTCTGCAACAAAAAGAAAATAAAATAAAAGAAGCAAAAAAGTTGTCAAATATGGCCTATTCTGTGATCTCAAGAGCCTGTAACAAGTTACTAATTGGCAAGACATACTGGGAGATGGTTGCAATGCCTAGTCTACTATTTGCCAGTTCTGTGATAACTTGGAACAAAACAGAGTTAGATAAAATTCAAAGAAGTGAAAATGAAGTCTGGAGGAAAATACTCGGTGCGCCAGGATATGCACCTCTGGTTGCCATGAGGGGAGATATTGGTGCAGCAACTGTGATTTCAAAAGATGTAAAGAGTAAACTGAAATACATTAAACATATATATACAAGTGAAAATAAATTACTGAATGATATTTTAAATGCTGTTATTGATAAGAGACACCCTTATGGTAGAAAAGTGCTACAATATTTGGACATCATGAATATGGATCAAGTGAGTGATTTAAAAGAGAGAAGTGAAGGAGATATAACTAGAAGTGTTGAAAGGTGGGTTCTGAATGAATGGAAAGAGGAATTAAATAGTAAAAGTACACTGAGCATCTACAGGTCTTGTAAGACTGAAATGAAAGAAGAAAAATTCTATGACAATACCCTGGGGTCTGTGCTTCTTTTCAAAGCTAGAGCAAATTGCCTCAAACTGGAATGGAGGAGCAGGTTCCAGGGTGGAGAATGGAGATGTCATATGCAAGACTTGTCAAGTAGAAGAAGAGACACTAGAACACTTTATTTTGGAGTGTTCAAGCTATACAGAGATTAGACAAGAGTGTGGTGTGAATGGAATGTCAATACAAAGTATACTAGGATTTGAGGAATGTGAAAATATTGAAAGGTCTAAAAGGTATCTAAGGAAAATATGGTTAAAAAGAAAAAGTATTCTTAATGATGGATGATTCAAGAAGTCATGCTGTCCTACATCACCTTAGTGTGATGACAGGTTCAGCAGCTTGGTTTGGTAGTGTGCTGTCCTTCATCACCTTAGTGTGATGACAGGTTCAGCAGCTTGGTGTGGTAGTGTGCTGTCCTTCATCACCTTAGTGTGATGATAGGTTCAGCAGCTTGGTATGGTATTGTGCTGTCCTTCATCACCTTAGTGTGATGACAGGTTCAGCAGCTTGGTGTGGTAGTGTGCTGTCCTTCATCACCTTAGTGTGATGATAGGTTCAGCAGCTTGGTATGGTATTGTGCTGTCCTTCATCACCTTAGTGTGATGACAGGTTCAGCAGCTTGGTGTGGTAGTGTGCTGTCCTTCATCACCTTGGTGTGATGACAGGCTAAGCAGCTTGGTTTGGTAGTGTGCTGTCCTTCATCACCTTAGTGTGATGACAGGTTCAGCAGCTTGGTGTGGTATTGTGCTGTCCTACATCATATTACTGTGATGACAGGTTCAGTGTCTTGAGGTGGTGTGGTTTAGGAACATGCTAGCCCTACAAATTAATTTTATTCAGAGACTCAGAGCATAGCTATGTATTTTTTTTAGGTAAGTAGGAATAAAGTCATTATTAATTTTTACTACATAGCTTTTATTGAATTTTATTATGTACATAGTTTTTTATTACAAAGCTATTTGTATTGTGTTGTCATAGGAATTTACTTAGCTATAGATAATGAAAAATCACCAGGGAGTCTTTGCCAGAAAGTTTTAAAGAATTCATGTAAATTTTATCTGATTTTGACTTGTATAAGAAAAAATAAATTTTATTTTGTTTTTACCCAGGGAACAGCAAATTTCTTGTTTGGACCCTGACTTTGTCTTGGTCCAGTGCCAAGCAGCAATCTTAATATAGATAAAAGTAACTGAATAATCTTCAAAGGAGTGCTATTATACAGAGCTATACTCCAGATTACAAGTTTAAATTTAATGAAACTGTTAATGTAGTTCACTGTATCCACTAGTTTGTTGTACTGCACACATCATGATTGTTTAATGATCTTCACCTGGCTGCCTGGCAGGGGGGTTTGGAGGGCAGCACACCCCCTGATATACTTATTTGTGATGTTAATGTACCTTTCCAGACCCCCAAACTTGACCTAACCTAACCTATTGGAAACTTAATTGCGCTATATCTCGAAAACGAAGCATTTGCTCAACAAATGGTATAATGGTATTCTTGAAAAACGTCTTAAAACGGCTCCTTTTATCTATAAAAAGTGTCAAAATATTGAAAATTGGTGGGGACCTAAAGTACAAATTTACCGCACTGTGCACGCCCCCCCTATATACTTATTTGTGATGTTAATGTACCTTTCCAGACCCCCAAACTTAACCTAGGTACCTATCGGAAATTTAATTGCGTTATATCTCTAAATGAAGCATTTGCACAAAAATGATATTCATGAAAGACGTCTTTAAATGGCTCCTTTTGCCTATAAAAGTGTCAAAATATAAAGCACAAATTTACCAAATTAAGGATTGTTTCACAGAAAATGTTAAAAATGTCGCATATTCTGCAGACTGGACTTTGAACAGAGTAATTAATTCGTCAGAAAACACCAATTTTTCCTGAGTGGTCTGCATAAAAATTAGTGTTTTTCATATATTAGAGCACATGAAGAGACATAGTGGTCTGTCTCTTCGGGTGTGCCTAAAAAGCGTCCGGTAGCGTCGTTTAGAATGTATTGACGCCCTTTACAGTGTACATTATTATTTATATCATATGATGAATGGTAATTTACATTTTTGAAGGTTACGGTTATATATTGGATAGTTCACGCTCCCGGACGCTTTAAAAGCGTCCGGGAGCGTTTAGAATAGTCCGGTAATATCTAGTACCGCCCTGTACACTGTACATGATTATTTATACCATATGATGAATGGTAATTTACATATTTAAAGGTCACGGTTACCTATTTGATAGTAAACGCTCCCGGACGCTTTAAAAGGCACAAAACCGTCCGGAAGCGTTTAGAAGCGTCCGGTAATATATAGTACCGCCCTGTACACTGTACATGATTATTTATATCATATGATGAATGGTGATTTGCATATTTAAAGGTCACGGTTACCTATTTGATAGTAAACGCTCCCGGACGCTTTAAAAGGCACAAAAGTGTCCGGAAGCGTTTAGAAGCGTCCGGTAATATCTAATACCGCCCTGTACACTGTACATGATTATTTATATCATATGATGAATGGTAATTTACATATTTAAAGGTTACGGTTAGCTATTTGATAGTAAACGCTCCCGGACGCTTTAAAAGGCACAAAAGCGTCCGGAAGCGTTTAGAAACGTCCGGTAATATCTAATACCGCCCTGTACACTGTACATGATTATTTATATCATATGATGAATGGTAATTTACATATTTAAAGGTCACGGTTACCTATTTGATAGTAAACGCTCCCGGACGCTTTAAAAGGCACAAAAGCGTCCGGAAGCGTTTAGAAGCGTCCGGTAATATCTAATACCGCCCTGTACACTGTACATGATTATTTATACCATATGATGAATGGTAATTTACATATTTAAAGGTCACGGTTACCTATTTGATAGTAAACGCTCCCGGACGCTTTAAAAGGCACAAAAGCGTCCGGAAGCGTTTAGAAGCGTCCGGTAATATATAGTACCGCCCTGTACACTGTACATGATTATTTATATCATATGATGAATGGTGATTTGCATATTTAAAGGTCACGGTTACCTATTTGATAGTAAACGCTCCCGGACGCTTTAAAAGGCACAAAAGTGTCCGGAAGCGTTTAGAAGCGTCCGGTAATATCTAATACCGCCCTGTACACTGTACATGATTATTTATATCATATGATGAATGGTAATTTACATATTTAAAGGTCACGGTTACCTATTTGATAGTAAACGCTCCCGGACGCTTTAAAAGGCACAAAAGCGTCCGGAAGCGTTTAGAAGCGTCCGGTAATATCTAATACCGCCCTGTACACTGTACATGATTATTTATATCATATGATGAATGGTGATTTGCATATTTAAAGGTCACGGTTACCTATTTGATAATAAACGCTCCCGAGCGTTTTAAAAGGTACAGGAGCATCCGGTAATATCTAGTACTGCCCTGTACACTGTACATGACTATTTATATCATTTCGTGAATGGTACTATACATATTTAATGATTAACGACCGACAAACTTGTACATTTGTTAATTGCTTAATTATAAATCGTCCGGGAGCGTTTGGAGGCATCTACAAGCGTCCGGTACCATACGTTAGTGTCTAGTACCGCCCTGTTCACCGTATATAATTATTTATATCATTTGGTGTACAATAATTTACTTATTTAAAGGATAAGGTTACATATTTGATGGTTTGTATATGTGTTAATTGCCTAAAAAGCGTCCGGTATCGTTTTTTACCGTCAGTTACAGCGACAGGTAAACAGTTAAATGGGTTATATGCCTTCAATTGCCTAAAAGCGTAATTTTGGTATTGCCCGGTAATTGGGTTGGTAAACCTTATTCATTAGGGAAAGTAAATGATTTTGATATCGTTGGGTAATTAGTTAGTGTTCGGTGATTAAGCAAAGTCCAGTGATTTTGATATCTGATTACGTTCGATAATAGGGTAGTGTTCGGTGATTGTGTAAAGTTTTGTGAGTTATAGGTCGTAGGCGTAGTATTTTTCTCCTGATTTATGAGTTACAGTAGAATTCCTATATAATAAACTCCTGTATAGTGAATCATCCTATATAGTAGAGCCCTGTATAGTGAACTACCACGTATAATGAATATGTTTTATTTAGTCTGCCATAAAATATCCATTATAGTTTATATAGATATTTCTAAAAAGTAAGCTCTGTATAGCGAACTGGATTTTAGTATATTATAGATCAGTTATAATGAACTAGAGTCCTGAGAAATTATGTACCTCATGTAATGAAATAATGTTGTAAGAACAGCCTGTATAGTAAAGATATTGATTTTTATTGCAGAACAGTAATCTTTAAAAAAAATGGTAAATTACACGTATCTAATGAATTCAAATAATAAATTACATGAAAAACGTGACATAATTTAAAACCTAGAAAATAGCGTAAATATTGTACAACAACTTTCGCAAAAGTAGCTTCTACTAAACTTTAATTTGAGGCTGTCTCATTATTAACCCCCTTATATAGTTGAAGTGTGTAATTTAATAGTCTTTGGTTTCCTATGCATCTCTTGACAGGTATAATGAACTAACTCTCTTAAGTGAAGTAGTGGTAGTTCACTGTAGAGGAGTTCTACTCAGCTACTGTAGTGTTTAACAAAAAATATATGCGTTCTGCACAGTACTCGTTGCCGAACATCCCACCTCCTACCAGAAAAAGTTGCACGTATATATAATATTGCGTACGTATGTGCATAATTTCTTTAAATTATTAATTAGTATATCTAACATCCTTTCTAGGTCGATGATTGCGTACTGTAAACCATCTTGAGCATTAAGTAGATCGAGGCATTGGATTTTTTGCTCTGGGGTTATTATCCTAACTCAATTAGGGATGTGAGCTAAGAATTTACCGAATATTTTTTGAGTTAAAAATGAACTGGACCTTTGACCGGATCGATCCCAAAATTCTATCAGATGGTTCTTGGACATTGAACAATCGTCCCACCAAATTTCAGACAATTTGGTTGAATATTTTTTGAGTTATGCGAATAACAAGATGATAAATAAATAAATGCCGGTTAATATATAACTTCCAACAAATTTTGCGAAGGTAAAAAAATGAAGGTATTAATGCACGCTCGGCAATAGATGGGTAGCGTGGGTATTCTCGAGATTGTGCAAATCGGCAATGGACAACCAAAGTGAAGTGAGTTGGGTTCCTTTTTAGATTATCGGCGAAATATTCCTATGTTATTCGTACGGGAGAAAAAGTAGGTAGTAAAACATCCCTTACAGCTGACTATTTACTTACTCTTAGAAAATTCTAAGTCGATAATTCAATACCTAATACCTAAACGCATTCATGGATACAAAGTTCATTGTGATGTGTATTCAAGTAAAAAAAGTTATGAGCAATTTAATTAGAAATAACGCTTCTAAACGCTTCCGGACGCTTTTGTGCCTTTTAAAGCGTCCGGGAGCGTTTACTATTAAATAGGTAACCGTAACCTTTAAATATGTAAATAAATAATCATTATATGATATAAATAATCATGTACAGTCTACAGGGCAGTACTAGATATTACCGGACGCTTCTTAACGTTTCCGGACGCTTTTGTGCCTTTCAAAGCGTCCGGGAGCGTTTACTATCAAATAGCTAGGTAACCGTAACCTTTAAATATGTAAATTAAAATTCATTATATGATATTAATAATCATGTACAGTGTACAGGGCAGTACTAGATATTACCGGACGCTTTCGGACGCTTTTTAGGCACACCGGTCTCTTCTAAATCTCCCACAGAAATTTCAATTTGAGAGACGGTTAGGTACTCTCTGACTCTCAGCAGCAGATTCAAAATCTCCTGCAGCTAAAAGTAAATTAATGGTAACATAGGAATCAAATCAAAATTCTCTAATGGTAACTAAGGAATTAATTCAAGATCTCCCACAGAGATCTGAAAAATCTATAATTGGACTCAGAATTATCTTGGAGTTGGTCCTTGGAGAGTCTTATAAAAAAATGTTACATATTTTGCAGAGGGAAAATTCCAGTCTGCAGAATATGGAACATTTTTCTAAGACTCTCTGCGGGAGTTTTAGATAGAATTTTAGAAATTTGAGATCTCTGCGAGAGATCTTGAATTAATTCCTATGTTACCATTAATTTAGCTGCGGGAGATTTTGAATTAATTCCTATGTTACCATTAATTTAGATGCAGGAGATTCTGAATCTGCTACTGAGAGTCAGAGAGTAACTGTCTCTCAAATTAAAATCTCTGCGGGAGAAGAGACACATTCTGCAGACTGGGGAAAATTCAGTTTCTTAATTTCATTGGACCATTTGGAGAGAGATAGAAAATAGAAAGACAAATGGGTAGTTTATGAACTACACTTTAGTCTATTTTACTTGGATGTTTTGAAACTAAATTTTCTGTATTTTAAATTCAAAAAATTTTAGTGTAATTTAAATTTGTTTGCTCATAGACATTCTGACATTGCTCTTACAATCCAGTTCAGTCTGGAAAAGATGAGGGAATTAGTTAAGTTTATCCTGGGACAATTGAGGCCTTGAAATTGGCCTCATGAATTATCTGGTGACAATTTTCTAATTAACACCTTATATGTAATTAAAAATTATTGGAGATTTTTTTTTTGAGAAATTTGAATATCTTCAAAGAGAAATATGAATGTGTTGGAAGAGAAATTTGAATATCTCGGAAGAGAAATTGCTCCAAAAATAGAATATCTTATGACTTAAGAGTGATGGGCACACTTAGCAGATTTTTTTAATAGCTAAATGAAAAAAAATGTAATACCTAGATAAATATAATTTTTAATAGCTAAATAAGCAAAATGTAATAGCTAGATAAATATAAATTTCAATAGCTAGTTCCTATTGCATATAATAATTTATAATTTTCTTGGTACTTAAGTTATATACCAGCCTGTAGAATATGGGAGATATTTGGGATATTCTCTCAGAACAATTTTGAATTAGCTAATTCCTATATTTTCATTAATTTTGCTACAAACAGAATAAGAGATCTCTATGAACACTTTACCAGTTTCTGCAGAGTGGGTTATATATTATATAACAACTAGCTATAGTAAGTTGGTAACTATAGCATTATTACATAATTTACATTGTAGCATCAAAAGTTACATATTCTGCTGTTTTCATTCCAAGTAACCAATGTTCCAATATCATTTTCTTTATTGAGCAGACTGGATTGGAAATAGCCAAAATAAGGAATGAAAGATTTAACACGTTGACTGTGATTGCTGATCCAGCATGTTTGCTTTTCTGGCGATTGGTTTAAATATGTATTACATCAATTCCGGTTATATTTATAAATTAACATATTTTTCATGATCTATATTCATATAAGTTATTTACCTTCTTGTCTGAGTACACCATTCCTTAATTTTTTTAATATAAACTGATATACATCTAATTTAAGAAATCTATAAATTTTTGATGCGTGTACCATATATGTGCACGTCGCCAGTTGAGAAAGTTCTCTGTGTACATATATGGTACACATTGCTGTCAACGTGTTAAAATCAACTCAAAATCATTTTTATGTTATTCTTTCCAGATGGCCAGCATTTACCTTCTATGTAATTATTGTGTTTTGTAAGAAAAGCTTTTAGATTTGTAACAGCTATGATATTTGTAAAAGAAAGATATTTCTTTTTTCTGTGCAAAGATACTCCATAGGTCAGCGCCTCACACAAAATGGAGAACAAAACTTACCATCCCAAATTGAGTGAAAGTAGTGAAGGTCTTGGTCTTCCAGACTCTCCATCAGTATCCACTGTTTATGTTTCTAACATACCATTCTCTCTCACAAATAATGATATTCACAAAATCTTTGCAAAGTATGGGAAAATAATCAGGTGAGTAACATTTTTCAAAAATTATTGTGTAATTGACTAGATTTAACTACTTTTTTGAATTTGCATCAGCTACAGAAAGTGGTAGTGTTCTTCATGATCAAAAGAAATCTAATTCGGGTCTTGTTTTCAGAAAAATACATGTATGTACATAATAAGAAATTTAGTATTGTTCACAGAGAAAGTGTTAAAAGTGTCCCATATTCTGCCAACTGGTTAGCATTATAAAATTATGATGCGTCATTATTTATCAGCCCCAAAGTCTCTGTACAGAAACTCTGTGGTAGATGAAGAGTAAGGGGCAAAAAATAAGATAATTTTTGACACAAATTAAGCTACCCAATTTATATTTATTTAGCATTACTCTCTGGTCATTGTCCCCTAATTTTTTAGTTGATTGTGAATCACATTTTTTTGTTAAAAACAAAATTAAAAAATGATACAATGCTTAGCTATAATATGTCCTTCATTTTATCATTTAATTTAATCTTTTCTTTTTCAATTAACCTAATTACTTTTTCCTTTTCAATTTGATCAGAGTGACTGTGGTGAAAGAGAAAGAGACTAGAAGAAGCAAAGGTGTTGCTTTCATTCACTTCTACAAGCAAGAGCACGCAAAGTTGTGTGTGGCTGCTGCTAACAAGACTCAGTTGGAAGGGAGGACCATTTGTGTTGAGGTGGCTAAGGACAATGGCAGAACTGGAGAGTTTGTCAAGAGAAGAGAGTACCCTAACAAATCAAGGTAGAATAACGGGGAAAATATCTAATTACAGGATTGTAGAATTATTAATTATTTTTTGCTGCTTTTAGTGGAGATTTAATGATTTTTTAGTACTCTTACAATAATATGTACAGGATTTTTACCCATACAATACAAATCTTGTCTTCTTCAGATGTTTTGAATGTGGAGAGTTTGGTCATCTAAGCTATGCATGTCCTAAGAATTCCTTGGGAGTGAGAGAACCTCCCAAAAAGAAAAGGAAAGTCACTAATGGCAAACACAATTCCCACTCGCACGTTAACAGTACTGAGGAAGATGAGTTGCATGAAGAGTACACAGAGGACAGTCTCAGTGAAGCTATTAGGTACTCACACCAAATAGAGAGGTGTGACAGAGAAGAGCAACCTAAGGCTAAGAGTACTCTCAAGAGATATAAACAGTCTGACTATTTCAGTGATGAAGAGGAACTAGTCTAACAACATCTCCTACTTTATACAAATAATTGTATATATTCATTTTTGTATACAAAAATTGTAATTATAAAGTGATTTAGAGTAGTTGAAAGCGCTTATTATTAAATATCATGAAAATGTAGAAGCTAAAACCTTAGTTTTATATATAATATGATCTTATTGAAAATTCAACACGTCAATGTTCTCCATGTATTTGTAATTACATAAATAAATTATAATGAATCCATATTTTTTAAAGAAACAGTCATTAACAAAGTATGTATGATGTATCTGAATTCGTTACAAATAAGAGATTGATGCCTTTTCATTAGATATCATTTGAAATTTTCTACAGGGTGGCGGAAAAGTCACTACTCTTTTAAATGTTCATTGCAAGAAAACAAATTCTATTACAAATATCAAATAAATATGAATTTATAGACAAAATTTCAAATCTTTTTACAATATGTTTTCTGCAGATAAAAAACTCCCGCAAGAGAAACCATGGCCACATGTAGAGAAGCATTTTCAAGTCGCTTAATTCTACATTGCCGTGAAATCTCATGGCCTGCTCGATCTTCTGATTTAGTCACTCTTGACTTCTTCCTTTTGGGTACCTTCAAAATCGAAAGTTTACAACAATAGGCTTGAACATCTCAAAGTTGAAACTCAACATAATTGAAGAAATTAGCTAAATAACAAGGGACACACTAGAAAATGTTTTGCAAAAAACTGTGCAAAGGGTGCGCTCTTGTTTGAACAATAACGGAGAACATCTTTAAAAAAACGTAAATGTTTCTTCTATATATACATTATACATACTGCAAAAACATCTTTGAGATTTTGTCTATAAATTCATATATATTTGATATCGATAGTCGAGTCTGTTTTTATTCAATAGACATTTAAAAGTGTAAAGTTACTTTTCTGCCACCCTGTAATAAGAAGAGTAGTTAATTAACTGAAAACTTTGGTAAAAATTAAACCATACCTAAAAAGCAAATGGCAGTGCTAATGAACATAAATATAGGAATAAGTGGATCAGTCAGGTATGAAAAAAAAAAATAAGATTAATGCTTGTTGAAAAGGAAAATATTTTTTAGTCTTCAGGATTAGCCAAATCTTCTTTTCAAAACATCGGAAGAAAGCTTTTAAATTACCCCTTACAAGATAAAAGTATGACAACATTGGTAGATGATGTCTTAGCATTCAGAACCATGTTCTGTGAATGGCTTTTGAATCCACCGACTGATTTAGTAACAAATCTGTGGAGTATTTGGATTTTATATTTCATATTATAGATACATAACGATTAGAACATTAGAAGATTTAAATTCAAAAATTAATTTTACATAATACTTACAACATCCAATGTCTGTGGATACATTTTTGGTGGACTCGTTGTACATGTATGACTAATATTTCTTCTGATTACAAGAAGTTAGTTATTATTTTTCATATCAATTTAGTGCTAGAGATGACCACATCATTATAGAAGCATATATTTTGATTGAAATCTTCTTTACAGGTGAATTATCACTCAAAAGTAAGTGAATTTGGTGGGGGTCGTCAAATCGGAAAAAACCAGGAACAGATAAAAGGTCATTTATAACTCGAGGCAAATTATTGGATGGTTAATGTCTACGAGTGCCTGTCATCTAGTTATTACTAGGTTATATTATTATAATTTTCGTGAATTATGCCAATATTTTCATTTTTCATACCTTGGATATGATTTGATCAACTTATCTAATATAGATGAATGTGTGAAGGGATACTATTCTTATTCAAAATCTGTTCAATTATTATTACAACATGTTGAGAATTATCCCAAGTCAATAACCACGTGTCGTAGCCTAAATGCGGAGCGTGATTAAAAAACCTATCCAATTAAGAATAATATTGTTAATTTCAGTGAGAAGAGAGTCTTAGGTATGTAATTAACTAATTATGTGCAACAGTGATCCAGACCATTGAGGAAACAAGATATTGAATTTTTTTTTCAATTACTGTTCCATCAGTGGGACGCTTTAGGATTAAATACTTGTATATTTGCGCTAAACTTTATTTCAAAAAATATTTTTGCGACCAATAATATCCATTCCTAAAATGATTAACTGAATTTGTATGTAAACAATTTAGCTGAACAGCTTGATATGTAAACAATTCGCATTAACTTTACAATAGGTAAAATACAAGCAACTTGTTTGATAAATTTGAATATGATATAGCTATTTCGACCTTTTTCTTAGAAATGGTTTTCTACAAAATTCTGATATTTAAGCTATAAACACAGTTCATATAAAACCTTTTAATTGAAAAGCATTATAGGTATAAAATTAATATTTTCTATTAACAAATACATACAAGGAAATCGTAATTCCAATCTATTAATCGGACGATTTATCAAAAAATAAATCCGATAATTACATAATAATAAAAGTATTCTTATCAGTGAAGTTTATATCGAAACTTGCTAACTTTTTCATCGCACGATTAAGTATCTCCGAAAACTTTTAAGGGAAAAGAAAAACATCTTTAGAACTTCTGCCCCGATGAATCACTATTGTGAAGAGTTATTTATGAATAAATTTCAGGGTTTAGAATCTCTATAGATTATATCCGGTAGGTAATAATGGGGTTATTTTCAAAAAAAAGTATAAGAACTCTTATTGGTTGTGTACAGAATTTATTGAATACGATGAGTAAACCATAAAATAAATGTTTTGATTATTTTACTAGCTACATTAGTTTTCGATGATAAGTAAGGATATGACAAAATACAGCATTAAGTATGCTGCAAAGTTGCGCGATATGCAGCATATGACATGACGATCTCAGCTCTCGAGATTTATAAGCCGCATAAAATATGCAATAAGTCCCTGGCATATATGACTGTCCAAAAGGCATATATATTAGTTCATATGCCACAAATTATTCAATATACGTACCTATGGACCACAAAAATGTTTCCGATTTTTCAAAAACTTATAAATCTTCAAGCAATGGGCAAAAAAACTGTATGTTGATCTATTTCAGCCGCCTTTTATTGTACTATCCTACGATAGAACAATTTTGAACTGATGGACATAGTTTAAGAACAGGTAAGCAAAGAGTGAGGGTGATTTTTTTTTGTCATTGCGTGAAGGTTTTTCTTAGAGCTAACTCTGTGATTTTATTTACTAAAAGACAGTGAATAAAAGGAAAAAAATATAATGATAGACATTTTAATACAGGGTGCTTACACTTCTTCCTTGGTAACTATTTCGAGATTGAACAGCTTCGGTGACATTTTTGATCTCATTAAAGTTTTCACTCTGAATATTCGTTCTTCGCTTGTTAATTGCATGGTTAAGGCCCGCTTCACACTTGTAATTTCTAACACCGCAGAAAAAAAAAACTCTCCTTAAAAACGCAAGTGGAAGACATTTTTAAAAGAGCTTTTTTCGCAGTGTTAAAAAACGCGAGTGTGAAACGTGCCTAATTTGGCCCCTTACACACGAGTGCTTTTCCCATACCGCTGTAAAAAAAAGCTGCATGAAGAAACTCTCCAATCTTAGCGGACATACAAAACACATTCTTATTCACAGGTGGCGTTTCTGAAGAAGGGTATAAATTTTATACCTGATGCCCAGCGTGTGATTTCTAAAATCTCTATAAACTTCATGCCGATGTTTTAGCTTACCTTTGTGTTCAATGTTGTCTTTCACACTAGGCATGAAATATCATGCCGCTAACTAGATAAGCACAGACCAATAATGTAGATTTTTCAATTTTACGAGGGTTTGAGAAGTATAGAGATAGATAGATATATATAATCAACTGAATGATTAATTTAAATTATTATATAACAATTTAAATTAATCACTCACCTGATTATTAATTATATTATATTTATATATCTCATATACCTATAATAAAATCTCTCATACCTATTTTAATATATGCAATCTGTTAATAGAATCTAGCTTGATTGAAAAGATTCGAACTCAATGGGAAATCCATAATATAAGAGGTTATTTAAACTCTGCGTTGAAGGTTTTTTCAGATTTCAAGCTTTCGAATAGAAAGATTTCTATTCATCATCAGGAGAAAGGTGGAAACCTGGACCTGACAATGAATCTAGCTTATATTTAAAAATATATTGATTGAAATAGTTTATCCAACAGTTCTATTTGATTAATGATTCCTACAAGATTAATGAATCTTACTTCTTGAGTAATATTCAACAGACAGTCATATTTCTTCCCATTTTCTGCAGTGGAATGTTTCATTTTTTGCGTGAAAAAAAAAATAGTGGATTCATGTTCTGAACATATTCAAATTATATAAAAAAAAATGCGCTGTATGGGGTTATACAGGAATATTTTGAAACAATATGGGAATATGAATATTTACATTCATAAAGTATAATTTTTACTTTATAAAATATCATAAAAAATACATAATAATAACATTAGAAATAATGCAATAGCGAGATATAGTAAAAATAAATGAAACATCACGCACTTTCCATGTTATAACTTGCCAACAGTCGCTAGATAATTATAATTATTGTATTAAGTCTGTGTGGTTAGAAGCACAGGCCAGGATGTGACTTAGAAATAAACGCCGTGTGTGAAAGCTCGGATATTTTTTCATGCAGCTTTTATTTTGCAGCAGCATGGGGAAACTACTCGTGTGGTTTTTCATACACGCCCCCCCCCCCCCTTAGATACATATATCGAGTATTTCCAGCTTCCGTGATATTTTCCATTGATTACTTCAATACTGATATATGTGTAATGGGGGGCGAGCCACACCATACCCCGCTGCCAGGCAATAAAGTTCTCAATCTTTCAGTAATACATAGGGAATGAATAAATAAATTCAAATCCTCATATCTCAAAAAGTGTTAGTGTCTACAAAAAACGGTTATGATTTTCGGATTCTATGAACAAAAGTACATAAGAAAAAATTAAAAATTAATTCAAATAATCAGATGGTTCCTAGATATTGACCAATCGTCCCATCAAATTTTGAGATATAAATGACCTATCTAATATACTGGTTCCTGGATTTGGATTAATCGTCTCACCAAATTCCAGTCAATTTGGTTGTATAATTTTCCAGTTATGCGAATAACAAGATGACAAATTAATAAATGCTGCCTAAAACATTACCTTTCGAAATCTGCGAAGGTATAATTATAATATTTTCCATATATTGCCTAATGACGTCCTGGCAGACAAATAAATAGTAATAAAAGTTTCTCCCCTATAAAATAATTTTTGTATTTAAGTGTTAAAGAAGCATTAATATGAGAATGAAATTTTTAATATGAAACGATCACGTCAGTCAACAAAACTTGACGACCGAATTCGACGATTGTAAAGTTTAAGTCCATAGTTTACCAGTCCAATGCACATTAGCAGGCTGTGCGATGCTTTAGTTTACACAGCTCTAATAATCAGGCTTTGCCAAATGACTTGAGTCAACTATCGATTAAATAATATATCTTATAAGTTGATCTAATGACAGATCAACGGTAAGTTCGTAACATGTTAAATTATATGTTTTCTTAAATCAAGAAGATTTGATAACTGTATATATTTTTTTAGAATGGTTTAAAGAAAGCCCTGAAAATGGTATATAGCAAAGTTTATCAAATCATTGCCATGGACACTGGCAATGCTACCTATAATAACAGCCCACAACAGTTAGGTAGCGCTTGCTAGTAACAACAGTCGTGTCACACGCACCGGTATAACGCATTGATTGGAACTCTACAGCCAGCAGTGAATTTCACAGTGAACCTTACAGACTGATTTATAGAGCGTAACACTATGATTTATTTTAATCATGTTACTATTTTGTGGTTTTATGAATTACCTATCAAACAGGATGTCCCAAAAAAATGTGCCAACTTTTATGAAAGCTTTCAGTTTTAGTATTATTTGAGATAATTTTAATTGGTTGATAATGTATTGCTGGTCTCATCTTCAACCAGGAGGGAATGAATACCAGAAACGTGCAAAGTGAGAAACTTTCGATCTGAGCATAACTTGTTTTACGAAGGAAATCTTACAGGTGAACTTTAACTGCAAATGCTTAATACCTACATAATTCTATTAGTTCATCAAATTGATGGTAATTCGTTGAGATGTGTTGGCTTATGTAGTTTGGTGCACGGGTCCATAGAGCAACTGATACGGTAAGAGACATACTCAATGGCGTACGTATTTGATTGAAAAGTTATTGGAATGGGGTTTGATGTTGAATGGTCTTCAACTACGACGGCTTAGATTTTTGTGATAGTATCATTTACTATAATCTTTTCATTTTCCTCTGCCATTCGTGAGTGCAGTAACCAGTGCTTGTGTCCCTTTTTATAGGTTTCTGTATTCACGGTTACTACCCCCACTATAAATTTATTATTATATAATAATATTTGATATGTATATTGTATAGTGAATTAGACCCCACTAAAAAAAAAAAAAAATTCCATGTTTCTCCGTTGTTCATTCAACAATAATATATTGCGATTCATTGTCGGAGTTGCCAACTGACACAAATATTATATAATATTATTCCAATGTATTCTGTACAATGCACATAGTTCCTATATATAGTCTCAGTAGTTGTAACATGGCAAACCTTTCAATTAATATCTTTGAGATTCCATTACTGATGTGCTCCCATAGTATTTGCATCTAAATATTATTCTAATGTAGTGAATGTTAAGCTATGAACCTAATATTTAAAAAATGAAATAAACGTATTTTAGTAGATTTAAAAATATTTTCATAAATTTATAATTTGAAATAGTTGCACAAAATCAAAGATTAATGTGTGTAAGACCATTATGTAGCATATTTTGATAGACCCAAATGCAGAGTGACCCAAAAAAAAATTATCCATAGGAAAATTTGAATTTAAATGAAACTAAAATAATAATAAGAAAATATTTCGACAATATCATATTAATTGTAGAAGTTTATTTAGAACTAAAGTAACATAACAAGTTTTAAAAAAAGCCGCCTTTTGCTTTGGTCATTTTCTCAACACTGTTGTTACTGAAGAGCAAGAGCGTTGCAGTATTTCTCTGTCAAACTTAACCCAAACAGAAATAATGGCTGCCTTCAAAGAGTCCAGATTGAGATAGAAAAGAGTTGAAACTTCGCTTTCAAATATTATGCAGATTGCAAAGTCCATATGATTGACGTCTGGACTTGAGGGCAGCCACATTATCTTGTCAAAAAGTCGTCTAAATTGTCTTAGCACCATCTTAAATTTGAGTCACATTTACCGTTTGGGCTGGCGCTCCTGTCTCGTGTAAAGATGAAATTGGTTACTAATGATTCATAGAGTCAAGTAAAGACTTTTAAAAGACTCTCATATAAAGACTCTCATATGAAGATGATGTTCACTTAAGTATTTTTATCGAAAGATCAAAGGAGATTACTCACATCCGATTCAGCAGCAGCCCATACCATGATAGACACAGACTTCTGACGTCTCAAATGGCTTTTGGTCATTACAGACAAGTTTCCAACGCTATGAACATGAAGCCTATCACTCCAACCATTAGTTACAGCCTCCACATTTAACATCTATTGGGACAAAATCAAAACATTTCCTGCAGATCGCTTAACTTTTTGTAACATCAGCTTGTCTCTTCTCAGTCGTTTCTTCGCGGAGGCATCTGACTTTAGCTACATATAGACTGGTTATTATATGGAGAAAGAAAATTTGGAGATACCCATCTGTTTCGCAATTGTTCTATCACTTCTTTTGCGGATTTCGGCCAATTCGCTTCTTCAATACAGAAATCAGACTTTCGGTACGAATTGACAATTTTTTTTGTGAATCATTTTGCGACACACCGTGAGCTGTTTGACGATGGGATCCGGAAAATTGATCGAAAGCAATTCACCGAAAACAATTTATCGAAAGCAACTGGTCGAATGGAAAATTGATCAAAAGGAAAATATTGAGTGAACAACAATTGATCGAATGGAGAATTGATTGAACCAAAATTAATCGATAATGATATTGGATCGATTTACACTAATTGATGATAACTAAAACCATGGATTACCAGAGAAACTTACTTGCAATATATTACAACTAGTAGATATTGTTGCCATGATTTATATATAATAATAATAATTTATATAATAATCATATATAATAATAATTTATATATAATATTTCTTCAATCAAGTGTTTTGCTTTACCAGAGAATTACATGCTTTGAAATATATTATAATTTGGAGAACTTTGAGTTTTCTTAGTTCTAGAATCTAGACAGTTCTAGATAACTTGTGAAATGAAAGTTAAATAGTTCATTAATTATTACTTTAGTGTAAGTTTAACGTCTGTTTAGGAACCAAAAGCCATATCACTGACGTCAAAAGGGAATCAAATACAAGAAAGGAAAGTAGATCCATGAACAAAGTCATTTAAAACCGTCGGTGACAACAATGCTCAGGGATGCAGAAAAGCTAGTCCGTGAATGCAGTAACTTACCAAGGAACGTAACAAAAAGGGACAAAAGCACCGGTTGCTGCACTCGCAGATGGAAGAGGAAAATGAAGAGCTGATAGTAAATGAAGCCTACGAGCTTATATAACATAAAATCTAAGACCTCGTAGTTGAAGAGCATAACCCTAGCGCTATCCTCTAGAACTGCGAGTATCGTTAAAAAAATCGATGAACGTTGTAAAAATGAAAAAAAAAGACAATCCATGATCCAAATTACAATAATGCAGGGCCCAATTGGAACGCCACCCCCTTCTCTTCCATTCACGACAGACATCTTCAGGATAGAGCACCTGGGGTAATGTAAAAAATAATGTAAAATACTAGAATTCAAAATAATCTGCAACTTTTGTTTTGTTGTATATACGTGTTTATAATTGCTTTGTGATTAGTAACTGATCTATTCGAACAATTTTCCTTTCGATCAATTTTTGTGAGTTAAATTTTCTATTCGATCAGTTGCTTTCGATAAATTGTTTTCGGTCAATTGCTTTCTATAAATTTTCCTAGACCCGTTTCAGAGGCATCACCCCAAATTTATATGCCATAAAGTAATGAGAATATTCTGCAGAATGTAACAGATGCTCAATAAAGAATGCCATAAGTTTTAGATATACTATACGAAAAAATGATTTAGAATGAACTTGCTTCAATATGTACAGTTTTTCAACGTTAAGATTTATTTATTTTTTCTTTTGTAAAACAGACGAGGGACATCTCACGTGAGACAGACGTAGGACATCCTGCGTGGGACAGACATGGGACATTCCACGTGAGATTAATGACATAATAATGTCGTGGGTGTGTCTAGCGTGGGACAGACGTGGGAATTTGTTGGAATTTCAAGACGTGGGACATCCCAAGTGGGACTGACGTCGGATTTTAGACGAGGTAAAGACGTGGGATATTCCTAGTGTGACAGATGTGGGGCGTCCCACTCGATCAAGATTTTGACGTGACAAAGACTTGGGTATGCAAGACAATGTCCCACGCGGGACAGAGAATAAATGGTTAGCTGGGTTAGTTATAACAGTTTAGATATACAACGATGAACCATTATAACATTGTTTGCAAGGACCGAAAAGACAAATATCATTTAATAACTATAGTGGTATCTATACCTTCTTTACCTTTATCTTATAATTAAGCTCTTTATAAATTACTCCCATAAGATAAAAGAAGATTTAAAAAAATATTTGATGTTTATCATTTTGGTAAAATGGAGGCATGCCTCAAAATTTGCCTCTGTGTAACCATGCCCTTTAATTTATTATCGGACTCTTTACTGATATTACGATAGTCAACAATTCATTTTAACTAACATTATGGAACTCAATACATTATTTTAATGTATGCATTCTTTTATAGAGAAACAATTGGAGTTTAATTATTTATCTACAGTGAAAGTTATATATAGTATAGGAAGAGAAGATTAAGAGAGTACCCCCCCCCCCCCATCATAATTTTTGACTGATGCTCTTAAATTATTCTCATTCTATGTCATCAAGATATAATCATTATATAATTTCATATCTAATCTTAATAGTCATTCACATTGAAAATTGCGGAATTATTGAAAATACTACATACTTGAAACAACAAATATTCCTATTTATTTTGTCAGCATCATATTTTTGGTTGACCACAAAAAGGCTAAAATATCAGACACAACTCAACAGAAGGCATGTAAGTCTCCTTTTCACTGGCAGTGGGTACATCATCTGAGTTCTGTTACCAATCGAGTTACATCACTTTAATGAATTGATCATAACGAAGAATAATTGAGCAGAAGAGACAAATAATATACTTAGAGAATATTTTTCTAGAGAATAGAAAGCATATTTCAAAGAGAATATTGTCACAATCTTACTAGCTATATATATAACTAATATTTTTAAAATGTTTCTTTATGATGCTCAAAGAAATAGTTCATGAATAGTATGCGTCACTTCTGATAGAAGTTTTCCTTTATTAAGCTACACAGAACTCAGGCAATTTCAGCACATTCTGATTTCTGGTGAATGAACAGAATCAAACTTAGATGGAGTTTGAATTAGGAAGCAACATTGTACTCTCTCACCATCTAATGGTATTGATAATAATATAGCCAACCATCTACACTTGCAGATTCTACGTATGAACATTTCAATAAGTTTTCGGAAATTGCAGTTGATGTATTAATACTCACTTTACCTTTAATCAAAGCTAAAATTTAGCAGATTATTTATTATGTCTTATGAGACGCTTCACGATGCTGACTACAGTTATCATTGTTTCATTTCCCTGAATTATTATATTTAAATTGATAACAACTTATAGTGGAAGATAAAGAAATGAAAAAAAATATTACACATTTTATTACACAGAATAAAGTTAAATTTACAATTGAAACAGCCGAAAAAATAACAATAATAAATTAGTAGTTAGGTAATTATCTACAACATACATGGATGTTTGGAGATAACCTAAAAGTTTTAAGAAAAAAATATAAACAAGGGACTCTAGAAAAGCAGTCACAGAGGAAATTTACTAATTGAAAAATATCACCTACATCTATATGTCTATATGGTGAAATTTGGTGTCATAATACATTGTTGAAGGAAGACACCGAAAATATTTTAAATTAGATCAATTAGTACCTAATACAGTTAAATTTTAGAAAATTTAAATGAATTACATTTTTACAGTCAAAGTTTCTGCATTACTTTGATTTGGTGACAATCCTATAAATTTTCAGAACAAAACTAAAAAGAAACATCGAAAGAAGATGGAGTAAACAAATTGAGACTGTTTTTCCTCATGGCCTACCAAAGTAGCGACCTCACTATTTGTTCTTTAGTTATGATCAATATATTAAACCAAGCTTTAGACGTTATTAATTTTTTTTGAGAACCAATAAAATTAAAAATATTATTTGTAGCTCTTCATAGATTTAACCAGGGTTCAGATATCGTTGGTTGTTCAATATAGCTTAATCATGTTGATATGTCACTTTTGGCTCTTTAGATCCCAATAAACTGCGGTGCCACTTGCAGCTCTTCGGAACCAAGTAATGTGAAGACCTCACTTGCGTCCATAGCAATAAAAACGTTCACGTCATTAATTGTATCTGTGGAACATGAACAGAAGTTATTACAAATATGAAACAATTATATAAATTATGTTATGCTATCGTCTATATTTGAATGATATAAGAATTTATCAAATTGTATAGCTAATATATGCAAACCATGATGAAACTCACCGAGAAATTTCGATTTGTGATAAAACTCCCTTGAAAGAAGTAACGAGTTTTTCTGTCCCTTGAGTCTGGAGCGCACCTGTTAAAATATAATAATTAGTTATATTGAGTTATAATGATCTGTTTATAATTGTAGTATAGTGTACATAGTTCAGTTAAAAGTGAAGAATTTACTTACGTAGTTCCATAGATTCTATGAAGTATATAGTGTCAGCTTCACTGCTGTCTATATTGAAATCCGTTACAGGTTCTGGAGACAAAGAATTTCCTTCCAAAGATTCTGTAAACAGAAGTTCCAAAAATTAGTCATGCTTATATAGTTATGATGATTCATATATATTAATTTTTGTGAATTTTTGTTATGATAATATTTATATTTTGAAACCAGTAAATCAGTTAAGCTTCGGAAGATGTAACTATGTTCTATTATTCTACCATTTTGATCCAAGAACTCAACTTATCCACAATAGATATGAAATTAAACAATTTATTTGATCGAACAAAAGAACAACAAAATAGGAAAATAGTGTATTTTATACCACCGGTTTACGACATTATAAATGATATCATTTCGGAACTTTCTTTATACTTTAATTATGCTGCAAGTCATAATTGATATTTGTTATCTAATACCTTACCTTCGCTTTCATTTTTGTAATCTAAATCACTGCCAATTTCTTCATCATTAGAGTTTGAAATGTGTCTAGATCCGTACTTTTCGGACGTCATTTCGGAACAAGTAGGTTCGGTAAATTCTGGTTCGTTCATGTCAGTTTCTTTCAAAGAAGATCTGGAAGAATTATTTACCTCTTGCGCAAGAATGCTCAGTGATTTGTGGTCGATAGTTGACGAATGAATACCTGATAGGAAACACATAAAAAGTTAAACCTCCATTAAACTAAGGTACTGATCAAAATAGTTGAGATGAATGATTCAGATTATTATTCAGGTTAGCTCTATTATGCAACTGCACTTTTTTCAAAAATAGCAGAAAAATTTAAATCGAATATAAGTACAAATCTAATCTAACAAGAACATTTTTAAATAATTAATATTATATAATAATAAAGATTCAAAGATATAATAAATACATTCATTGTTAATATGTATATTGAATAATCTCTATATCTTAATCATATTTTAAAGTAGAATGAGTTATGAAATCATACTGAATTTGTAATGTTATTCAATTTAATAAAGTGCACACAATCTTCAGAATAAACCGTTGAAGATTTAAGATTCATACGAAAAAAATGTATATCATAATGAAAAATTGTAAAAAGTATAAAATATATAATTGAAAAAATAATTTACAATAATGACACAAAATTCTTAATTTTGATCAATAAGTAATTGTAAAAGCAAACTGAGAATAGAGTACATATACATATATAAATTATTATATATTTAAGATTTATTCAATAATTTGAAAAGTTTGCCCTAAGCAGAAAATATAACAATTATTTTTTCTAGTGAATATACTTAATATTACCGTAAAAAAGAAATGATATTCTCTGATATCTCAATTTTCAAAATATTCGAAAATATCCTAAAAATCAATAATCCAAAGAATACTAATAATTAATGTCTATTAATTGTGTATATTTCAGCCAAAGTTGATCACATGGCTATTTATGCTATGAAGTTAACTAAGTACAATATATGAAGTAAGGATTAAGAATTTAACTAATAAATTATTTACTAACTCACGTTTTTTGACCACACGACCAGTGGTCACACCTTCAGATTCAACTGGAGAATTGATCGAATAACGAGTCATTTTGTTGGTATTTAGGAGATGTAGATAGGTCTTACACTTACGACGAATGAAGTACAACTGTGGATTGGAACACGATGACCCACCTTTTATAGTCCGACAAGGGGATTAACATACCTATATCTGTACAATGTAGACGGTGGATGGTCGAAAGCCATTGTTCAGAACGAGTTTGAAATAAGTAACTGTAACGACCACAAGAACAATGACACAGGTCACTTTCTCACCGATCTGTAATTCTGAGGTAAAGCTTAATTTTAATATTATGAAAAAAACAATTTAATGGAATTTCCTCTATGGTTTCAATCCAATTACAATCAATTTAAATTTATTTCGAAGTACTTCTAAATTATTCTTAAATATAAATTCATAAAATTTTATATATGCCAAATTCATTTACTTTGAATATTGATTACAATATTTCGTATCTCGGTGAAGAACATTCTTTAGGAATATATTCACAGCGTATAGTTACAAATTATTCAAATAATACCTGTGTTATGTAATAATATTTGCCACAGTAAATACATTCTACAAGACAATATCTTTAGAATTATGTTCGATATCTTGAAACCACAGATAATTAACTTCTCAGTTTACTTTGCTTTATACAAATGTTGAACGTTACAAAATATTGACGTATGTAGAACATCGTATAGCGAATCGACAATTCAAGTGAAAAATTGCAAGTATTTCTGCAATAACTAATGAAAATTTAAAACACTCATCATCACTAATTCAAGTTAGATGGTGGATATCTTATAATAATTATAAATTTACTGTTTGTTACAAAGATCTGAAAAGGTATTTCTACATACATTATTTGGAATTTAAAAAAATACTTTGCATTTCTTAATTCTATTCAGGAACATTTTAGGATTTTATCAAATATATTTTGTAAATTATATATTTAAATTAAGATATATGTAATATTTTTATTTTCATTACTTTGTCGGTTTCAACGATCTAGAAACAGAGAGTGAAATTCGTAATCTGTAAAACTATATACGCATTTCCTATAATGCGGTCACTTCTAATCCTCTCTGGTTATTACCATGTAATATACAATAGGATTTTACTTCATTGTTTGTACTATAAAATGGAACGAACCGGATACGGAACCATAAATTGTGAAAAAATAAAATTATAAAGGATCTTTACACTAAATTATTTCCAATCTTATTATTTTTTATTATAGAAAGCTATTTATCATTTATATTGAAAAATTGTTCCTGAATTTCAGATTTTCCAATAATCATTAAAATTAGTGTAGTTGGTTCCACTTGCTTTCATCTGTAAATTAATTGTTGTTATTATAATATTATAAGTGATTAATTTAATGGTTAATAATTGTAATTTTAGCTTTGAACAACTACACTCTTATGAATGTTGTGTAAACATTGGGGGTTGTCTCTGATCGAGGAACAACAATATATTAATCAAAGGATATTTCTGAATGTTTATCATAGAGTAAATTGAATAATTAGCATATATGTAATATATGTATATTCAGGTGGTTTAAAATTAAGGGAAATTAAGGGGGAAAAGTTCTGCTTAAAAACATCGAATTTTCTTAAACGATGCTAATTAAATTTCAACGTGTCGCCCGTGAGATGAAATATTTCATGATTTCTATTAAAACCCACGCTATACATGAAGGCTGTAGTCCAGCATACCAATTACTTTCTGATGTAGCAACATCAAATTTATATTATAACGCTACATAATAACACATTATATTGATTATAATAATAATAGTAAACTTGATTGAAAAACATAAAATACATTAGTATGCTCAACGTGAAAAAATTGAAGCCTGTTTTATGTTCGTTATGGAACTTTTCAGGCAAAATCTAATTTATAAATTTCTATAGAGTGATAGAAGTGACAAAGCAGTATAAAGAAAATTAATTAGGTAGTATGATTGACATCTTTGGATTCAGTTAAAAATTTGAAAATATAAACAACATACACAACATTACAAATTATACACTGGGAGAAATGCTCACATCTACATAATGCATTATACAGTGGACACACCATGAGAAATGCATATACCAGTACAATACAACGCTCTCAAACATTCAAAAATATGTGTGTACACACCTAAAATTCACCAACATTAACCAAATCGTCGACTAAATGACTTTTGTAATTATTCTTGAACGTTAAAATAGATGAACTATTTTGAATATTAAAGGAATGGTGTTCCATATTTTTGGTCCATTGTAAGTTATGGATCTTTGACATTGGTCTTATCTCAGGAAAGCTAGAGTTATAACAGCACGAGATCTGCTGTCATGATTATGAGAAGGGTTACATTGCTTCATAAGGGCTGCTTATACCTGAAGACACTTACTGAAAATTTGTATTACATCTATGATAAGCAAAATTAAGGTGAGTAAAAATAAAGGGATAAATGGAGCAAGGTATCCTGAAGAGGTTAAAATTCTGATTGAACATTTTTGAATTACTATAAACGAATTCAAGTGAGTGAATTGATCGAATGGAAAATTGATCGAATTGAAAATTGATCGAATCGAAAATTGATCGAAAGGAAAATTGGTTGAATGGAAATTTGGTCAACTCAAAAATTGAGCGAACAACAATTGATCGAATGGAAAATTGATCCAACCAAAATTGATCGAAAATGATATTGGATCGATTTACACTAATTGATGATAACTAAAACCATGGATTACCAGAGAAACTTACTTGCAATATATTACAACTAGTAGATCTTGTTGCCATGATTTATATATAATAATAATAATTTATATAATAATCATATATAATAATAATTTATATATAATATTTCTTCAATCAACTGTTTTGCTTTACCAGAGAATTACATGCTTTGAAATATATTATAATTTGGAGAACTTTAAGTTTTCTTAGTTCTAGAATCTAGACAGTTCTAGATAACTTGTGAAATGAAAGGAACCAAAAGGGAATTAATTACAAGGAACAGGAAGAGCAGTCAGAAAGGAAAGTGGATCCATGAATAAAGTCACTTAAAACCGTCGGTGACAACAAGCCCTTGGATGCAGAAAAGCTACTCCGTGAATGCAGTCACTTACACATAAATGTGACGAAAAGGGACACAAGCACCGGTTGCTACACTCACGGATGGAAGAGAAAAATGAAGAGCTGATAGTAAATCAAGCCTACGAGCCGATCTAACATAAAATCTAAGACCTTGTAGTTGAAGAGCATAACCCTAGTGCTATCCTCTACATATAAAACTGCAAGTATCGTTAAAAAATTGATGAACGTGGTAAAAATTAAAAAAAAAAATCCATAATCCAAATTACAATAGTTCGGTACCCCCTTCTCTTCCATTCACGACAGACAGCTTCAGGATAGAGCACCTGGGGTATTCCAGATGGAAGAAGAGAATAAAGAGGTGATAGTAAATGAAGCCTACGAAGGGAAAAACAAATGTCATATTAAATATTGAGGAAGTACATTGTTGGTTAAAAACTATATGGAAAGACAATGGATATGATAGATAAGTATAAAAGTATTTTTATATAAAAAAACAGAGAATAATGATACATCAAGTATCAAATAATGTAAAATACTAGAATTCAAAATAATCTGCAATTTTTGTTTTGTTGTAATATACGTATTTATATTTGCTTTGTGTTTAGTAGTTGATCTATTCGATCAATTTTCCTTTCGATCAATTGTTGTGAGATCAATTTTCCGTTCGACCAATTTTCCTTTCGATCAATTGTTGTGAGATCAATTTTCCGTTCGACCAATTTTCCTTTCGATCAATTGTTGTGAGATCAAATTTCCGTTCGACCAATTTTCCTTTCGATCAATTGTTGTGAGATCAAATTTCCGTTCGACCAATTTTCTATTCGGTCAATTGGTTTCGATCAATTTTCCTAGACCCGTTTGACGATATCTCAGGTGCTAATGGCAAATAATCTGGTCAAGTTTAATCTTTTCAGACATAACTTTTACTTGTGCGAAAACAGTTAGGTACATGTAGGACAAAATTAAAAAATAGTAAAGGCACACAGCATAATATTAATTATATATTAGTAATAATTCTACAGTTATGGGTAAATCTTTTCAGGTTACTCTTTATAGCTTTTTTGAAGTTTACTTCTAAACGTTTTGAGTTTGAAACGTTTAGAAACAGATCAAAATATTGCTATTCTATAATGATAATTAAAGTGCATTTTAATTCATAATTCTAAAAACAATAACTTTATGATTGAATTTCATATTCAATCGTTTTCAATTATTCGTGATAATAATTATTGAAAATATATATGCTTTTCGCAAGCCCATAAGTTATATATGTCACACTATATATTGTTTGTAAATAAGTGAAATATTTTAAAATAGATCGAATTGAAATTTTAAGTTATTATACTAAAATTTGAGTTACTATTATAGTTTCATCAAAAATGCATTTCTTACACTAAATATTTTAATCGTATCAACCTATCTTATTCTACATTTCTAAATTTACATAAATATAAGATTTGTTTGTTTTAGCAGCTCTATCGCGAAATATCAGTTTTCCCTAATCTGACAATGAATGACTCCCATTGTTATCATTAGTCATGTATGTCATTAGTAGTTAAGGTTGTATTCACACCAGCTGACGGGGAAGGTGAGGCCACACCTGTGGCGACACTCTTCGTTCACACGCCCCTGCAACTTGGACATTTACTGGTTACTGCCCCAAAGAGGAGGTAATTTACTGTCCTTAGACGTTTTAAATTAGCCAACATTCAACCAGTGAGATCAGTTTGATATAATAACGTTAGTAGTAATATGTCCGTCATCCGAGCAAAACCTTTAATATAAAAATCATAGTGATAAATTGTACACTCGATTATTGGAAGTTTTAAGCTTTATTTTGCCGCTCAATTTATTTTTGTTACGTGTAAAATCAAATTTTCATTGAAATGCACTATTATTGAATTTGATTATTGAATTAAACGTTACATCTATCTGTGATTTTATATACAAGCATTTGCTTTTTTTCAGCTACGATACAGACAATATGGCGTCAAATGACATCACAGTTCTAGTGACAGGAGGGGCGGGGTATATCGGCTCTCACATGGTGCTCTTACTTCTTCAGAATAACTACAAGTTAGTCAGAGTTGCATCAATACATCTGTAATAGATCATCATCTTTGAAGATCCAATGCAGATATTTATTTTTCAATGAAGAAAATAACAGTACTAACTAACAGTAAAGTAATAGCAATTACCGACTAAAATTGTAGCGACATCAGAGACCTAATATCATGGCTTTTTCAGAGTGGTAGTGGTGGATAGTTGCGTGAATTCTTCACCCCCATCATCTGCAGGCTCCACCTTGCCACCATCTCTCGACAGAGTGGCCAAACTTTGCGGCAAGGAGCCAATCTTCTGCATAGACAATATGATGGACCAGAACTCACTCACAGCCATTATGAAAAAAGTAAGAATGAGGTAGAGTTCTTATTTTATAACAGTGTAATTTTTCAATTCTATAAATAAATATGAGATCTTTTCTGTTTGCTGGGCGCATTTGAAAATAATGGAAATAAAATAATAAAATATAAAGGTACCATAGTTACTGACCTTTAAAGTTAATTTGTTTCGTTAGAAAAAATATAGACTTGTTATATTAAAAAATATATTTAGAAAAGTTTCTGTTTCCTGGGCCCATTTGAAATGAAATAATAACAATATATAGCAATCAATATTTTGATATTCTTTTTTCGTCATCAAGGGAAGGAGTTTTCATAGAGCAGAGGTCATTAAATAACAACACGTATCCATGATATAATTAAATTTGCATTATTTTCAAATGCGCCCAGCAAACAGAAAAGATCCTAAATATGTTTACATTTCAGCATCAAGTTCAAGCTGTCGTTCATTTCGCAGCCCTGAAAGCTGTTGGTGAAAGCATTCAGAATCCACTTTCTTACTACAAGAACAATCTGGCGGCGACATTGAATCTACTGCAGGTAATGTATGCAGTTATAGATGCATTGTGTATGCAATCACGAAAAGAGAAATAAAACGCAATTAATAACTTGCTACATTCATAGATAAACCTGAGAGTAGCTTCCAATGAGTAATAATTCAATCTAAAATTTTGTTTAAATACAATATCTTAACATGAAAACTGAAGTTATAATTTCAAGCTGCTCTAAGATGTTTAGTGTGAAGTATTATGTCTATCATAAAAATTAGAGATAGTTGGAACATATCAAAATAATCACGTCACTAATACCAAGATGTAAATAACTATGTGTAGAAAAATGGATCTCATAATTAAATTATATCAAATTTACTACTATCATAAATTCGAAATTTATACTATGAATTAAATTGTTTTTTCGTAGTTTGTGATGTAGTTTGTCTAGTATCTACAAAGCTATGGTCACTTGAAAAAGACTGTTCATTTGATATTAGAATTAATATAATATCACCAATTATTCTTTCTAGTCAATGGAGGAATCTGGGATTCACAGTATCATTTTCTCTTCTTCTGCTACCGTATATGGGTCACCAGTGTACCTTCCTATTGATGAGAACCATCCTGTTGGACAGAACATAACTAATCCATACGGACAGTCTAAGTACATGGCTGAGAGGATTCTGACTGATGTCGCTACTGCGAACAAGGTAATATTATGCATAAATATGAAACAGCTTATGAAAGTTAATGAAGTTTTAAATTCACTCCAAAAAAGATTATTTGAATCTAAAATAAATTGAATTTCAGAAGTGGAAGGTAATTTTATTACGATATTTCAACCCCGTTGGAGCACATGAATCGGGCATTATAGGTGAGAACCCGGTTGGTGTACCTAACAACCTGATGCCCTTCATAGCTCAAGTGGCAGTGGGAAAGAGAGAAAAACTAAAAGTTTTCGGAGATGACTTCAAAACGAAAGACGGAACAGGTAAACTAGGATTTTCAAACTAGTTTCTACTTTTGAATGATTAATAGATACCTAAATTACACTCTGATTCAATCTTAAGGCACGTTTACACGCTACGATAAATAGGAGCGATTTCTCGTATTCAAGAGATTGTTACAATTTATCATTACGAGTGAACAGGAGATCGTATCGGTTAAATTGGAGTAGGAATTAGATTGCGTTATTGGTGACAGCAGGCTCAAATTTATACGAATCGTAACGACAAATTTGAACGTGTAAACAGGCTTCCTAGAAATCGTTGCAATCTAGTTCAATATATAATGCATAAATGCTCTATTACTCCAACGGATATCTTTAGCCAGAAAAAGAATGCATTATTCTTCCATGACGGCTAGTAAAGACTAAAAATATCGTTATTTGTAAACAGTACTACTAAACACTGCCTAAATCATCTTATAAATTGTTACTACTCTGTGTTCAATAAATTGCTCCAATTTTTCGTAGCGTATAAACGGGCTTAAAACCGTGAATTCCTATAATTTCTATTGATTTAAAAGAACTGACATGTTTTGATTCTTCAAAATCTTCTGTTATCAAAATTGTATCGAAAATAATTTACTATTGCGGTAGCATTTATTGTAATAATATTTTTTAATTCTGAAGACATCAAACTTCGTTGAATAAAATGATAATTTTCATTTGCTGAATCTTTTCAACACACTGCAGATTAGATTTATATTTGGAGAAAATCAAACTTTGTTGACTAAACTATACTTTTAGTGAATTTTTTTGTTATTGTTGTTACTAGCAACATTTAATTCTCTCTTGATAGGAGTAAGGGACTACATCCACGTGATGGATTTGTCCCAAGGCCATGTCAATGCTCTCAATCTGCTCTTCTCTGCCAACTACAAAGGCTGCCATGCTTATAATCTAGGTACTGGCAAAGGAGTTTCAGTCAAACAAATGATCTCTGCTTTCGAAAAGTGAGGAAAATTTCAAAGTATTTTTTATGTATATTTCACTTTGTCAATGAATGGTGGAATTAGCTAAAAGCCTAAAACTTAATTTTTCTTGTAGGTCTTCATCGACTGAAATAAAATATGAAATTGCTGAGAGACGACCAGGAGATTGTGCAGAAATTGTGGCAAGTTGCAGAAAAGCAGAAGTAGACTTGAAGTGGAGTGCCAAAAAATCATTGCAAGATATGTGTGGGTGTTTATTTAAAAATTTTTATAAAAGTTCATTCAATAATTTTAACTAATTTCTATCTTAGATTGCAATTTGATCTAAATTATACATTTACATTTTAATTTGCAGGTGATGATACATGGAGATGGCAAAAATCTAATCCAAACGGTTACGTCTAAACCAAATGTTGACATTCATTATGCTAATAAATGTGATTAAAGTGTTGGTTCATTTCTCTAAATCATATTCTAAGTTGATGTGTAAGGAAAAATAATTGAATATTATCGCAAAGTAAAAAAAAAATACAATAAAAAAATATGCAAATAATCATATTAATGCATATATAGGTACCTAATACCTATAAATATCTAGTAATCTGATGGCAGAAAATGATATCTCCTTTAATATTGTAAGATACATATACTTTTCATTGGAGTTTACATACAATTGTAGACAAAAATCTATTCCCTCGTATACAAATAAAATGTTACTTCTCAGAGGATCGTTACACGATCACTAATTAGAGTTCAAGTTTTAGAATGAAATTGTAGTTTTATATCAATTCTTATACTGTATACAGTGTCTTTCAGAATTGAGGCAACAAACTTTTCAACAAATAACAGCCTTTTTCTTCCCATGCCATTTGCAATTTGATTTCAGGGACTCGAGGAAGTGTAGGGATTTCGGTTTGGATGAAGGGGTGTGTTCGAATGTGGTAAATGCATGTTCTGTGCAGGCGATGCAGTTTTTCCCTATCTATTTGACGTATGTGTATTTGAATAGTGTTTACTTAGCGCCAGAGTTTATCAAAGTGAACTGCTGTGAACTTATGAACCATGAGGTAGGTTCACAGCGAACCCCTCCTGATTCGTGGCATTTTCGACTATATTCAGGTAGTTATATAATTTTCTTCCATTATCAAAGTGGCGTCCGCGTTTCAATGCAGTTTCTCATTTATTCATCACTGCACTACACCATAAATGTATCAATGTGTCTTCATTTCCTGAAGGATAGACACTATGCGTTATAAATATGAAAGGTGGTTCGTGGATCTTCGGTAATTTTCAGTTTATGTTCGTGAGAAATGAAAGTATGGGAACAACTGACGGTTGGTAAATGAATTTGTTGTAGAATCCGTTTATGATTTTCAAAGTTTGTTAGTGTCGGAGAGCTAGTTGATGGAGTTCAGTGTTTTTTCTTGTATTTCCACTCCTATGTCTGTTATCAGTTATTGTATGCGTGTTATGGTATAGCCAAGATCAGGATCAAACTACGGAATAATCCTTTAAGATTGACAACGTATTAATTTCTTCGCTCTCACAGTACCAACCTCTTCAACTCTTCCAGTCTCTCGCCTTACACACCCCTCCATTCTTACTTTCCACCACCAACAGCCTGCAAAAAGCCTCTTCAGAGTCGTCACTCCATCTATCAGCTCCATATTCCTCCAATCCAACTCCTATGAATCGTGAATCTTGCCCTGACAGCCCACATCTGCTCAGAGAACCTCCTCTTCTCACCTATGCCACCTCTTTCGAAACTCAGAACATCCTCCACTCATCCCACATCTATCACTACCAGACACTCTGCCAAAAAATTACCCAAAATCTCCTCCTCCGCACCACAGATCACACACCCGATATCCCAATCTACAAACCTCTCTCTCTCCATCTCAACTTCAAAGTGTTCGTTCTCAATCTAAATAGCAACTGCGCCCCCCAACTATTAATAAAAGTGTGGCCTGCCTGTATTTCAATTAAATTAAATTTCATTTGGTTCAACTTTAATTTAATTGGGTTTGAATTCAATTTCATTAGAATCAATATAATTTAATTCGGATCAAATTTAATTAAATTCGGATCAAATTTAATTAAATTCGGATCAAACTTAATTTCATTTGGATCAAATTGAAATTCACATATGGATCAAATTCTATTTCCTTTGTATCAAATTGAACTGTACAGTGTACTTATCACATTTTTAAAATGTATAAAACATCTCTTATTTCATTATTAAAGGTCTTGTCCAGGCTCCAAGAAAAATATGAGTTTAATACATAATATTACAGATAAGGTTAAGGATTATTAATCTGCTAACCGCATAAAATTTGTTTCAGTAAAAAATTTAAATACTCTGTGTGCAACAATTGTACTAAACTCTTTGTAATGATTTCTATTTGGAATTTTAAAAACAAACAATGCATATTCGACCTTCGTTTAATATTTAAATTGTTTCTTGAAGTATATTAACATATCTAAAATAAATTAATTCAATTTGCAGTACTGGAAAAATTATTATGGATTTTTCAAAATCAAAATTTTGTTTATAAGGTTGATTAAACCAATTTTAGTGATTGCAATTGGATTTATTTTAATACACTGATATAGTGATACGTCTTGATCATTCATTAACTTTTATTTTGGCATCATTTATTATTCGTAAGTGCTACAATGTTTGTTCTAAAAATTCCCAATAATTTTCTCTGCAGTCACCAAAATATTTTAAAAATTCCACATCACTTTCTCCTCATCCTCCACCACTTTCTCTCCAATTCCCCATCACTTTTCACCATTCCTCCTCAAATTTCCCCACTATTTCCCTCCCCATCAAAGTCTAAAATTATTTCAATTTCTCTCTAAGGATGATAACTGCCGTACTTTGAACGGGGAAGAGGAAAAAAGAACCTTCCACCACTGCACCTCTTTTTACTGTCGTTTAATTCACCTTATTGTAAAAAAAAATGTTCGATTTTGGAAAAAATCGATGATATTCAAAGTGATGACTGATGAGGAATGGGGAAAATTGATTGGGAATGGTGAAAAGTGATGGAGATTGAGGAGAAAGTGAAGGGGAATTAGAAAATTATGGTGACTGCAGAGAAAAAGATTGGGAATTTGGAGAAAATGAACCGTTGAAGCACTTACGGATACTAAATGTTGTCAAACTAAGTGTTTATGGATTATTAAAACGTATCAGTGTATTAAAATAAATTCAATTGCAATCACTAACATTGGTTTAATCAACCTTTTTGTAAACAAAATTTCGATTTTGTTTACTGTATGTCTTTACTGTACCCAGTACTGTATGTCTTTACAGAGATATTTTGTGGAGTTTGGCCTCATTGTTTAAAACAATAAAAAATACTTGGAGAGGACCAATAATATTCCTGATTCGATAATACACTTTTCTTCATAAATATGATTTTAGCCTGGACTGTATAGTACGTAGTATTCCCTTAATTTTGGCTTTTGTTATGGCCTCTCCAAGCAAATTTGTTTTATTAATTTAAACAATGAGAAAATGATTGTGGCTTATATGTTTCTTATCATTTTGCTGCAAACATCAAGAAATTAGATATAAACTATTTAATTTAATTTGCTTTTAAAGATATTTATAATCAAAACTCTGCAACAGTCTTTTTACTTACGACTTGCAAATTTTCAGTCCCAAGAAAAAGAATGTACACCGTTTGTTTTGAATTCAGCTACCTATGTAGGTATACTCAATTGAATAATAAATATTCCCGTAAAAGTATAAAATTCAAATTGGAGAAACTTATTATAGAGACGTTTATATACTTCAGGAAATAATTTAAAACAGTTTAAACGAAAGCCGAACATGCAATTTTTGTTAAAGGTCCTCTCCAGGCTCCGGGAAAAATGAGTTTATTACGCAATATTATAGAACTAAGGTCTTGAATCATTATACTGCAAACGGCATACAATTCGGTTCATTATATATTTTATTATTTGTTTTTACAGTTTTAAATACTCCGTGTGCAACATTTGTACAAATCCCTAACCTGACGCTGAAGAAAAAGATTGTACTCTCTCTGTTTTGATTTCAAATTTGAATTAAAACCAAACAATGCGTTTCGGCCTTCATTTAAGACATTTATTGTTTCCTAAATCACATAAACGTTTCTATCATAAGCTTATTCAATTTTAACCTTTACACAAATATTGAATGGATTCTATTATTCCTAATACCTAGAGTTGACAATCAAAACAAATGGTGTACATTCTTTTTCTTCAGACTTAAAATTAGTAAGTCAGAAGTAAAATATGTTGCCTGGAGGGGACCTTTGATAAAATTCAAATTTAAAATCAAAACAAATTGTGTCCTACAATCTTTTCATCGTGATATTTGTGTTTCTTATATTTAATAATATAGATACAATTGTTGCACAGAGAGTATGAACAACTTTGAAAGTATATAAAAATATATATGCTACGCGCCATTTGCCAATTTGCACAATCTTGAGAATGCGCTGGACGTTTTTTGGGATCATTGATAATGCGCGACAATCTCGAGAGTGTGCAAGGTAGGTAAAGGGTATGAAGCAGGACCAACAGTGATGGAGTAGATAATCATTTATTTATACATTTAATTGGTCCATTTCATCAAAATATGATAGTTAAAGCTATACATAATAACTTAGTAATATATTGCTAACTAGATTATGTGCACTCGGTAGAGCGCACACCTTCGCCTCCGCTTTGACCTCTTCTCTCCCAAAATTTAAGAAAATACTAACTGGATAATAACCAATCGTCCCACCAAGTTTCATGCAATATGGTACAATACTTTTTGAGTGATCGAGTTATAAATGACCTTGACCTTTGACCGGATCGCTTCCAAAATTCTACCAGATCGTTCCTGGACATTGACCAGTCGTCTCATCAAATTTCATGCAATATGGTTCAATACTTTATGAGTTATGAATGACTATGACCTTGACCTTCGACCGGGTCGATCCCAAAATTCTAGCAGCAGGTCACTGGACATGGACCAATCGTTTCACCAAATTTCAGGCAATTTGATTCAACAATTTTTCAATTAATTAAGCGAATAACAAGATGATAAATAAATAAATAAAGTCCGATGAAAATATGACCTTCTCGCATTCTGCGAAGGTAATTAAGCTTGAGTTAGTTACTTAATACAGTTTATGGACCGTGTGTGACGAATTAGTCACATAAAAAATAAAGGACTACACTGTGATAAATTGAATGTTTGGAGCCTAGTGACGAATGTGACTATCGCGTCACATGTTAAAAAAATTCAGGAAATTTAAAAATTCATTAAAATTAGTATATTTAGCTATTAATTATTTATTACTAACTAGAAACATTAGAAGTAGTTTATAAAATTTTAACTATTTTAAAAATTAATTCCGGCCGTAAAGGGTTAAAGAAAACTGGTATTTTTACTGAGACAACAAACATTCTAACAAACGTTTGAAAATAAATTCATTTGTTTAACCTTTGTTTTTAAAGGTCCTCTCCATTTAAATTTTAAAAATCTGGAATTGATTTATATGTGTAGATCTAAGGTTATATAACATATAACAGTTAACATAAAAGAAATCAATCAAGTATTCTGTTGATAATTAATTACAGTAGCTACTGGAAAAATGATATGGATTTTTCAAAATTGAAATTTTGTTAACAAAAAGGTTAATTAAACTAATTTTGTTGATTGCAATTGGATTTATTTTAATACAGTGATATAGTGATACGGTTATCATCCATAAACGCTTAGTTTGACAACCTTTAGTATCCGTAAAGGCTTCAACGGTTGTTTCCCCGTTCACTTTCTCCAAATTCCCAATCACTTTCTCTCCAATTCCACATCACTTTTTCCCCATTCCCCATCACTTTTCCCCCATTCCTATCAATATTCCCCATTCCCCATCACTTTGGACATCATCAATTTTTTTCCAAAATCAAACATTTGTTTCACAAAAAGGTGAATTAAACGACGGTAAAAAGAGGTACAAGGGTGGGAGGTCTTTTTTCCGGTACACGGAAAACTGCCAGGCGGAAAACTGCCGAAGTGGTAAACTGCCAGGCGGAAAACTGCCACTCACTTATTGGCAATTTAATGTGTTTAGTCAATAATAACATTTAATTTATAAAAAAGCCGTTCGCCTTTCGTTAAGGAGTTAAAGGGATATTCATTTTTACAAAATAAAAATAATAGTTATATGTAAACAAATTGATTAGAAAAATATATAAAATACATAATAAATAAATATTACATAAATAATCGATTACAATATAAAAATTGAAAATATATCCTTTCTTAGAAAATAATAAGAGAAGAAACAATTAAATTATTGTATTAGAGAGAGAGTAAATTCCATTGTTTACACAACGCGTCTTTACATTATCAGTTCATAACAGGTTTAGTGTCAAATTAGTTCTTTTTGCGTTACAATTCCGTATCGCATACACATATTTACCATGTGGTTTAATGGTTTTAATGTGGCAATACAGTATAAATATGTGTTATCCACATTGAACCAATCTACCCCTAATAAAAACACATAATTAACATGTGGTTATGCTATTTTAAAACCATATCAAATGGAGATTGTATACACCACATCATATCCACATGTTAATTATCATACTTATAACAGGTGTTTACCAAATGTTATTTATCACATTCATAGCAACATGTTAAATACCATACTTATAACATATGGTAACCACATATAATTCACCATATTACCACGTAAAACAACATGTAATAAATATGGTATCCATTTCCAAAAATATGCATGGTATACACATGATTTAAATGTGTAAGTGCCACATGGTATACACATGGAATTGTTTGTAGGGAAGCTTAATATTCACTTGTACTCACAATAAAAAAAACTTTGATCGATGTTCGTCAATGATTTAGAATTTGCAACCCATCATCTATGATTATTAAACTGATATTACCTACTTAATTCTCTTACAATTTCACTCGATCGAATTGGATTGCATATTGATTAATAATACTTTTTACATATAAATGAAAATTGTTAAAATGAATGTGTTGTGTTAATGACATATGGAGAATAAAAATGTAAATGTAATAACTATTTAACATACATATAAGTTGATTTAACATTCACTTTATTCATTGTATAATTTAAAATTATATTATTGTGAGAATATCTAATTATCTAGTATTCACAAATCAGTACACAGGGTTTAACGTTTGCCTCGGAACCCAAGGATATATTGCTGACGTCAATAAGAAATTTAAAAAAAGAAAACTAAAAACGTAACTGAACATGTTATTAAAATTTACGTGACTTTGAAAATAAGTTTAAATAGAAATTATAAAATCCTTATGTGTAATGAAGTTTGGTTTACTCAAGTGTTTAATGAAGTGGCTTTGTTGAAATATTGTTTTTCTTTGAATAAGTATTCCAATATCTATGTAGTTTTTACTGTAAAAATGAATGTCCCCTTAACCTCTTAAAGTAGGACTAACGCCGTTTTTTATAAATTAAAATGTGTTTATAACTAAAGAATATTTCAGAAAGTCAATAAATATACATGTATTGCCAATAAGTGACTGGCAGTTTTCCGCCTGGCAGTTTTCCGCTTCGGCAGTTTTCCGGACACCCTTTTTTCCTCCTCCCCGTTCAAAGTACGGCAGTTATCATTCTTAGAGTGAAAATAAACAATTTTTGACTTTGATGGGGAGGGAGAGAAAAAGTGATGGGGAATGTTGAAAATTGATGGAGAATGGGGAGAAAATGATGGGGAATTGGAGAAAGTGAGGGTAATGGGGAAACAACCGTTGAAACAATTAATGTCAAACTAAGTGTTTACGGATGATCAAGACGTATCACTTTATCAGTGTATTAAAATAAATCCAATTGCAACTAAGATTCAATAGAAGAACAAGGCTGCGATCTAACTTATCACGTATTCTCGTCAATTGAATGATAATTAGTAGAGCCCGGACTTTTAGCACCTATAAAAGAGGCATTTTAGGACCTTAAAGGTCCCCTCCAAGCAAATTTTTTTATTGTTTAAATCAACGAGGCTAATGTTTCTTATCATTTTACTGCAAACCCCATCAAATTTGATAGCATATTTTTAATTTTATATGCTTTTAAAGATTTTTATAAACAAAACTCTACAAAACCTATTTAACTTCCGACTTCTAATTTTCAGTCAGAAGAAGAAGAATGTACACCATTTGTTTTGATTGTCAACTAGGTATTAGGTTTAATAAATCTATTTAATATTCGAGTAAAGGTATAAAATCGGATAAACTAATTATAGAAACGTTTATATAATTTAGGAAACAATGAATATCTTAAATAAAGGCCAAAAACGCATTGTTTGTTTAAAAATCTAAATTTACAATCAAAACAAAGAGTGTATAATCTTTTTTCTTAGTGTCAGGATAGTGATTCGCTCAATTAATTGTTGCTCACAGAGTATCCAAAACTTCAAAAGTAAATAGTAAAATATATACTGAACCTAATTGTATGCAGTTTGCAGAATAATGTTCGTAGACCTTAGTTTTATAATATTATGTAATAAACTCATTTTTTTCCCGGAGCCTGGAGAGGGCCTTTAAAAAAGGCATTCACGGACCTCAAAAAAGTCAGTTTATGACCTTAAAAAAGGCATTATAAGACCTATAAAGCATTTTGGGACCTATAAAGGCATTTTAGGACACAAAAAAGGCATTTAAGGACTTTTACATACACTTATAGGATTAATAAATAGGTATTTACAACGAATAAATTAGCATATATAAAATCAACAGCTTTTAGCATATATCTCTCTTTGAATAGTTTATCATATTGATTATTCGCAATTTAATATTTTCACTAATGGCAGAGTCTATGCTAAAAAATTGATGTGAAGAGTTACAGAAAACTAGATACAGTGGTGACTATGCTAATACATGAAGTAATAGAAGTATATTTTTATATAGGTATATAATAATTCAGACAGATTTTGATTGAATTATAACGTTCCATAAATTTGCCAATATATCCCATCAACTTACCGACTTACCAAATTATTAAATAGTATAAAAAGCCCAAAATAAGACTTTTCATCATTTTAGGAATCTATAATATTTTAAACTTTATGGCATTTTAAGGACTTTATGGCATTTTAGGACTTTATGGCATTCATTGACTTTATGGCATTTGTCCGGGCTCTAGTAATTAATTAGGTATATAGGTTCACTTTTAGGTTCCTAATGTTTTTTAGGGTAGCTAGCAGTTTGTTTTTTGATATCGGTATAGGTAGCCATTTATAATATGTATAAAAAGCTTTAGAATAGTTTTGATTAATTCAAAATTCAATGAATCCTTTTTGAAATTCAGAGGGAGGAAGAAATAACGGGAAAAAAACTTAAATTAAATATTATAATAAAATTATAGAGCCAAATTTGAAATGGTTTCCAGTTTTGTAATCAGTTCTAATAAATAGAGTTAAAATAATAGAGTGGAGGAGACCTTTATTGTAAAAATATCGTCTTTTAAATAAAATTTAAAAAAATTAGGAAAAGATATCCATAAAATTACATGCGAGAATGCGCAGAGCGTTTTTCGGATCAGGAAAATGCACAGCGCATTCTCGAGTTTGTGCAAAATCGGAAAATTGCATGGAACTTAATACAGCACCGAATTTTAGATGGTTTACAGATTACTGATCCTTATCCTAAGTTTTATAAAATAATGAAATAAACTCAATTTTTCTCGAAATCTGGAGAGGACCTTTAAATCCAGACAAAGCTGGAGGAGTAGAGGGTTTGATAGAAATATAACATCACGATCGACTTTGTGCTCGATCATTTTAACTTTAACTCCTATCATACTGGTTAAGCTTAATTATAATTTCCGATAGATACCTAAGGGTTACACTAAATACCGAATTATACCGAATTACACCAAATTATACCGAATTACACTATACTCAATACCGAATTATACCAAATTACACCGAATTACACTATACTCTATACCGAATTACACTACATATATTACACAATAATCAATACCGAATTAAACCTGATTAAACCGAATTACACCAAATTATACCGAATTACACTATACTAATACCGAATTACACTATGCTCAATACCGAATTACACTATATTACAAAATAATCAATACCGAATTACACCGAATTATACCAAATTATACCGAATAACACTACACTGAATACCGAATTACACATGATTATACCGAATTACACAGAATTATACTGAATTACATTCTGTATAATTCGAATTACACAGTTATACCTAATTATACCGAATTACACCAAATTATACCGAATTACACATAATTATACCGAAAAAACACTACACTGAGTACCGGTACCGAATTACACCGAATCTTATCCTTGATCATTGGTCAGGATTTTTCGATATTAATTTAAAGTTATTACACTGCAAGATTATGGGCAATTAGGCTTCACAACATTATCAATATCAAAATATATGGTTACTATATATTAGTCCGACACCCCATTATCCCGACACTTTTGTAGCTTATTACTGATTTAGCATCAAATTTATGTGTCGTCCTGCCCGGTTATTAAATAATCAATATGTGTGCAGTACAACTAGCGGATACAAAAAAAACTACATTAAATGATGAAATCGAATGAGGGACAGCTTTTAATAATATTAGAATAAATTAGATAGGAATACATATAACATTAGAAAAATGAAATTAAGGAAAATTACTGAATTGTTTATATAAGTTATGTAAATACATATATCATATGTATATATGTAGTCTAGTACCTATACCTATTTAATTATTATTTTTATGTCAATCGAAAAATAAAACGAGAAATAATAATACAGAAAGATGTAACTGTCTGACTGACTATTGGGGTGTCGGACTTTTGAGATGTCCCCAAAATGTATTAAGTCATACCATTTTAATTTCTATATAATTTTATTTGAAAAATTTAGCCCTTTCACTACGAATTAGACATATATGTCCCAGCATTTTAATATGTAACTTTTAATTGACAAAATTAAAAATACGTAAAATTTTTACACCAAAATGCTTCAATTAAGCTCTGTCAAGGGGCTGTATCCTGAAACTGTCTGTGGTGAATGGAAAATGAAGGGGGCCCGAACTGTTGTAATTAGAATTATGCAATAATTATGCATTGTCTTTTTTTCATTTTTACCATGTTCATCATTTTTAATACTTACTACTCGCAGATTTAGAGGATAACGCTAGAGTAATGGTCTTCAACTATACGAGGTCTTAGATTTTATGTTAGGTTTCATTTAGTAGGTATCACCTCTTCATTTTCCTCTTCCATCCGTGTGAGTGCAGCCACCAGTGCTTGTGTTCCGTTTTGTCACATTCCTTGGTAAGTGACTGCATTCACGGAGTAGCTTTTCTGAATCAATGAGCTTTGTCACCGACGGTGGTTGGTGACTTTGTTCATGGAGCCATTTTCCTTTCTATTTATACGTAATTATTAATAAATCGTAGTGAATTTAGTATTAATAAATTACATCTAAATTATTCGTTCCAATAAATCTTGTGTCAGCTGAAGACTTTGAGGTCAAAGGTCAAGATTAAGAGAGTAAATGCAATATTTTTCATCTAAAACGTTAAATTTAAATAAATTTTGTACACCTAATTAGATTGCCTAGCTTATTTGAACGAATAACCTGTAATATTGTTAGATTTCGGGAGCGATCAGGTCAAAGGTTAAAGATCAAGGCCAGGGCCATTTGTAGCTCAAGAACTCGAAAAGTTTTCAACCAAATTGTCTGAAATTTGATGGGACGATTGGTCATTATCTAGTTACCAGTTTATCAGACTTTGGGAGAGAACGGTTCAGTGCGGCGGCGAAGGTATGTGCTCTAACGAGTGCACGTAATCTAGTTTAGCTTTTTGTATCCAGTAGATTGTTGAAATACACACTGCTTGTTTAATTACATAGAAGGGGGGTTCGGAGATGGCACGCCCCGGTCCCCCCCCCCCCCTGCTCATATACCTACACATATATTATAAATTTATAATAACTCCTTTAGGAAAATTCATAAAGTTGAAGGCCCCCCCCCCCTTCGACCTACACTCGCGCCATTATGTCATGGAGGGGTTCGTGTACATATCTGTACCCCGTAGGACACAAACCCCTCTCCCCCCAGTCATCCTCTTTTTTACCTTTATTAATAAGGTAAAATTAAGGCCTTTCTTTTAACATAATATTGATCAGTTTCTTTATTCAATACATAGTAGAATTGGTAAAGTATACATTTTGTCAGGTGTAGGTCATAAGCCCCCCCCCCCTCCCCCCCCCCCCGGTCAAGAGCCTCTCCGGTCATGAGCCCCCCCCCTGATTTTTAATCCTTATTTACCTATATTATTTAATCCTTATTGACACTTTCGTAGTTCATTACTGATTAACATAAAATATATGTATATCAACCCCCCTGCCAGATCATTAAACAATCATGAAGTATGCAGTTCATCAAACTAGCGGATACAACAAACTACATTATCAACTTTCATTTATTTCTATCTAAGTAGTTCTTCATTTGTTTAACTAAGTAAATAAAGATTAAAAAAACAGGGAGGGGGGGGGGGGGCTCGTGACTGGGGGGCTTATGATCTAGGGGGGCTCATGACCGCGGTGGGGGGCTCATGACTGGGAGGGCTCTTGACCGGGGGGGGGGGGCTCTTGACCGTACCCCCATTTTGTCACTGTCCAATCGCGGTGTAAGACATCAGGTATAATTCGGTATTCAGTGGAATGTAATTTGGTATGATCAGGCGTAATTCGGTATAATCAGGTGTAATTCGGTATTCAGTGGAATGTAATTCGGTATTCAGTGGAATGTAATTCGATATTCAGTGGAATGTAATTCGTTATAATCAGGCGAAAATCGGCATAATCAGGCATATTTCAGTATAACCAGGCGTAATTCGGTATTCAGTGGAATGTAATTCGGTATTCAGTGGAATGTAATTCGGTATTCAGTGGAATGTAATTCGGTATTCAGTGGAATGTAATTCGGTATTCAGTGGAATGTAATTCGGTATTCAGTGGAATGTAATTCGGTATTGATTATTGAGTAATATAGTGTAATTCGGTATAGTTAGGTGTAGTGCGGTGTAATTCGGTATAATTCAGTATTGAGTATAGTGTAATTCGGTATTTAGTGTAACCGATACCTAATTAACAAGTACGTAGAAGCTAGATATTACGTTATTTTTTAGATAAGTAAGAAATACCCTTACTCATGAAAGCATAATAAATGTAATTAACTAGGCGTTTACCTAGTAGGTACCTATCATAATACAAGTACCTATGTAGGTTACAGTAGGTAGTGGAACTGTGGAATAAGGAAGTGCCAAAATCTTAAATAGATTCAATTAAACCATACCTACTTCACCATATACTTTATTTACCTAACATTAACTATAATATTACGTATTGCTACATCTTTAATAAACGTAACTAAATTGCAGCAATAACACATTGTAATTACTACCTACCTATATCTCTAAAATTATACGAGACATGAGTTTGGTAGCTTTTGAAATGAGTGCCTCGGACTGCCACAATAGCCTCTGATCATAATATTCTCCGTGCTAAATAAGAGTCATTTTCATACTTTACAAAACACATAAACAATCATTAATTAACTCTTTAAGGTTATGAACTTGGTAGGAAAAATAAAATTAATTATTTTAATGGTCATAAGCTCGTATATTATTAAGATTACATATTTTACATACTAAATAAATGAAAACTTTCCAATGATAGTTGCTAGATTATTGGAACTTCTATGAATGTGCCCGTGGCTGCCATTTTGCTTGTGCGTTCCCATTAACTTTTGTATTGTAGCTGGGTATCATATCGTGTTTTTACCGCAAATGATTGAACATAGAAATAGAATAAGCTAATGATTAGTTAAATGGATGCCTCATCAATAATTACTCAGGTTCAACGAGATGAGGATCACGTAAATGCCAATAATTATTCCCCACCAGACAGAGGTTAGTCTAACTAGTAATGTGTTTTGTTTTGCTAGCTAGGCAATAATTAAGTACCTAGGTACATTTTGTATATCATAGGTAGCGATAAAGATAGTATATAATAAGATATACATTACTCAATTACCTACTATTCATTTTTTATGCTCTCTAGAGTGACAACTAGGTAGCTACCTACCTATATCTAAAATTGTAACTTATGATTTTTAAAATGCTAATATTAGTAATTTATAGGTACCTATGTTGAAATTTTGAAGTCTTATCTCTTAAAGTTTTGAAGACATTGACAATAATTAGTAAAGACAATAATTTAGGCTACAAATACAATGAAAAAAATGTTAGGGAATCAGTCAATCAGTCAAGTTAAACATTTTACCAGAAAATGTTCTTTCTCTTCAGTCTGCCAGGTAATAAAAAAACATGTTTCAAAATATGGACCAATGGTCCTGACTCCTGTATGGACAAAGTCACCAGTAAACTGGTGACTTTTGAGTGTTGAAATAAGTTGTAAATATTACATTATTACCAGGATTATCTGTAGACTGTGGGAGTTTTTGAATGAAATTTTAGAAATTGAAGATCTCTGCGGGAGATTTTGAATTAATTCCTATGTTACCATTAATTTAGCTGCGGGAGATTTTGAATTATTCCTATGTTACCATTAATTTAGCTGCGGCAGTGCGGGAGATTTTGAATTAATTCCTATGTTACCATTAATTTAGCTGCGGGAGATTCTGAATCTGCTGCTGAGAAGTGAGAGTCAGAGAGTAGCTCTCTCTCAAATTAAAGTCTCAGCGGGAGAAGAGACACATTCTGCAGACTGGCCAGGATATAAAGCATGTCCAAACTCACCATTTTAATGGCGAGTTTGTGACAGTTATTTTGAGCCTTTCAATTGCAAATGGCGAGAAATATATAATTTTTTCTATGCTACAATGTTATTATTTTTCGAGAGAATTAATGATAATTTGATCATTTTGGTGAAAAATTTACTTATAGTGACTTTTGGAGAGACATAATGGAGAAACTATGAGCCATACTATTTTACGTAGACTGCAGGAACTGAACTGGGAAACTGTTCTCCCAAGAAATCCTTTATTTTGGCTTCCATTCTCAGTAAAATACCCAGTCTGGAAAGTACTGCATACTGCTGTAAATATATGTAAATAATTTTACACAGTCTTAAGAAATATTTATAAACCGTCGTTTCATAAAAATTAACCTATAATCTCGATCGTAAAATTTAAAATACATGTAGACATAGGAGGAAATTAAGGATTGCTCGCACAGAAAATGTTAAAAATGTCCCATATTCTGCACTACACTTGAATCTTTGGCAGCTTGTACCTGCTGTACCAGGGTGGAAAAATAACTCTTCTGATTGACTAGTAACTCTGTTAGAAATTCTTTCTAAAGACAACTGCAGAAACTTCACATTATTTCTTTTAACTATGTCAAAATTTGTAATATATTTCATAATATTTAAAAAAATTGAACTGTGCATGCTATACAGTCTATAGGTATAAGACTTTAAGGTACCTTACCTACATACTTTACTAATACTAAGCAGGGTTAATGATGTTATTCATTACTAAACTCCGCAGTTGAGTATTCATGAGTAACTCTGTTAGAATTTGCGTTTTCAACTCTGGCACCCACACGGCAGGCCAGTCTGGATAAATAGGTTCTTTCTGATGAACTAATTACTCTGTTGAGTTTTACAGACTTCAAAAATTAATGGTAAATTGCTAAAAAATTGTATATTCCGCAGCATTTAGCATATAGAGTTCATCTGTTAGCCTAATCAGTTTTCCAGACTGGCTGACGGCTCATTGGAAGTGGGGTGCATGGCGCATGCCTCCCCCTCCAGTGATGCAAGGGAGTTGGGGTGCACGCTGCACGCCTTTCCCTCTGCCAATGTTGCAGAGGGTGGGACATATATAATATACAGTTCAGAAATCAGAACCACAACATGCTATACGTTAATTTAAACATTTGATTCTCTAGAGCATTGGGCATTAGATGTGGTTCAAACTATACGTAAATTTATAGGTACATCAATTTTTATTCATTTTTCAAACTTTGTGTGAATAATGAATAGATTACAAGAAGAATAATAAGAATATAATTATTAGTTGGCCTATACAGTTTTTTCTTATATGACTGAAGATGTGAATCTGACTGATAATTTGGAACTTTCCCTAAACTAATTTTTTCTTAATTTTTTGTACTGGTAGTAAAGATGGGATGATACCAAAATTTTCACCGATACTGATGCCGATACCGATACTTTGACTATTTAAATGAGATTACAAAATTTGAAAAAAATTAAGATTACCTACCTATATGAAATCATTGTTACATCAATTTGAATTACAAAATTTCATTGTAATAGAAAAATAATTGATAATAAATTATATATATATATTTTAATTTTTTTAAATACAAGTGGTATCGGCAAAGTATTGACACTTTTTTACCTATACCGATACCATAAAAAATGCAGATACCTCCGATACCGAGTACCGATACTTCGTCCCATCTCTAACTGGTAGTACCTCTCAACTTCTCAAGTTAGAAATATAGGTCAGTCTGGTACCTAAGTGGTAATTGGTAGATAGATACCTTACGTATGTATAAGGTTAAACTGGTTGTATTTACTTTTATTCTTATCGAAGAATGAGGAATTTGCTCAAATAACCAAATTGTTAGGTGGCCTATCATCATTATCAGTAATCTTAACTGTACATTAGATATCTGAAACTGTTATTTAAGAGAGGTTTACCATATATATTACATTCTTAATAATATAATAACTCAGATACCAATTTCACATTATATACCTATGTAAATAGCCTCAAAATACGCTGGCAAATTGGCAGGAAAATATGAGAACAAGTCCTGATATTTAGAACTTGTTCAGTCACTTCAGACTTCAGTGATGGTATTGTGAATTTGTGACGTATATATTATGATGAACATACCAGTTACAACTTCAACTCAATTTGATGACGTCACAGTGAAGCTATGTAATGATGTTTGCTTTTAAATACGTATCTACTGTTTTGACCGTTCAGTGTGTTTCAGAAGTAATTTAATAACAATTAAGTGTGAGTATAAGTATTATTAGTTACTTAAGTGCACAAGTTATGTGAAAAATCACACGTCTGCAATGAATATATCTCAGCTGCACATTAGGGAGTTATGACAGGGAGCTTCTAGCGCACACCATCAAATAGTAAAGGTGATTTTGAGCTTTCAAGGTGCACGGCAGATAGTGCATTTTTTGCCAAAGATTCCAACGTGGATTCTGCAGACTGATATTTTACTTGGGTAAATAAAAAGTAAATCTCTCATAAAAATCAGTCTGCGGAATATGGGAGATATTGTCCAGTTTGCAGAATATGGGATATATTTGAAATATTCTAACCGAACAATTTTGAATTAATCCCTATATTTACATTAATTTTGCTACGAGCCTTCAAACAGTCGGAACAGAATATAGTAAAATAGTATGTCTCATAAACTCTCCATTTGTCTCTTTAGTTCTCTCCTAAAATAACTAAATTTCTCTCCAAAATGATCAAATTACCATAAATTCTCCAAAATTAAATTGTAGCATAGGAGAAAATTAGATACATCTTGCCATTTGTAATTGAAGTGCTTAAAATATCTGCCACTAACTCGCCATTAAAATGGTGAGTTTGAACATGCTTTATTACCTGGCAGAATAAGAGATCTCTATGAACACTTTACCAGTTTCTGCAGACTGAGATTATTGGGATAATCTCTCTGAACAAGTATATTTAGTTTTTCTAAAGTATTTTGGAGACAGTCAGTCTCCACATATTTAGTTTTTTGAGCAATTTCTCTCCAAAGATTTTCAAATTTCTTTCCAAAATGGCCAAAAATCTCAAAATACTCTCCATTAATTACATGTAGACATAGGATTTAATTAGATAATTGTCGCCAGATAATTCAGGAGACTAATTTCAAGGCCTCAATAGTCTCCGGATATACTTCACAACTTCATGCATCTTTTGCAGACTGGATTTACATTAGTTTTGCTACAAACACTCCATGTTTCAAAGTATGGACAAAGTCGCCAGTATATTGATGACTTTTGAGGGGTGAAATAAGTTGAAAAACATGTAAATAACCAGGTAATAAGCATGTCCAAACTTGCCATTTTAATGGCGAGTTATTGACAGTTATTTTGAGCCCTTCAATTGCAAATGGTGAGAAATATTTATTTTTCTCCTATGCTACAATGCTATTTTGGAGAGAATTTATGATAATTTGATCATTTTGGACAATTTTGGAGAGACAAATAGAGAGTTTATGAGCTATTATGTTATTTATCCCCTATGCTACAATTTTAATTTGGAAAGAATTTATGATAATTTGATCGTTTTAGAAAGAAATTTGGTTAAGGAACAAAAAGAGATTCTGAAATATTCATGAAATCAGAGAACAATTCAATCAATATTTGTATCTATTTTCTATATGTATCTGAGAGTGTCTTAAATTTTAGTCTTGAGAGTAACTCTTATTTCTAATAATTTCATTCTTCTCATTTCTAATGATTGTTTGTGTTCCAGGAGCAGTCAGCACTAGCACACAGCAAAAGAAGAACTGCACTAGTAACAGTTCTGGTGGCAATATCTTCAAAAATCTATTCACATGTTGTTGGCGCAGATCAGGATCTACAGGTTTGTGCATGAAAGGGTGATTTCACATAAAATTCTTGATAATAGTCACACAATGTCCATCACTACATAGGACTGCACACAAGCAATTTTAGACCCATCCTCAGGCAGTTGTTAACTTCCTGAGTGATAGGGGTTATTATTAGCCCCACACAGTACCTCGGGTGGCTAAAACCTGAGGCGCTCCTGGTCTGCCTTTTGTCCTGGCGAGGATGTTGAGGGGCTATCCAACAACAATAATACTTTCAATCTAGGGAATTGTGTTATATTTTATCTTCTTATTATCTAATCAAATTTGATAATCCTCCATCATCAAGTGAAATGGGAGATATTAATTTTAAAGTTTAATTTTTAATCCCCTGATGACCAATAGCTTTATAAAGATATTAAGTGTTTAATAGGCATAAATAGTGCATGAGCTATTAATTATTTTTTTCATGTCACTTCAGATGAATCTGAAGACTGTGCCACTAATGGTTCAAATGGCACCCCGGCTGCCAATGGAGCTAATGGAGTGTGTTTGCCTGACGAAAGCTCCCAGTGTCCCCCACACACCATACCGCCTTTGTTACAGCCTCTGCAGGAGAGAGACGCACAGAAAAAATGCCTCGTAATAGATTTAGATGAGACCCTCGTCCATTCTTCATTTAAGCCCATCAGTAATGCTGATTTCGTAGTGCCTGTGGAAATAGATGGAACTGTTCATCAAGTTTATGTTCTCAAAAGACCCAATGTAGATGATTTCCTTCAGAAAATGGGTGAATTGTACGAGTGTGTGCTTTTCACTGCTAGTCTAGCTAAGGTAAATACTTCCCTCAAGAAATTATAAAAATGAATATACCATATTTACCTTTAATATGAACATCTAGTTGAAAGTATCTGATAGCTTCTTTTTATTCTGCTCACTTGCTAGTTGCTACATCTTGGAATCCTGTCTAGTTGTGTTGCTGCTAAATGTCTTTTCTCTCTCAATTCTAATGTTGATGTTGACTGTTTCAGTATGCGGATCCAGTAGCTGATCTGCTGGATAGATGGGGTGTCTTCCGTGCCCGACTCTTCAGAGAGTCGTGTGTTTTCCATAGAGGAAACTATGTAAAAGATCTCAGTCGCCTGGGCAGAGACCTACACAAAGTGATTATCATGGACAACAGCCCAGCCTCTTACATCTTCCATCCAGATAATGCTGTAAGTACTCTGGTAATGCTGTAAGTACTCTGGTAATGCTGTAAGTACTCTGGTAATGCTGTAAGTACTCTGGTAATGCTGTAAGTACTCTGGTAATGCTGCAAGTACTCTGGTAATGCTGCAAGTACTCTGGTAATGCTGCAAGTACTCTGGTAATGCTGCAAGTACTCTGGTAATGCTGCAAGTACTCTGGTAATGCTGCAAGTACTCTGGTAATGCTGCAAGTACTCTGGTAATGCTGCAAGTACTCTGGTAATGCTGCAAGTACTCTGGTAATGCTGCAAGTACTCTGGTAATGCTGCAAGTACTCTGGTAATGCTGCAAGTACTCTGGTAATGCTGCAAGTACTCTGGTAATGCTGCAAGTACTCTGGTAATGCTGCAAGTACTCTGGTAATGCTGCAAGTACTCTGGTAATGCTGCAAGTACTCTGGTAATGCTGCAAGTACTCTGGTAATGCTGCAAGTACTCTGGTAATGCTGCAAGTACTCTGGTAATGCTGCAAGTACTCTGGTAATGCTGCAAGTACTCTGGTAATGCTGCAAGTACTCTGGTAATGCTGCAAGTACTCTGGTAATGCTGCAAGTACTCTGGTAATGCTGCAAGTACTCTGGTAATGCTGCAAGTACTCTGGTAATGCTGCAAGTACTCTGATAATGCTGCAAGTACTCTGGTAATGCTGCAAGTACTCTGATAATGCTGCAAGTACTCTGGTAAATTTTGAAGCCGAAGGAATGGTTTTCGAATTGGAATCTAGATTTATTCGTTATCTTTATTTAAAGTGTTTCAATGAATGATATTGTGACGGATGAATTGTGTTTCTCAGGTACCCGTATCTTCTTGGTTTGATGACATGACTGACACTGAGCTGGTTGACTTGGTGCCATTCTTGGAGACATTGTCTCACGTAGACAGTGTGTACAGTGTCTTGAGGGGCTGCTCTCCCACGCTAATGTCTCAGCAGCTTCACAATCTATCGCCTAAGGTGTCCCCTCCCCAGCCACAACAGAACAATAACGAGATGATCACATCGCCCCCTGTGTCCTCTCATTCTGCCACTCCCACACCACAACAACAACAACCGCAAAACGAATCCGAAGTCAGTACGTGATTCCCATCTCAATAAATCTCAAATCTGTGAAGTATGTTCGTGACAATCAGTTCCAAAACTGAAACTCGGTGAAAAAATCCACGAGTGTTTATAAGATCAGAACTTTTGTTTCACTCTGTAATCTTGCTGGAAATATCTTAATTGTTTGAGTGGCAATCAACAAAATGATTGTCAATTCCAGAGAATTCTTTAAAATTGCAGAATTTCTCAAACATTTAACTTCTCCCCTAAAATGAGTAATTGTTACTGTGTAAAGGGTGTCCTCATTCATCTTATATTGTGTGTGCCAAGGTATTATAGTATACTTATATTCTATATTTAGTCCCCGCCCCTACTTCTAAATTTGTTATTTCCTTGTCCCGTCCTGATACATGCTTCTACTGTCTTTAAATATGCTTCCATATTAATTTTCTAAGGAAATTCGAATGGAGAGTTTATTGAAACTGAATACCTTCAAACTACAATTTGATTATAAATGGTGTTTGAGTTTAAAAATCCTCTCAAACTGAATGTGCAATCGACTTTTTATATTTCATTGACCTCTCGGAGACTATTTTAATTTAAAGTCTAATTCTTTAACCTCTCTTAGATTATTTATGATTCTATTTTAATTTGAAAGCACCCCTTTGTATTTAAGTTCTTATTATAATCTTTGTATAGAAGTTTGAATTCAAACTACGTTGAACTTTCAATGTCAATGTTAAAATATTTTTCAATGTGATGGAATTTCAAGACAGCTATTTTCTATGTCTCTTAATTCCATTGCCTTTATTCAAATTAAAGCATTTAGTTTCTTTGTTTCTATTAAATTTTGTTTTTGAAATCCTTTACTCTACTTTTTGGGGGCTTATACATTAAATTTAAGTCGTTTATAGCTAGTTTTTGTTTTTTAATTTTTTAAGATTTTCTCTAATTTAATTCTATCTTCCCATTAGAATGAACATCTCCGTTGCAAATCTTGTATAATTTGCACCAGAAAAGCTATGTGATGTCTAAGTGCTATTGTAAAAGCTCCATTTGTTATTTTATATGCATATCAATTTTCTATATTTGCTATACATTAGAAGATATAGAATTACAGTGGCTATTTTTGTATTTTGACTGCATCGCTGCGTGCTGACGATGCTAATTCATTGATTAGTAACAAATGGAATAGGAAAGATCCACCTCCTTTTATTCGTTATTATTCTACAGTAGTTTGTTATTGATTTTATCTCCCTGTTTATTTTCTAATTAGCCTCGTGTCTCTCTATTTGGTCAATCTGTCCCATTGGTTATCATTTTCTCATTTCTGTAGTTATTTTCTCCATTGTTTATCATTATCTCATTTCTGTGGTTATTTCTCCATTAGTTATCATTATCTCATTTCTGTGGTTATTTTCTCCATTGGATCATCTATTGGTTATCATTTTCTCTTTTCACTCCATAAGATTATCTCTTTTTTTTCTCCATTGGTTATCATTTCCTCTCCTCCATCCATTGGTTATCATTTTCTCATTTCTGTGGTTATTTTCCTCCATTGGTTATCATTATTTCATTTCTGTGGTTATTTTCTCCATTGGATCATCTCTTTTCGCAATTTGATCATCTAGTTTTTCCACTGGTTATCATTTTCTCTTCTCACTCCATTGGCCATTTTATTTCCTTCAATCCATTGGCTATCACAATATATGGCTTTCACTCTTTTTAAGAACAGAAAACATTTTTTTTGTGCCTTCCTATGTTCCCTCTTAATTCTCAGAATTAAATAGCTGTTCTTTTTCGTTTCTTGTAAGAGTTTTGATAGGCACCTTTTTTCTGATCGTGTATCTCCAATCCGTACATGCCTAAACATTCTGTATACTCTCACTGAATGTTATCAACTGATTTGTTTCCTAAGCTTATGTAATAGAATTATGTTCGAACGATTTATGAAGTAAGATATACGTATTTCTGATAATGGCTTTTCACCGTTACGTTTATATTGATAGTTTATACGTTGAAAATGACTAAGCGATGCATGCAACTTTTTTACCAGTTGTATACACTGATGTGAACTAGGCTATGTTCCTAATAACGAGCTACAATAAAATGAATTTTGTTTATCCAGAAATTTAGCTGCCAAAGTATGAATTTTGAGTAAGATTTTAAACGAGGACTGATAGGAAGTAATTCATGACTTTGGCTTCTCTTTTTGGTGGAGTGTCCTTTTCTCTAGACTTCAATAAGCATTGATAAAATTGTACATAATACTTTATACGCTGTAGTTATTATATCGGACTCGCTTTCCGACAATGTGGCCTTATTAACGTTAGGAGAGCTTATTAAATGCTTGATAGTAACCTCATTGGAGAGCTTTTGTGAGTGTACGTGCCGCCAAACTGGTCAATTCAATGGGGAAACTCACCTTATTAAGTAAACTCACGAGTAATTACAAGTGCAATAAAGAATACTGTGTAATTTTTCCAATAGTTATTTTCATCTCTAATTTGAATCCCCGCTAAGTTTTCCAGTTTGGCTTTTTTTTCGCTATTGAATAGGGTTTGCAAAATTGAATTTCCTTCACCTTAACGAACTGAATAAAGCCATAGGTATTGCTATGTATTATTCTAACCAAGCCATTTGTAACGTTACCATTTGTTTTCTTGCCAATTCATTGTCACACCAAGTATTGGCTAATCTAAATTCTCCTATTTCAAACACTGCATGTATTTTCTCTAGTTTCATTTGACCCAGGCGGTCATTCAATAGAAGCGTTAATAACTATTGCTTTATCACACTTTGTATATTGTACAGTCTTCCTTTGTATTGTGATTGTTAGGTCGAAAGAACAATCGAAGTTTGTTTCAGGGTATGCTAGAACAATGTTCAATTTTGACTACTTTTTCATTTTGATGAGTAAGCAACTTTTATGGAGTAGAATATTATTTATTCTCTGTCAACTGAAATGTTATCAGAGAATTCATTTATCGAATGTTCGTTGGTAGCTTTCTCGCATCCTCGAACTTGAGATCCTCTAATTAAAATCCTTGTTTTTTTTTTGGATAAGATATTTGTTGGTTAATAACTACTCTTCCATGTTTCTTAGGAAGAAAAAATAGGCTTAACATCTTCGCCTGTGTCGTTGTTAGAAAGTATTTAAGGGACTTGTTTTCGTTAAGGTTTTGACTGTTGTTCTGTTGTCATCTAAACTATAAAAAGTACTGGTATTAATTAACCAATGCGACTGTAGTGGTACAGTGACTCGCTTGTCTAGTGGCACAGTGACTCGCATGTCTAGTGGCACAGTGACTCGCATGTCTAGTGGCACAGTGACTCGCATGTCTAGTGGCACAGTGACTCTCCTATCTAGTGGCACAGTGACTCGCCTATCTAGTTGTACAGTGACTCGCCTATCTAGTTGTACAGTGACTCGCCTATCTAGTTGTACAGTGACACGCCTATCTAGTTGTACAGTGACTCGCATCGCATTGGTTAAAGCTGTCGGATCTTTTTAGTTTATTTGGCTAGGTGATGGAGGCTGTATGCCCATTGTTGACTTTTATATTCTATACATATAATTACTTAGAAGTTTTGCTTGTTTTAAGTGTTAGTATATTCTACCTTATTGGAATCTGTTACTACATTTTTAATTTCTACCAACAATAAGAAAAAACAAGTGTACAAAACATTGGACTTGACATTTAGCATACTTCAAAAAGTGTACATTAATGATAATTAATCATGGAATTTTATAATTAGTATCATTATCCCTCACTGATTATTAGAAGCCGCTAATTATTACTGGTGAACTATTTATTTATAATTATATTGATCATTTTAACTGGCTGTTAAAATTATGAAAGGAAACAATTAAAATACATTTTTGAAATAAAGACAAATCTTAGAATTTCAAATGTTTATTTACACGACATAAAAATGATTAATTTATTATAGTAAGCACTTAACTGAGCAAAAAACCTTACAAAATTGTATAATTGAGATACAAGACGATGGCTCCTTTTCTGAAAAATATTAAGAAAAATCATAATGTGTGATGATAAAATGGAAGGCTGAACATGATACCAACAGAAATTTATATATTTTATCAAATAATGTAGGAAATTTTTGCAAGGTCGGTGACTGTTTCCTAAGGTAATCGATAGCATTCAGATTTTCTTTTATTAATAATCTGCGTTCTGGAAATTAGTATCTAAGCAGAGCAGACCAAAAGAACTGTTTTTTCGTGCTATAATTTGGCTACAGCCAATAAAAAATGAGTTTTTGATAGAAAGCTATTATTTAAGTGGGAACTTTAATATAACAATTTATAGTAGCATAGAAATCTTAGTGCATAGGTGTCTAATTGAAATGAAAAGGCTTTTGCACTATGACTTTTTATGCTATGGTTGTCAATATACATGATTGATGGATGACATGACTGACACTCTACGTGAGACAATGGAACCAAGTCTACCAGATCAGTGTTGGTCATCTCATCAATATACTTGAGTTTTTTGGTCGCTGATGAAAAAATAAAAGTGATAAAATAATACAAGTGTGAACACGTTTTATGAATTGATTTTTTCTGCGATGTTAAAAATGCAAGTGTGAAACGAGCCTTAACCATGCAATGAATAAGCGAAGAACGAAAAATCAGAGTGAAAACTTCAATAAGATCAAAATGTCACAGAAGTTTTTCTTTTTCCAAATAAGAAGTGTAAGCACCCTGTATTAAAATGTCTATCATTTTTATTTTTTCCTTTTATCCACTGCCTTTTAGTAAGTAAAATCACAGAGTGAGCTTTAAGAATATTTTTTGCACAATGCCAAAAATAAAATAAATAATCACCCTCACTCTTAGCTTACCTATTCTTAGACTATGTCTTTCAGTTCAAAAATGTTTTCACCTGTTGATAGTACAATAAAAGGCAGTAAAAAGAGACCAAGAGACAATTACTTCTTCCATTGACTAACGATTATTTGGCTAAGTATTTGAAAAAGTGGAAATATTTTGTGGCCCATAGTGTACAATGCGAGAAGTTTAAATTAAAATTTTAGGGTACCTAAACAATCAAATTTTATACATGAAAATTTATATTCAATATTTTCAAAAAGGCTATACTAGAGATAAATAACAAACAGTCTAATGATTTACAAAAATATTTGAAGTATTTTAGCGATTCCGCACCGAAGTCAATTTGTCACATATTTTATATAATATTGAAATTATAGGGGAGAACTGGGTGAGTTCGTACATTTTTCCTTTCAAGGCTTATAGAATCTTACCTATTCGGGATACAAGTTCGTTCTAACAAACAATCGAATCTATAGGTATTCATCTGCTTATAGCTACAAACTAAATTATTTAGAACCTTATGGTTCTCTCTTAAAGGTCCTCTCCAAGCTAATTTTTTTTTATTGATTAAATCAATGAAGTTAATGTTTCTTATCATTTCTGCAAACCCCATAAAATTTGATAGCATATTTTTAATTTTATATGCTTTTTAAAGATTTTTATAATCCAAACTCTATAAAACCTACTTTACTTCCGACTTTCTAATTTTCAGTCTGAAGAAAAAGAATGTACACCATTTGTTTTGATTGTCAACTAGGTATTTGGTTTAATAAATCTATTTATTATTCGTTTATAGGTTTAAATTTGGATAAACTTATTATAGAAACGTTTATATACTTTTAGAAAAAAATGATATCTTAAAAGAAGGCCAAAAACTTATTGTTTGTTTAAAAATCTAAATTTGAAATCAAAACAAAGAGTGTACAATCTTCTTTCTCAGCGTCAGGTTGGAGATTCACTAAATTGTTGCTCACAGACTATTAAAAACTTTAAAAACAAATAATAAAATATATACTGAACCGAATTTTATGCGGTTTGCGGAATAATGATTACAGACCTTAGTTCTATAATATTATGTAATAAACTCATTCTCTCCCCGGAGCCTGGAGAGGACCTTTAATATCGATTTTAATGAGATATATTCGTGTGTACGAACTCACCCGGAAGTGCGGGTGAGTTCGTACAAGCAGAGTGTCACTCCGTACAGTACTAAAAAAGAGGGGAAAAAGGAAAATTCAGTAAGAATTTCATTTATTTTAAGGAAAATGTTATAAAACCCTTGAATGCCGTATCCTTGCTTTTGACTAAAGCCCTTTTGATATAACAAAAAATCACAAAAGGCTTCATCACGAATGTCTTCCGAAATAATAGATTATAGAGGGTCAATTTCCATCGTAAGCCTACGCTTTGTCACAGGTGAATTTGAGTTTTTCTTTCTTGAAATTTTTTCTCTTTCAGTAACTCTTTTTCTTGGGTACCAGTTGTTATCATTGACCTTCTTGGTTATCTGCCTCTGCTGTTGCTCTTTCTAGGAGGAGCCTTTGGGAATGGCCGAATGTTTTCAAAATATGTTCCTAAAAATGAAACATTCAATATAGAAGGGTCCTGGTTGTGGCTCAGTAAATGATGAAGTAGGAGAAGCCTCGGTGGCAAGTGGAGTAGGAGAAGGATCGGTGGATGGTGAAGCAGGAACAGGTTCGGTGGATTGTGAAGTAGGAGCAGGCTCGGTGGATGGTGAAGCAGGAACAGGTTCGGTGGATGGTGAAGCAGGAGCAGGCTCGGTGGATGGTGAATCAGGAGAAGGCTCGGTGGATGGTGAAGCATGAGAAGCCTCGGTGGCGGGTGAAATAGGAGCAGGCTCTGGGGATGGTGAAGTAAGATCAGGCTCGATGGATGTGATTGATGAAGTAGTAGCGGACTCGGTGGATGGTGAGTAGGTAGGAGCAGGCTCGGTGGATGGCACATTTTCTAATTGGTTGCGATGATAATGATTTGAACTATTCTCAGCATATTCTGGAAAAAACGCCGTCCTTTACTACTTCGCTGGTTAAAACTTCCTTTTCTAATTTATATGCTCATCAAATTCTGAACCATATCTGGATCTCTTTGTGGCATCTGACAGCGTCGTCGGAGGAACATTATACAATTTTGCAGCTTTACGTATTGATTTTTTATTTTTCCAGACGTTATAAGCCTGTTAAACATCACAGGAAGAATAGGTACTGTTTCGTTCTTCTATGTGTATATACTCGAACCATATATTAAAATGAATATAGAGGTGAATTCGTACATAATGAAGTGAAACCGTACAGAGAAGGATGTGCCCGTACATATTTGTACGATGACACCCCACACCGCAATTTTATTTTCAAGATGGTGTACATCAGATATTAATGAGTTATAACTAAATATTAACGTTTACATACGTAGTTAATGTCCTAATGAATACTAGTATTCGATATAAAGTTTTACATACAACAAAGTCACGCGCTGAAACTTGTTTCAAATTGATTGTTATTATAATGTATATGATCACTCATATTTCAACGGGTTAGAACATTTCAGGTGTTGAGTTATGGCCCTGTACGGATTCACCCGCTGTACGAACTCACCCGGTTCTCCCCTACAAAAGATCGAAAAAATAACCCCATACCTAACTTTCTGAAAATTATGTTGAAATTTTAATTTGAACTATATAATTACTCTGACATGGATCATATTAGCCTACAAATATAAAAATTTGTTTAAAGCAAAAAGGAAAAAATAGCATTATTTCATATTTTTAATTGTTTTGACGAACATTAAAAAATCATTACAGAACAAAATATTTATCGTTAGGGTTTTATCACAGCAAGTAGCCAATGAATACCACAGTGCAAACACCTAAATTACTAAAAGGTTTTCGATCCACCCTTCCGTACATAGCAAATATTAATATTTTAGCATTTGGAACAATTGATTCGGTGCAAAGAGATAATTAACATTTACAATCAAAAGCTGAGTCTATAAATATAGTAAAACTTTCACCGCTCCAGTATATCAGGTCTAAACACATCGAATTCACTGTAGCCTTCAACTTTAATCAGGTCGACAGTATGTTTATTGAAAACAATTTTCACGAAATAATAACCATCAACTTTAAAATTTAGCTGATCAATGTGAATAAAGAACTCTTCACACTCAGGCAAAAGCGAGCAAATATTACAAAGGATAACAGAGAAGTGGTGAGAGGTAACAGATTGAATGTGTCACCGCCGCGTTCTCACTGCCCTGTTCAAAGTATACTACTAATACACTAGGCGATGAGAACGCGGTGTATCGCAAGCCATACAGGAGAGTGAAAACGCGGCGTTTCCACCGCGGTAGAAACACTTAGCAAACTATAATGGGCAGTGAAAACGCAGCAGATACGCTTTGTAGTCTATATGTTCCGCGCAATTTGCCTAATATTAATTTTGAAACTATCCTTATGAACGAATGTTATTTCAATTAAAATAGTTAACTTCCAAGTTCAGAATGTCCTTTTTAATAAGAATTACTTCAATAAATTGTAATGGTGGACTGAATCGGATACAGAGGGAAGGTTCAGACACCGTCCGAACCAACCTCAACAGAAGTGTCCGATTCATCCCAAATGACACTTCAAAATAAAAAACATCACCATTTTTCTAATTTCATTTGTATTATTTTTTAACACACCAAACATAACATAAAATATTAATATAATTCATACCTTTGAGATTGAGAATCAGTTTCGTATTCATATAGTCCACACACGATCCAATTGAATCACGAAAAAATTACATCAATATTGAAGAAAACAGTAAATTACACCTAAGGGGCGACACTCTGCATCTCCGCACTGGATCTTTCAAATAGCTGACGGGTAAAACCTCGCACACATTCAGTTGCAATAAGCGGTAGTTCCAACAATTATGAACATGTTTAAACGAGTTGTCCGAACTCTCTCTATGTCCGAATTCTCCCGGTTCTCCCCTAACTGTTACTTAATGTAAGCCATTAAAATAATTATTAAATAGCTATTAGATGTAATTCTGTTTCCATCAAAATTTATTGATATTATTGTGTTTTAAACACTGAAGGTATAATATATTTCTTTCTATGTTTATCATTTTTTTAACGCTACTTACAGTTTTAGAGGATAGCCCTAGAGTTAAGGCTGCTTCACACATCACCGATATCCATCCGGGACGTCACCGGTCAGTGATTTTTTTATCACTGAGAAGAGCCGGTACTGTGTGTATAGGTCCGTTGAAATTAAAGTAACGATATATTTTTTCACTGACACCGAATCACTGAGACGAGAGTGACGGAGACGGACCAGTGACGTGCCGGACAGATATCGGTGATGTGTGAAGCAGCCTTTATGCTCTTCAACTACGAGGTCTTATACTTTGTGTTAGGTAGACTCGTAGGCTTCATTTACTATCACCTCTTTATTTTCTTCTTCCATCCGTGAGTGCAGTTACTGGTGCTTGTGTCTCATGCAGTCACATTCTTTGGTAAGTGACTGCATTCACGGAGTAGCTTTTCTGCATTCATAAGCATGTCACCGACGATGATACTATGTGACTTTGTTCATGGAGTCAGTTTTCTTTCTGACTGCCTTTTCCAGTCCCGTGTATTTATTTTTCTTTTGATTTATTCTTTTGTTTCGAAGCAGACGTTCAACCTCTTAATGATGTTTCTGGAAAAAAATTAAATACCGACTAGAGATATAAAAATACCTATACACAATTACATGTGCAAGATATTTAAAAAATCTTTCATCCATTAAATAACTTACATGCTATATTAAAAAGGATTAAAATACTTTTCATTTATATGACACTGAAAAAGTAAATGAAGATTAATGCTTCAAAATAAATTGCCAAATATTTGATTCATAATACCCGAAAAATTTCAATCAAAATAGAAACTGAATTCCATCATGTTTCCATTAATTTTAATGCCACATCAAAATTGAACTTTATAAAACAGGTTTAGTTAAAATTAATATTTTAATTCAATTATAACATCTTTAATGATTTGATAGCAACATCTTAAAAAACAACCATCAAGCGTTGTAAATCAAACTATGCAGTAAAGAGTTAAAAATCGTCAATGTGCTTGTAAGTTGAAAATAACATAATCAGTCTCCCTAACTATAGCAGCTAATCAATTCAGCTCTACAATAGACTCGTTTCATGTTTATTGGCTACCATTGAATATCATTTCTAGATGCCAATATTGGATAAGAAATAACTATAACCACTAGCTGCAAGGCGATACTCTAAACTTAGAAAAGTCTACGGTAATTACTTGATTGAGATCAATGGGAAGGTTTAGTTATTTTCTTGACACAATTTAGCTTTCATGATTAACCCTTTCCCTCCTGAAATTCATTTTTATATTTGTTTTAGAAAGCATCTTATTAAAGGCACAATAAACCATTATACATGGTGATTTTTAAAAATACAACAACATGTTCGCGGAGCACAGCGGAAGTTTCAATCATGTTCCATCCTTAGCATGCTAAAATAGCGTATAATTAAATGGCTACTGCAGATGTCGTCCGGAGGGCAAGGGTTAAAAAAACTTTATTGTATATGAACGCAATTTTAGTTTCTCACCAACAGTTTAGGAAACTATAGCCGTTCACATAAGAAACATCTCTAATGGATGATTTGTTGTTTTTAAGTTTTTCCAATAGGCAAGTGTCGATAAGTTCAGAGCGTGACAGAGTGATAATAAAGTGACTCACTCCTTAGCTGCCTCACGCTATATAATGACTGGTAAAGTCTCCTACAGACTGACTCTAGTGAACGACACGGCTAGGGCATGGCAGAGAGGAAAATGAAGAGTGATGGCCTGGCAGAGAGGAACATGAAGAGCTATGGCATGTCAGAGAGGAACATGAAGAGCTATGGCATGTCAGAGAGGAACATGAAGAGCTATGGCATGTCAGAGAGGAACATGAAGAGCTATGGCAAAGCAGAGAGGAACATGAAGAGCTATGGCATGTCAGAGAGGAAAATGAAGAGCTATGGCATGTCAGAGAGGAAAATGAAGAGCTATATGATGAGTTTTATCTCCTTTTCACATTTTAGTCTTTAACTTAATTGCAAATGATCTTCATAGTATTGTATAAAATATACCTCATTCAAATACTGTATGATAACTGACTTCATTTTTTCTAACAAAGCCTTAAATATCTTCTAATTTACTGTACTTGTTCAATGTATTAAAACTGAAAATAAGTATCTGAATTATTCAATTTAGAGACTTTTAACTTCTCTAATCTGTAAAATTGAACCAATTAGTTAATATAGCCCTATCAGTTTCATTCTCATTTCCATAATTACAAACGTTAAATCGAAAATGGTTTCTCTATATAGAAAACAATTAATTGACTACAAACAATTTTTAACTAATTTCACAATGGCTGAATGATATGTAAACTAAGTATGAATTATTAGATTTAGACTATCTAATTTCTCAATAAAATTTTGAAAACATGAGACCAGCATTCAAAATTGTTCATTATATCTTCGTGGCAACAATTTTTTGTGAAGCCATCCAAGGTAAGATTGGAACTTTAAAACGATATAAATTACTTTGATTAGTATAATTATGATTAATGTTTACAAATATTCATAACTCGTTTCAGCATTCGAGGTACCAAGTGTTCACTTCCAATCCGATGGCTTGCCGAGCAATGAATCCTTCATCCAATTCAAGTACGACATTCCCCAAATGGACGGTTTGACAGTTTGCGTCCACACGCACCTGTCACATGCGAGAGACTCGATCTTCCCGATTGTAAGCTACGCTGTACCTGACTTCAGTGATGAGTTCCTCCTGTGTGAGTACATACCTATTTATAGTTGTTTGTTGTGTGAGTACATACCTGTCTATAGTTGTTTTTGTGTGAGTACATACCTATCTATAGTTGTTTGTTGTGTGAGTACATACCTGTCTATAGTTGTTTTTTGTGTGAGTACATACCTATCTATAGTTGTTTGTTGTGTGAGTACATACCTGTCTATAGTTGTTTGTTGTGTGAGTACATACCTATCTATAGTTGTTTGTTGTGTGAGTACATACCTATCTATAGTTGTTTGTTGTGTGAGTACAGGCATACCTATCTATAGTTGTTTTTTGTGTGAGTACATACCTATCTATAGTTGTTTGTTGTGTGAGTACATACCTGTCTATAGTTGTTTGTTGTGTGAGTACATACCTATCTATAGTTGTTTGTTGTGTGAGTACATACCTGTCTATAGTTGTTTGTTGTGTGAGTACAGGCATACCTATCTATAGTTGTTTGTTGTGTGAGTACAGGCATACCTATCTATAGTTGTTTGTTGAGTGAGTACATACCTATCTATAGTTGTTTGTTGTGTGAGTACATACCTATCTATAGTTGTTTGTTGTGTGAGTACAGGCATACCTATCTATAGTTGTTTGTTGAGTGAGTACATACCTATCTATAGTTGTTTGTTGTGTGAGTACATACCTATCTATAGTTGTTTGTTGTGTGAGTACATGCCTGTCTATAGTTGTTTGTTGTGTGAGTACAGGCATACCTATCTATAGTTGTTTGTTGTGTGAGTACAGGCATACCTATCTATAGTTGTTTGTTGAGTGAGTACATACCTATCTATAGTTGTTTGTTGTGTGAGTACATACCTATCTATAGTTGTTTGTTGTGTGAGTACAGGCATACCTATCTATAGTTGTTTGTTGAGTGAGTACATACCTATCTATAGTTGTTTGTTGTGTGAGTACAGGCATACATATCTATAGTTGTTTTTTGTGTGAGTACATACTTATCTATAGTTGTTTGTTGTGTGAGTACAGGCATACCTATCTATAGTTGTTTGTTGAGTGAGTACATACCTATCTATAGTTGTTTGTTGTGTGAGTACATACCTATCTATAGTTGTTTGTTGAGTGAGTACATACCTATCTATAGTTGTTTGTTGTACGAGTACAGGCATACCTATCTATAGTTGTTTTTTGTGTGAGTACATACCTATCTATAGTTGTTTGTTATACGAGTACAGGCATACCTATCTATAGTTGTTTGTTGTGCGATTACAGGCATACCTATCTATAGTTGTTTGTTGTGTGAGTACATACCTATCTATAGTTGTTTTTTGTGTGAGTACATACCTATCTATAGTTGTTTGTTGTGCGAGTACAGGCATACCTATCTATAGTTGTTTGTTGTGCGAGTACAGGCATACCTATCTATAGTTGTTTGTTGTGTGAGTACATACCTATCTATAGTTGTTTGTTGTGCGAGTACAGGCATACCTATCTATAGTTGTTTGTTGTGCGAGTACAGGCATACCTATCTATAGTTGTTTGTTGTGTGAGTACATACCTATCTATAGTTGCTTGTTGTGCGAGTACAGGCATACCTATCTTTAGTTGTTTGTTGTGTGAGTACATACCTATCTATAGTTGTTTGTTGTGCGAGTACAGGCATACCTATCTATAGTTGTTTGTTGTGTGAGTACATACCTATCTATAGTTGTTTGTTGTGTGAGTACAGGCTTACCTATCTATAGTTGTTTGTTGTGCGAGTACAGGGTTACCTATCTATAGTTGTTTGTTGTGCGAGTACAGGCATACCTATCTATAGTTGTTTGTTGTGTAAGTACATACCTATCTATAGTTGTTTGTTGTGTGAGTACAGGCATACCTATCTATAGTTGTTTGTTGTGTGAGTACATACCTATCTATAGTTGTTTGTTGTGTGAGTACAGGCTTACCTATCTATAGTTGTTTGTTGTGCGAGTACAGGCTTACCTATCTATAGTTGTTTGTTGTGCGAGTACAGGCATACCTATCTATAGTTGTTTGTTGTGTAAGTACATACCTATCTATAGTTGTTTGTTGTGTGAGTACAGGCATACCTATCTATAGTTGTTTGTTGTGTGAGTACATACCTATCTATAGTTGTTTGTTGTGTGAGTACAGGCTTACCTATCTATAGTTGTTTGTTGTGCGAGTACAGGCTTACCTATCTATAGTTGTTTTTGTGTGAGTACATACCTATCTATAGTTGTTTGTTGTGTGAGTACATACCTGTCTATAGTTGTTTTTTGTGTGAGTACATACCTATCTATAGTTGTTTGTTGTGTGAGTACATACCTGTCTATAGTTGTTTGTTGTGTGAGTACATACCTATCTATAGTTGTTTGTTGTGTGAGTACATACCTATCTATAGTTGTTTGTTGTGTGAGTACAGGCATACCTATCTATAGTTGTTTTTTGTGTGAGTACATACCTATCTATAGTTGTTTGTTGTGTGAGTACATACCTGTCTATAGTTGTTTGTTGTGTGAGTACATACCTATCTATAGTTGTTTGTTGTGTGAGTACATACCTGTCTATAGTTGTTTGTTGTGTGAGTACAGGCATACCTATCTATAGTTGTTTGTTGTGTGAGTACAGGCATACCTATCTATAGTTGTTTGTTGAGTGAGTACATACCTATCTATAGTTGTTTGTTGTGTGAGTACATACCTATCTATAGTTGTTTGTTGTGTGAGTACAGGCATACCTATCTATAGTTGTTTGTTGAGTGAGTACATACCTATCTATAGTTGTTTGTTGTGTGAGTACATACCTATCTATAGTTGTTTGTTGTGTGAGTACATGCCTGTCTATAGTTGTTTGTTGTGTGAGTACAGGCATACCTATCTATAGTTGTTTGTTGTGTGAGTACAGGCATACCTATCTATAGTTGTTTGTTGAGTGAGTACATACCTATCTATAGTTGTTTGTTGTGTGAGTACATACCTATCTATAGTTGTTTGTTGTGTGAGTACAGGCATACCTATCTATAGTTGTTTGTTGAGTGAGTACATACCTATCTATAGTTGTTTGTTGTGTGAGTACAGGCATACATATCTATAGTTGTTTTTTGTGTGAGTACATACTTATCTATAGTTGTTTGTTGTGTGAGTACAGGCATACCTATCTATAGTTGTTTGTTGAGTGAGTACATACCTATCTATAGTTGTTTGTTGTGTGAGTACATACCTATCTATAGTTGTTTGTTGAGTGAGTACATACCTATCTATAGTTGTTTGTTGTACGAGTACAGGCATACCTATCTATAGTTGTTTTTTGTGTGAGTACATACCTATCTATAGTTGTTTGTTATACGAGTACAGGCATACCTATCTATAGTTGTTTGTTGTGCGATTACAGGCATACCTATCTATAGTTGTTTGTTGTGTGAGTACATACCTATCTATAGTTGTTTTTTGTGTGAGTACATACCTATCTATAGTTGTTTGTTGTGCGAGTACAGGCATACCTATCTATAGTTGTTTGTTGTGCGAGTACAGGCATACCTATCTATAGTTGTTTGTTGTGTGAGTACATACCTATCTATAGTTGTTTGTTGTGCGAGTACAGGCATACCTATCTATAGTTGTTTGTTGTGCGAGTACAGGCATACCTATCTATAGTTGTTTGTTGTGTGAGTACATACCTATCTATAGTTGCTTGTTGTGCGAGTACAGGCATACCTATCTTTAGTTGTTTGTTGTGTGAGTACATACCTATCTATAGTTGTTTGTTGTGCGAGTACAGGCATACCTATCTATAGTTGTTTGTTGTGTGAGTACATACCTATCTATAGTTGTTTGTTGTGTGAGTACAGGCTTACCTATCTATAGTTGTTTGTTGTGCGAGTACAGGGTTACCTATCTATAGTTGTTTGTTGTGCGAGTACAGGCATACCTATCTATAGTTGTTTGTTGTGTAAGTACATACCTATCTATAGTTGTTTGTTGTGTGAGTACAGGCATACCTATCTATAGTTGTTTGTTGTGTGAGTACATACCTATCTATAGTTGTTTGTTGTGTGAGTACAGGCTTACCTATCTATAGTTGTTTGTTGTGCGAGTACAGGCTTACCTATCTATAGTTGTTTGTTGTGCGAGTACAGGCATACCTATCTATAGTTGTTTGTTGTGTAAGTACATACCTATCTATAGTTGTTTGTTGTGTGAGTACAGGCATACCTATCTATAGTTGTTTGTTGTGTGAGTACATACCTATCTATAGTTGTTTGTTGTGTGAGTACAGGCTTACCTATCTATAGTTGTTTGTTGTGCGAGTACAGGCTTACCTATCTATAGTTGTTTGTTGTGTGAGTACATACCTATCTATAGTTGTTTGTTGTGCGAGTACAGGCTTACCTATCTATAGTTGTTTGTTGTGTGAGTACAGGCATACCTATCTATAGTTGTTTGTTGTACGAGTACAGGCATACCTATCTATAGTTGTTTGTTGTGTGAGTACATACCTATCTATAGTTGTTTGTTGTGCGAGTACAGGCTTACCTATCTATAGTTGTTTGTTGTGTGAGTACAGGCTTACTTATCTATAGTTGTTTGTTGTGCGAGTACAGGCATACCTATCTATAGTTGTTTGTTGTGTGAGTACATACCTATCTATAGTTGTTTGTTGTGCGAGTACAGGCATACCTATCTATAGTTGTTTGTTGTGTGAGTACATACCTATCTATAGTTGTTTGTTGTGCGAGTACAGGCTTACCTATCTATAGTTGTTTGTTGTGTGAGTACAGGCTTACTTATCTATAGTTGTTTGTTGTGCGAGTACAGGCATACCTATCTATAGTTGTTTGTTGTGCGAGTACAGGCATACCTATCTATAGTTGTTTGTTGTGTGAGTACATACCTATCTATAGTTGTTTGTTGTGCGAGTACAGGCTTACTTATCTATAGTTGTTTGTTGTGCGAGTACAGGCATACCTATCTATAGTTGTTTGTTGTGTGAGTACATACCTATCTATAGTTGTTTGTTGTGCGAGTACAGGCATACCTATCTATAGTTGTTTGTTGTGTGAGTACATACCTATCTATAGTTGTTTGTTGTGCGAGTACAGGCTTACCTATCTATAGTTGTTTGTTGTGTGAGTACAGGCTTACTTATCTATAGTTGTTTGTTGTGCGAGTACAGGCATACCTATCTATAGTTGTTTGTTGTGCGAGTACAGGCATACCTATCTATAGTTGTTTGTTGTGTGAGTACATACCTATCTATAGTTGTTTGTTGTGTGAGTACAGGCTTACTTATCTATAGTTGTTTGTTGTGTGAGTACAGGCTTACTTATCTATAGTTGTTTGTTGTGCGAGTACAGGCTTACCTATCTATAGTTGTTTGTTGTGCGAGTACAGGCATACCTATTTATAGTTGTTTGTTGTGTGAGTACATACCTATCTATAGTTGTTTGTTGTGCGAGTACAGGCTTACCTATCTATAGTTGTTTCTTGTGCGAGTACAGGCTTACCTATCTATAGTTATTTGTTGTGTGAGTACAGGCTTACCTATCTATAGTTATTTGTTGTGTGAGTACAGGCTTACCTATCTATAGTTATTTGTTGTGTGAGTACAGGCTTACCTATCTATAGTTGTTTGTTGTGTGAGTACAGGCATACCAATCTACATATGAGTTCTTTGTTGTGCATCTGAATATTCCAAAATATTTTTGTAAGATTTTTCATTAATGTCTGAAATCAAAGATTGTAATGAAGGTCGTTCGAGATTTTTACGAATTTTTATGAAGATTATATCTGGTAATTCGTCACTTTTGTTTTATTGTAGAAGAATTACGATTGACATACTTTGGGGACAAATATGTTCAATTTCCATACTTTTTGAATGGAATGAATTTTGTATTATAACCATTCTTTCTAAGACTCCCAAATCCCTTAATTAACTCTCTCTTTATTAAACCAGATTTGGACATAGTGACCGGAAACTTCCACATGACTTGTTGCAGGGGTAATGGATTAATTGAAACTGCGAAAAATTTTGAGTCAATTCCAATTTTGGTCTGGCAACATTTTTGTTTTATTATTGACCTGAAGTTACTTAATTACAAAATATTTGTTAATGATGAAATATTTGAAGGATCAATCATATCAAACGGCAATATGGGACTACATATCGAAGGTGGAGGAAGTTTGGTTCTTGGACAAGAGCAAGACCAGTTCAATGGTGGATTCAGTTTTGAACAGAGTTTTGAAGGGATTCTAGCATTATTCGTAATTTCAACAGAAGTCGATAATATCAAGGATGTTACAGAATTCCTCTCATGTAAGTCTGCTGATTTATCTAATACTATAGTTAGTTTCAATGACACTTTCGATGCTTGGGATTTAAGCGGTTCTGTCGAAATCAACTCAATTGACAGTGCTGAACTATGCAATAAAAACCATCAAAAATATATAATTTTCCCAACCAAAAAAGACTTAAATGAATCATTGAAACTCTGCAATAAACTGAAAATGAATCTTGTATTGCCTAGAAATGAATTTGAGAACGATCGAATAAGTGATCTTCTATCCCAGAAACTATCTATGTGCAAAGCTGGATGGGGTGTGTCGGCTTGGATAGGAGTCAAAGCTTCTAGAATTTCAAGGAACTTATGGAACTATACCAGTATTGAAGATAACCAATTAGTCAACTTTACCAACTTTAAGCAAGGCTACAACAATCCTGTAGCATCTTACGAATGTATTTACTACGAATCCTTCGGGCTATCACATTGGATTCAGTACCCATGCAATTTCAAAACATGCGTAATTTGTGAATACACTTCGCCTACCATATTGAGGTTCAGGGGACTTTGTGATGACACAAACATTGATAGATATTATGTCATTAGTGGAGAATACAATGGCTACCCATTGTTCAAAGGTTTGAGTCATTCTGTGATCAGAGCTTTTAATTCTACTTGGGAATTAGTTGATACTTTGTACCCTGACATAGAGGGTACCATGGTTCTGACAGAAAAGAACCAAAATCCTATTGGATTGCGTGAATGGAGGGTACATGGCGACAAATGTGAAGACGGAACACTCAATCTGTTGTTGACTGCCTGCCAAGCTTACCAATACACTTGCGATGACGGAACTTGCATAGAGAAAATGCAACGATGCGACCTGACGGTAGATTGTCCCGATCAGAGTGATGAGATTCTCTGCATTCCTGTTATGGTACCCAGTGACTACATCAAAGAGGTATTTAATTAAAAGAAGTGGAATGGTGATGTAGAGTACCTAAATCAGTGGTTCTCAAAGTGGGCGCCCGGCACCCCTTTTGGACACTGGATTGTACATAGAGGGTGCCTGGGATTGTTGTTTTATGTGTTACCTTAGCTATAACTTTAAAAGTTCGGTTCTTGCTATTATTATCATGCAGAATATACATGAATTATATTTGAACTTTTCAAACATCATAGTAACCAAATATAGGCATTATTATTGTAGTTTTTCTATCCATTTCAATGCAATACAATGTTCAGGGGGTGCCTGAGAAAAGCAAGGGGTGTGCGAGAAAAATACTTTAAGAACCACTAACCTAAAATGGTCATTTCATGTAATATGTTCACAAACAAAATATCAAACATTAAAATATCAACCTTTTTCTTTTGCTGATAATATAGTGAATGTAGGTAGCTGATCAATTAGATTCTATATTTGATATTTTGTTTTGAACAGAGAAAGGAGTCTCATTATTAAAAGGTAGATATGTTGAAATGTCACCCCATTTAATCAAATTGGACTGTCAGAGAAATGTGGAACAAAATATATTATTGTTTGTATTTTTTTAAACAACTTAGAAAAGTTGATTCATTGACATTTATTACTGTTCCTGAGAGAAATTTAAGGTTGCCAAAGATGATTTAAATGGGTCTTTTCGGTGATCCCACCGTAATAATTTTTATATAGAAATTAGTATCTGATGAAAGTGTTTCTCTTCTGCTGATTACTAGAAATGATGAGAGAAAGTTTACATTTACTGTTTAGGTTCCTCCTGCACGCATTGGTACAGAAGCAGCTCCTGTCAGCATCAACCTTGACATTTTATCACTGCAGCCCATCGACATTCGGGGCCTGAAGGTGGAGCTCTCCATGACCATCACTTTGGTGTGGAGGGACCCTAGAGTCAACATGGAGAGTCTTAACTACGACGAGAACATGAATAGGGTCTTCAACACGGGAGAGGTAAAGATAAATTTATCAATATAATACGCTTTAAGATGTGAAAGAACTTAAACCAAACGGTAACAATTATTAATTATAAAATTAGAAGCTAGTCAACATCGTATCACTTAAAGGTCCTCTCCAGGCTCCGGGGGAAAAATGTGTTTATTACATAATATTAATTAACTAAGGTCTGCGATCATTATTCCGCAAACCGCATAAAATTCGGTTCAGTATATATTTTATTATTTGCCTTTAAAGTTTTTTGATACTCTGTGAGCAACAACAAACACTCTGTGTTTTGATTTCAAATTTAGATTTTTAGACAAACAATGCGTTTTTGGCCTTCTTTTAAGATATTATTTGTTTCCAAAATTTAAAAACGTTTCTATGATAAGTTTATCCAATTTTAAACCTTTACACGAATATTAAATGGATTTATTATACCTAATGCCGAGTTGACAATCAAAACAAATGGTGTACATTCTTCTTCTTCAGACTGAAAATTAGAAAGTGGAAGTAAAATAGGTTTTGTAGAATATGGATTATAAAAATATTCAAAAGCATATAAAATTAAAAATTTGCTATCGAATTTTATGGGGTTTGCAGTAAGATGATAAGAAACATTAGCCTCGTTGATTTAAGCAATACAAAAATGTGCTTGGAGAGGATCTTTAATCTTTTACAATTTATCAATAGTGTATTTTATAACGTTAGCTGTCTTTTTATAAATCATAATGATATATAAATGATTATAAATTGATCAATCAGTCTTTCTACATTGTAAATCTATTCTAAATAGAGGTATTAATATTGATACAGCTCTGGACACCTGACATCTTGTTCGAGGATCAGTACCAGAGTGAAGCTTACAACGAAAAGCATTGGAGTGAGTTTCTCGTTATGATGGAGTCACTTCCCTTGGCAGACGACATCACAAGAGTGAGAGAAGGTGAGGCATTAACCACTAGAAATTTTCGAATGAGTAAGCTCGTCGACGACTGAAAAATAATCATTAGGTGAAAACGAGTTGGTATATCCGTGTCTACCGGTAAAAAGTAAAAATAACCATACAACAGAACTAAAAATGAGGAAGTAGACTTATTTCATGGATTTTTTGTATCGGGACGTCATGTTCTATGAATCTACTACTCTATTTTAACAAAAAAAATCGAAAGAGAGAGATAGGAAACAATTGCCCTCACTGATAGCTTGCTGCTGATTGTTCATGGAAAGAGAATAGAGCAGAATAAAATGTAAACATGGTGTGACACTCTGTAAAATTCCGTGTAACAAGTCAACTAATTCAATATTTTCGCTGTAATATTATATCATTATGTGGTATGAATGACATTATTGACATACAGCTCTTCATAGGGAGTTTGTTTTGGTATGAATGCATCTACTGCATTCTCATTTTTGTGGACAAATATGTCCTGTATTTCAATCTGAGTAACATTTGTTATTTCTTGCTATTTTAATGAAATTTCATATATTTTTCAAAAGATGAGGTGTACCCAGGTAGCAGCAACTCTCTAAAGCTCATCGAATCGTTCTTGATAAGGTACACATGTTCCATGAACTTCACTGCCTACCCTTTCGACACTCAAAACTGTAACTTCTACGTACGCCTCAAGAACATTCTAGATCAGTTCGTAAAGTTTAGGTTTTTTGCTGATGGTGTGCAGTACTCAGGACCCTACAGTATTAGAGAATATGCCCTTACAAATATATCTATATTTTCTGATGATAAAAAGAACCGAAGTGGCATTGGAATTGGACTAAAACTGGAGAATCTTTCAGGATTCTATATTAGCACCACATACATACCTACTTTTCTAATGGTAGCTATTTGCTACTCCACTTTCTTCTTTGCCATTGATGATTTCAATGATAGAATAATGGTCTCTTTAACCGCTCTTCTTGTGCTTGCTACTCTTTTCACCCAATTGACAGAAACAACTCCAAAGACCTCATACATGAAGCTCTTAGACATGTGGTTCGTGGCCACTATCTTCATCGACTTCTTCATCATCACCATTCTTGTGACTATCAATATCTTCAAGATCAAAGAAGACTCTTCAGTGGAAATGACTCCAGTTTTCTCGATGAAGAACAAAGGCATCATGAAACCGATTGAGAAAAGAAAACTCAGCGATCGGCTGAATCTCTACGCTAAGTTTGTTGTTCCTCTTTCGGTAGGTATTTTCGTGATGGTTTATATTATCATCTCTCAGGAATAGAAATATATATAAAATAATTCAGATATTTTAAATGTAAGTACAATGATTAAAACTTCGTAAGTTTATCTTGATTGGAGATAAAGGAAATGTGCAAACAATTAATGATCTATCTAACTTGAACTTCTATCTATAAACCATAATTGCATTTGAATTACTACCTACTGATTTCTACCTTCAATTTTCCTATTTTCTCTTTCATTAACTGTAACATTGCATAATATTTAAATATATTGTAACTTCACAAAATTAAATATATTCTTTGAAATAAAATTAGAAATGTGTTAGAATAAATTATATGATAACATGTAACTCTGTCTTTCGTTTCCCTTGTTGCTTAGATCTTAAATTCAATTCAACAAATAAAATAAACTATTGCGTCACTTTTATCAAATCTGAATATATTAAATATATCCATGGTTAAATAACATATAAATATCGCATCAAACTTTTATAAGTCACATCGGACTATAGTGACCTATCACAATAATACTGAATTTGTTAATATTAAATATTTTACGTTACGCAAACCTTGACCCACACATTTACTCATTGAAAACTTAGTCTCGTAATAGTTAAAGACACGTATTCATATACTTTTAATGTGTACATATGCACTTCATCTTGAACAGTTGTATGAACTTGTATCATTGACCTTCACCTCGCAAAAACTAATTAAGATATTTACGAAACAGATTACGCTAAAAAGAAAATAGATTAAAACTAAAGTACGCTAAATGTCAAGCGTAATCGTAAAATTATCAACTTTTGATTCTACAAGTTGGCCATCCGTTATGTAACCCGAAAAAAATTATTAACTCGAAAAGTTGAACCTTTTCTGTTTGATGGGCGCACGGACTATAATCAAAATAAAATAATAAATTACAATGGTATCATACTTACTGACTTCTGGTTTTTAATGACCTCTGCTTTAGAGAATACCTCTCCTTGATAAATTATTTTCTAAATAAGTTATTTGATTTCACAATGTCCATTTAGCCAATGAAATTGTTATTATCGTTAGTTATATTGTTATTATAAATGCGCCTAAGAAACAGATATTGTTATCATCTTTATGTTATTATTTTATTTTCCTATTCGCCCACGAAGCAGAAACTTATCAAAATACATTATTTAATATATCAGTCTGTATTATTTCTAATTAAATATATCCATTTTAAAAGTCAGTAAGTAGGATACCATTATAATTTATTATTTTATTTCAATTATTTTCTGTGCGCCTAGCAAACAGAAAAGATCCGAAAAGTTTTGCTAGGAGAATAAATACAAGAAAGAAGAAGATAATTCTATTTTGTACTGTGTATTACGTTCATAATGTGTCAGTTATAAACATGGTCATTTCATCAGTGATATTACGTGTGTGATCTTGAAGTGTTGGTTTTGTAGACTTTGCTTTCCAAGTATCCCATAGAAATCAATTTTAATGGAAATTTTCATCACGTTGGGCGCCACTTTATGTAGATTCCACTGTATGATAATTACTTCCCCATTGCCATTAACTATATCATCCTAATAAATGAGTCAATGAAAGGGTTCATATAGTGGCCAGTATTGTATTTTAGAGTGACCGGTATATTCCACCCCGGTATATTCCACCCCGGTATATTCCACCCCGGTAAATTCCACCACGGTATATTCCACCCCGGTATATTCCACCACGGTATATTCCACCCCGGTATATTCCACCACGGTATATTCCACCCCGGTATATTCCACCCCGGTATATTCCACCCCGGTATATTCCACCACGGTAAATTCCACCCCGGTCTATTCCACCCCGGTATATTCCACCCCGGTATATTCCACCCCGGTATATTACACCCCAGTATATTCCACCCCGGTATATTACACCCCAGTATATTCCACCCCGGTATATTACACCCCAGTATATTCCACCCCGGTATATTCCACCCCGGTATATTACACCCCAGTATATTCCACCCCGGTATATTCCACCCCGGTATATTCCACCCCAGTATATTCCACCCCGGTATATTCCTACCCAGTATATTCCACCCCGGTATATTCCACCCCGGTATATTCCACCCCAGTATATTCCACCCCGGTATATTACACCCCAGTATATTCCACCCCAGTATATTCCACCCCGGTATATTCCTACCCAGTATATTCCACCCCGGTATATTCCACCCCGATATATTTCACCCTAGGTATATTCCATCCCGGTAAGTTCCACCCCACTTTACGGGTTAGGTTTGGTAAGTTATTAATTTTAATCATTTATTAATATTTTATATACAGGTAAAGCTCCTACAACGAACGATCTTTGAACGTACAAAGGACACAAATTGATCATTCTAACGGCCTGCAGATTCAAATTGCAACAACGAACTCTTTAAATTATATTTTTAACATATTTTTTATCCATCTACCAAGTATCTAGTCAAACATTTATCATATTCAGAGGTAATACAATTTAGTGATTTTACAAAATTATAATCAACACTTTAATTCATTGTTTTCAGTTTTTGTTAGCTATTTTGATCTAGTTACCCTTCCCCTGTAAATTTTCTTTGATTAGATTGTTTTATAGAAAATAAATGAGGTGTAACTATTCTAAATTTTCGACTAGTCTATTTACATTTATCTAAGTAAGTTATATAAAAATTAAAAGATTTTCATTCAAATTTTCTTTTAATGATAATCTGAGATTGTTTACCTTCATTTACGTTTCTTTGAAAAGCTGTTAAAGAAAACTTAAAAAAGTTAAAATCCTCAACTAAACTTAATAATGTATCGTTACAACGAACGCTGATCATTACAACGAACGCTGATCGTTACAACGAACGCTGATCGCTACAGCGAACGCTGATCGCTACAGCGAACGCTGATCGTTACAACGAACGCTTTTCCGGTACATGTACTGGGCGTTCTAAGAGCTGTACCTGTAAGTAATACTAGGTAACTTGCATTTACATAGTAGCAAATTAAACCTTTTGTTGGCCAATCACAAGCTGTGTATTTTTCACTGCATATGTGACAGAACAGCAAAAAGGAACGTTGTGTGAACGTTCTTTATCAGTTGCGGTATTTAGATTTCTAATCACAAGCTTATTTTCTTCAATATGACTAAAATTACAGCGATATTAACTGTAAGATGATGTCATATAGTTCTTCTTATTATTTTTACACTGGGGACATTTTTTTAAATTTATTTTTTGTTAGATTTTGCTGTGGAGGGGGATTATATTGCCTTGGGTTTTACGACTGGGGGATAATTGCCTGTTTATATGGAGATATTTAAACCACGAAACATTTTGTCCTAAAATCCAAAACAGCAACTTATAAGCAAAAAGCGAAAACCTGAGGCCGTTGGCCCAAAATGGGCCAACACTGTGACATGTTCTGCTATGTTGAAGCCCAAGAATTTCATGAACAGATTTGTCCACTTATTATTCTTTTTAGCCTAAATAAAAAAGAATATTAAGTGGACAAATCTATTCATGAAATTTAGTAGCTGTTATATACTAAAAGGCTGTGATCTTAACTTCTAAAGTGAAAGGAGTATTTGAAGAGTTTGGTTCCAAAACGCGATAAACGCCACTTTTGAAAAAAATGAGTTTCCACCTAAATCAATATTGTATTTCGTCGGTATTGTGGATTTGAATTGTTTATGTTATTATAACCTCAATATGCTATGTGAATGATTGAAACAGAAAATAGTGGTTTTCATCTTTGTACTTTCTTGGTAAAGAAAACACATTTTAACTCAAATTGATCAAAATGGATTTATAGCGTTTTGGAACCAAACTCTTCATTTATTTGAAGAGATTTGAGAGGTTTGCCTTCCTGAATCGCTGTTAATTTTTAGAAGGAAAATCGTCATATTCTATATTGTGAAGAATATTTTAACCCTTATCTGTGTAATATCTTGACCCATGCTGTAATGAAATTTTCGCCATTTATATGGTAATATTCTCTCCTTCGTTTTTATGGTAACACTCTAATTCTAATCGTTGCTATGGTAACAATCTCTCAGTTGCTATGGAAACTTTTTCATCGTTGCTATGAGGACGCCATCTCGATTAGTTTCTTGTTGTGCTAATGTGAATGAGGCATGAGTATAGTTTCCTATCATACCTTTTGATATTTCATGATTTCTCAATTTATTTGTTCTTATTACTAAGTGTACCTACTATCTTCATCATTTTATTTCATGTTTTGAATTTAAGATTATTTGTGAGTTAACAATATATTCCTATTTTCTTCTTTGAAATATATTCTTACTAATTATAAAGATGAGTTTCCTTGCAGCGGTAAGTTAACAGCACGGCAACAATCGCTTGTAACTTAAAAGTGTAGCTGAAAAGCTAGTGTAAATATGTATACATGTAAATATGTCACACTGCAATATTCAGCTGAGATAATTCAATATTAATCTTAAGTTTTAAACGATAATGCTAACTAAAATTATACCAATATATTATAAACTCAGTCTGCATCTATAATTCAGAAGAGATATAAATAATGATGTTAATTTTGTTCATGTGACTCTAATTATTTTCGATTAAGTGTCCATTTCAATGTCTCGTGACATTGTCTTCTTCACAGTAGATCCTACGACAGCGAAATTTTACATATTTTAGAGAGGAAATAAAATTATGGTAGAACCATAGAAGATTAAGGGAGACCCCACTTAATTATCGAAGGCTCCATCATAACTTAGTTTCATGTTGAGATATCGGTGTAAATAAGGAAATAATACGGTGATTTATGCTAATTAAATGTTGCCAAACCTTTTCGGTTGATTTTAGAAAAAAGGCTAAAATGAATATATAAGACATAGAATAATATATTTTTATATTTCAAAAATGAACTTTAAGATATTCCGATATTATCAATGCAATCAAATTGAGATAGGTCGGACGTTGTAGATGTATTCTCATATCATATCTATCATATTGTTCATACATCTTACAATGATGAAGTGGATATGTATTAAAGATTATCTCTTTTCTTTAATACGACAAACGAATTTATTCTATGACGTCACGCTCCAAAAAGCGCTTGTAAAATAGGTATACTGTATTTAATTTAGAGGTATCGTAATACTCGGTAAATTTGCTCATTTTCTTGTGTATGGTATAAGGAATAATTTGCTTCATTCGTTTACTTTAATTTATTGAAAATCAGTCCGCTTAAAGTAATTAACCACAATTGTGTAACAAAAGCAATCACTTCGTTGATTTTTGGAAACGTCCAATCGCAGTGTAAAGACTATAACCTTTTCTTGGTTGTACCACTGTACGTTTCATATATTTTTTAACATTTTTGTATAATTTAGTCACAGTATGCTATTGATAAGAGTATGCTGCTTTAAATAAGGATACAGCTTTAAACCGTGTAAATAAACTGAAGTAAGTAAAATCAAATCAATGTGATAAATAAATGGCATATATGATATAAATGAACCGCTTATGTATGCAATATTCCAGCATCACCAATAATTTACAATCGTTTTCGCAATTAGAGTCGTACCGTAAGGCGGAAGAATTCCGCTTCCGGAGGTACGAGTCGGAAGAGCAGTCCATCCGATACGGACACAACTGAGCGAGGAGTGAACCGCTTCAGTCGAGTTAGCAAAGGTCTAATCAGTGGGAATTTAGCATCTTCTACCGGGGGTTCTCTCTTCAATATACCCATTGGGTGGAAAGCAGCAATAGGAAGAACTTCTGCCGGGGGACAGATCTCCTACTTCTCATCTGTCTTGGCGAACAAAGAATCACTGGTAGTGAACAGAAAGAAACAAATGAAGTTCGAAAGAAATCTGTCGTCAGTTGTGACGAAAAGGATATCGCAAATCAAGGTGATGAACCAGTTGTGGATGTTAGAAAAGGAAAATTAGTATATCTATATGTTCATCAATGACTAATGAAAAATTTTCGTAGCATACGTAGAGCGGCTTCTATGAATGTAAAGTCGAATTCCATTCAGAATAATGACAGCACACGGAATGTGATGCTATCCAATAAAGAATAACGTGAAAGAATTTTCGATATTATTTATGCATTTGAAACATTTGCAGTTACTGAAAATATATCTATGTGAAAAATTAATTATATTTTCTTGCAGGAACAAATTCCTTTGGCATTCATGCATTAATTTAATCAAAATCTATTTTTCCATCATTTGGAATCTGTTCTTTAATCATTACACTATTTTATGATATTTCTATAAACCAAATCACATATTTCATAAATAAACAAGCTTATTATTTACCACTAAAATGTTGCTCTTCGTTCCAGGAAAGGGTAACTAATTTCAGCAACACACCAGTAGCGCTAACGGCATCCATCAGACCTGACCATGAGTTGGCGGAACAGTTCACCGTACCTACGATGCAACACACGGAGACTCAACACACAGCGGACATGTCGGTGCACGAGGTACACAAATTCATGTTAAGGAGTATAAATGTCTTCATAGATCAAACAACAACAATCTAATCGACTGAAAGTTTCATTTCCAAGCTAACAGTTTTGTTGTCTCAGGTTAACACCGACACCATGGAGTTCACTTGTTCCGGTGTGCGACATGTGGAGGGGGGATGGCCAAAAGACGTCAATTTCATGGAGAGTGACCAAACCTTACGGTGAATTTTTGTCTCGCAATTTTAATTGTATAACAAAGCAGGTGAATTACAGTATTTGTAAATCACGGTTAGAGTGAGATGAGTATCAATCAACAGGCATACCATTCAGGTATACAATTTATTAGCAGGTTAATTCAAATACACACAAATCATTCATCTTTATATTTTAAAGATAATAAATTTGTCCTCAAATTATTTCCTTTGATGTTAGATTAACTTACCCTGATATTGTAGATTCAAAAATTATTCACACAATTTACTAATATCCCAATGATTTAAGTACTATAAGTCTATTATGTGTTTATTAGGTACAAGAAGAAAATCGAGAAAGACGAGTTCTACATACATGCTGTTCTACAACTTGGTTCAGTAAGTACATATTGTTCCCAAATTATAATTATATTATTATTGTCTTAATAATTATTGGATACAGTTAATAGAATCGACAAGTGATTCCAGCGAATAATAATCTCCATCATTTATTTCAACAATTAATAATTGCTGGCCTAGCGGAATGTTTTTCAAAATGGCGACAAATAATAATATAAGGAATTTCTCTTTTAACTTAACTATGATGATCGTGCAATTCTCAAACCATGCTTATGATGTAGTAAGCAGTAAGCAATAATAAAACTGAAGATATTTCAGAGTTAATTTGACCTTTTGAAACCGAATCGAAAGAAGGGCCCAGTCTCTATGTCATTAGTCAATTACCCATGGAACGATCATAGAAGTAATAATTTTCTATATTCTGTTTTAATAACAATCATCCATTTTTCTCGTCGGATTAACAAGAAATTTAAATATGGAAATGGAAATCAAAGAATTGTATCTCGCTGCCACACTCTGAAAGATGGCTCTCTTCTCTTCTATCATTTTCCCAGAAAATGGAGCACTGCATTAGGCAGAACAACGCTGTAGACATCTACGAGATATACTGGCGAGAGGATGAGTTGCATGGGGCGGTGTCACCTCTACTGCTGCAGGAGGAGGTCATCAAGACATTAGATGTGATGAGAGATCCGCAGCAGATTGCAAAAGATGAGAATGCGTCTGAAGCCGACATGAGGAATGGAGGAATTGAGATCAACAACCTAAAGGTAGTCCAGATAATATTATTAATTTTCAAACAAAATTCTAAAAACCTATTAAAAAGATAGTTAAATAAGAAGGAAATTATAAATTATTGAACTTTAGAGAATTCATTGTATTCTTTATTAACTTTGTTTCAATTTTAAAATTGATATGAATGACTTTCATTTAGGACAGAAAATGTATTCATTATAAAATCATCATTGAACATATTTAAAATCTGCCGTTTATTGAACATATTTAAAATCTGCCGCTATTGTACCTAGTAGGTAAGGTTATTGACTTATTGTCATCATTGAACAACATTTCAGCATCTGAAAATAGATGATTAAGAAATTACCAATTTCTAAAACTTCAATGGACTAAACATTTTGCATTAATGTTATACAAAATTCCATGCTCAACAGATTGAATAGATTTATTTGCCTGCTATATAATCCTTTTTTGTACCAAATGTTTCTTATTTATCAACAGACTTCACAAGATTCTACAACATCTGGTATGCATTCACCTTCTCTCTCCGCAACAGAAAATGAAGAGAGTGAAATATGTGAAGACAGCATCAAGGATGATGAAAACCTCAAGGATGATGAAAATATAAAAAATACTGAAAACTTCAAAGAAGATGAAAACTTAAAAAATGATGAAAACTTTAACGATGCCGAAAACCTCAAAGATGCTGAAAATGAAAGAGATACTGAATATCTAAAAGATACAGAGGGCTTCAGAGATACAGAAAGTTTCAGAGATTCCGATAGCTTATCAGAGCACCTAGAAGATATCTCTGTGAGCGAAGTGTGTAGAGACAGGGCCATCACATCGATAGACTTCGCACCGGGCACCCGCGCTGTGAAATTTGTTGCAGGATATAGTTCCTCAGTCTTCAAATGTCCAGGAGTGAATACACCCAGAACTGCCTACGTGTGGGACATTAGTGAGTTCTGGAAAAAAATAGGAAGCTAAAATATTTATAATGAAGATCTTTGATTAGCGTATACAATGTATAACTTGTTTCTTTTCTGTTTTTTTTTTCACATCCGAGGCTCCACAAGTAGGATTGACATGGCGTTGGAATCACCTTCCTGGTTGCATAGCGTCAGGTACAACCCTAAAGAACCTTTCATCATTGGTGCAGGTAGGTGTCCATGGGATATGTAAATTTAATTACTAATGTCTTACCAACAAAACAATTTACCTCTAAATATTGGTAAGTTTTAAAACTACTGCAATGCATTTAACTGAGGGGTAAAGTGTATTTAAACATCATCCAAAGGTCTGCACAATGGTCAGTGTGGATGGTGGGACGTAAGAAAAGGCGGACAAGCTGCAACTGTCTCTCCTTTAGATGGTTCCCACAGTCAGGTTAGAAATTTTAAAACTATTTAATGACATAAATGAGTCATTCTAGACACAACAATGAGTCATTTAGCTTAACTTGGTAAATAAGTTAATTAAGTTATAGACTAATTAACCAATTTGAATACTTCCAGTAAAACTAATACCTACGTATACAAGTTACTCTACAAGAACTACACCATTTTAGCCTCAAATCAAAAAAAGTCAAGTTCAAATTAAAATTAGTCAAGTTCAAATTGAAGGAAGTGAATTTCGAATTAAAGTTAGTCAACTTCAAATAAAAGGAAGTGAATTTCGAATAAAAATTAGTGAACTTCAAATTAAAATTAGTCAACTTCAAATAAAAGGAAGTGAATTTCGAATTAAAATTAGTGAACTTCAAATTAAAATTAGTCAAGTTCAAATTAAAAAAAGTCAACTATAAGTTAAAACAATTCTATTTCAAATTAAAACAGGTCAACTTCAAATCAAAAAAGTTCAATTTCAAATTAAAATATCGTATTTTTCTTCTGTTAAATTCTCAATTATGAAAAAAATAAAGTTAATTCACAAATAGGAAATTTTCTACATATATTGAATAATGGCCAAAGCAGTTTCATTTCATCATATATTCATTAACTCGTTCAATTCATAATAAGTTCATGTATAATGGATACAGTAAAACATTCATATTATTCTAAAGATTTATCAGATGGTTGAATTGATTTTTACTTGAGTTCATCTTTCATAATTTATGATATTTTATAAAATAAGAATGAAAATTTTAATTTGTACTTGAGTTATTTTTATTTGAAATTGATTTATTTTAATTTGAACTACACTTTATTTAATTTGAAGTTGATCTTTTTAATTTGAACTTGACTAATTTTAATTTGAAATTCACTAATTTTAATTCGAAATTCACTTCCTTTAATTTGAAGTTGACTTTTTTTAATATGAGGCTAAAATGGTGTAGAAAGTACTCTCAATGATAAAATGTGATATAGTGATAGTCTTTCTTGCAAAGATCATAAGCCTACCTACAATCTTTCCTTCTGTTTCATTCACAACAACTGTGTCCGTATTCAGGTTGTTACTGGCTTGGAGTGGATTCCTTCTAAAACTAAATGTGAGATAATCACCACCAGTACAGACGGCAAAGTAAGTAACCAGACAGCTTGAATATTTAAGCAAATAAGTGAATTAATAATGAAGATTTACAATTTATAGAAATATTATTGTTATAAAACTGACATCTATATATAATACAGTGTAGAAAATTAACATCTAAACTCAGTAGGATATCCTTTTCCTTCTTTCCCTATCAATTCACGTCACCATTCACTATTCCCCCCACACAACAACACCCAGTCATTTATAGGTGGATTCACAGACTAATGTTAGGCCTCCAGATGTTCAGCAAATCCACTGCTTCTATTGTAATATTAGTGTTACTTCCGCAGGTTTCTTGGTGGGACATGCGGTCTATGGATTGTCCGGTGGAGTCTGTCCCACTGCTTCTCAACCCGGACACTGAAAATGGAAATGATGAGCAGAATTTAACGGGTAAGTCAATTCAAAGAAATTTAGAATACAAAATTTATTGAATTAAAAGATGGATATGGATAAATCACTATTTATAAGACTTAGTTATCAATTTAAAAATTTACCTCAAGTTGGATATTTTTAATTCGATTAACTCACATACAGAAAATTTAATGATTCTAATTGAGGTTTAGAAATAAGAGTGGATTAGCAAGTTTAAATTTATTTCAGTAAGTTTTTTTTACCTTACCTGCTTGTAAGTTGGTCTTAAAAAAATATTTATATATTTGAAACTTCTTTTCAATATACTTTATTAATCTTACTTTTAATATTATTAGTGACTGAATATATTTACAGAAGCAAGGCAGATGACTGCTTCGTGTATGGCTAGAGTAGTTGGAGCGACAGCTAAAGTTCTGATAGGATCAGAGCAAGGAACTGTATTGGCAGTGAACAGAAGAGCTAGAAACGCCTGTGACAAGATTGGTGAGAATTAAGTTAGATAGAAAATATTTTCGTTAAAACTTTAAGGTAAGGAAGATGGTCAGAACAATAACTGGAAACTACATCATGAACAGAAGAGGTACAAACACCAGTAACATGATTGGTGAGAGAAAAGCACCTTGAAGTAAGTACAGTGAGGAAGAAAAAGAAGGAGAAAAGTATCAGCCTAATAGGAAATTAATAATAATAACAAGAGTTTGATTTACTAATAATTAAAATATTCACTTACACATGTGATTAAAAAAAAGGGGTGATTCAAAAGACAACCGGGTTTTTGGATGATAATATTTTCCGATCTAAACGAGCCACTCTGTAATGCTTTATTGCATCTTGAAGATAATCTTTTTTCCCATTAGCTTGTAAATTCATTTTAATTTGTGACATCGAACAATGGTGTGACATCAATTTCAATAAAGTTGGTCAAATATATAATACCGCAGAAAAAAGTTTATAACAAATCTCTTTTCAATATTCCTTCCAAAAAGCAATAAAATGCATGAACATAAAACTAAAATTTATACCGTTAACAAATTTAAAAACTATTATTTAATTATTAATTTTAATCTCCATGTCCTTCCGTCATTCAATTATGAAATAAGCATGCGCAGAGGAAGTCATCAGTGTGTGTTGCATTGTGCGGAAACGGTGTTATTATTGGATCCACTTTTTGTATGGGAAATCTGAACGGAGAAAAAGATTAGATTAGATTAGATTCTTTATTGGAAAAAATAAAAAGATTACATACATGAGAAATACGGATTACATAAAGGCATTTATACAATTATATTTACACAATTTTTTGCTAGAAATTAAGTAAACTCAAATATTTAGATATGCTTAATGATTTGATTGTTCCACATCTAAGAGAGGAATTTGATGAAATATTCAACAGACTATTGTGTCTCAAGATGAAGCTCCTACCCATCGGCGCATTATTGGTCGTGATTGCCTCAGTGATGTTCCATCAACAATTCAGAGAATTAAATTGGACAAGATATTGACTATTGAGTGACCCCCAGATTTAACCCCATGTTAATTCTTTCTTTTGGGGTTACATAAAGAATCATTCATTTGCCAGAGATCCATGAAATATTCGTGAATTGAAGAATAAAATAATTACAGAGTTTGAAGAACTAACGAAAAAATCGAAAGATTATCAGCTGATCTGTACGGGCAAGGAGAACACGAACAGAAATTTGCACCGAGAGAAATGGAGGGTACTCGAAAGGACATGGAGATTAAAATTAATAATTAAATAATAGTTTTTAAATTTGTTAATGGTATAAATTTTAATTTTATGTTCATGCATTTTATTGCTTTTTGAAAGGAATATTGGAAAGATATTTGTTCCATCTTATAAAAAAAAATTCTGCGGAATTTAATAGAATAGACCAACTTTATTGTAATTGATGTCATACCATTGTTCGATGTCACAAATTGAAATGAATTCATCAATTAATTGAGAAAAACATTATCTTCAAGATGCAGTAAAGCATTGAAAAGTGGCTCGTATAGTTCAGTTCAAAAACCCGGTTGCCTTTTTTTAATCACCCTGTATATCTTTAATCCTTTATTGCTCTAGTGATAATAGATTGTCATTAAATTTAGTATGAAAACCTGCTTGCTAAAGATGAAGAGTTAAAAGTCAAGTCCACATGATTATCGTATCTATTTTATAACTTCAATCGACAGTTAGACATTTTTTAAGTCCATACAATTGTTTGATTTAAGTCACTATTCAATTTAAATAGAAAATAGAAAACCAGTTATAATGTTGAGTTAGGATTGTCTTGCAACTAGCTGTCGAGTAGTCTCTTTACAGATTTTGAGGAGGCAGGCCTGAAAATAAATATATAAGGTTAGGTTAGTGGTCCGGTTGGGGAGGGGGGGGGGGGGGTTAACCCTGGAACGACCAGAGTTCCTCAGAGGCTTGTTCCCTAGGAATTATAACTTTTTACTATCAAATATTGACTCGAAATGCTTGAAATCCGGGATTTTTATACTTTAAGACCTATTTAAGCAAAATCAATGAAATTAATGCAACATATTTAGTTTTTATCTTTTTTTATAAAATTTTATTACAATGCGTAAATCTAGACCATGCGCTGTTCATCCGGTATCACTTTATCAAAAATAATGTTAAACAAAAAAAAAACAATTTTGTTGCATTATTTTCAGTAATAACTACATGGTGTGTCAAAAAATATTTAGCCCATTCAAACTTGAATATTTTGATAATCAAACATCACAGAAACATAAAATAAACCGATGTGAAAACCTGAAAACATAAAAATTCTGAAAAAAAAAACATTTCTACATTCTACAACTATGCACACTTATTCTACAGCACATTACAAAATTTGCTCCAAATGTCTGCCATCCTGCTGGAGAAAGACTTGAAGATGGCGAAAAAGGTTATCTATCACTATACCACAATCCTGCTTATCATATCTTCTGTGTTGTGGCTTATTTCAGCTCATGGATGGTCTGAAGGTGGTTTTCATAAACTCTGTCCTTCATATAACCCCATAGGCCACTAGTAGAAATCTGGGGGGTTAGGTTAGGGGAATGTGGTGCCAACTCAGGATCTCGGCGACGACAGACAACTCAGTCTGGAAAAAGCTGATCTAGCCACTCTATAGTCACATTGCCTGTGTTAGGAGCAGCCCCATCCTGCTGAAGCCACTGACAATTCCTTCTGAACCTGTTGCAACGCTCTGCCACCATTGTGTCTGCCCAGAGTATTCCAGAATTTGTTCAGATCCTCGATGTACCTCTCTTTAATGACAGTGAGTGATTCCTCATTCTCGTCTTCGAACAAAAATGGTTCGATGATTTCCTGTTTGGATATGACTACCCATGCTGTACAGTTTTTTTCAGTGGATTAACTTCATTTGGAGCAGCTGTGTCCCGTAAAATGTTATTTATGATGTTAAAATGCCCAGGCAGGAAGAAGTGAGCCTTGCCGCTAAACCATAAGTCACAATTATTGATGATTTTGATTCCAAATATAAAGTCACACAAAAGTCATATTGATTGAGATTCGGCATTGTTAACTTCTCCTCTGTTCATATATGAAAATATAAATGATGTATTTCTATATACTTCAAATTGAAAGTGTTTATTATAACATTATTAATATATATTAACAAGTTTCAGTTTCAGATGTTTTCTTCCTATCAGGTCTGCCTGTGTAGTTATTAATGGGGTTGTGACAATATGCTTTTTAAATAATGAATATTAAAAATATCATACACGAAATGAAATGGTAGTGGATTATTTCAAACCGCTGGTTTAGAGCGATCCAATACAGTTTAATTTTCTCCGTCTATAATATTTTCGGGATCTATGATTTTAAAAACAACCCGAGTCATTAATGAAATAATTTCGTTACGCTAAGTTCCTCATTTCCACACGTTGCTCTCAGGTGCACCGTACAGGGCGCACTCTGCACCAGTGTACAGCATTCAGAGGAACCCCGGCTTCCCGAAACACTTCCTCACAATTGGGGACTGGACAGTGAAAGTATGGTCTGAGGACTTCCACCATTCCGCCATTCTTCACACACCTCCATCTTCTTCTAAGGTATTCATGCCATTCAATTGCCATTATTTCAATTTCGGAAAGGAGTTCTCCCATAAACTGATGCACCAAATATAACACATGCATTATTTCATCAAATAAGGATAATGTAGTTAACATAATAGTAAACTATGAAGTACAACTTAACTATTATTCAATACCCGAAAAGTAACTAAAACTTCAAATTCTCTAGTTTATTCCTTCACGCATTATTTGGAATCATAACATCTTTTATATTTCTCACTACAACATTCCAATGCAGTTGTCATGTGCTTCTTGGAGTCCTACCAGAAGCTCTGTGTTCATTTCTGGTAGAATGGATGGCTACCTCAATATTTGGGACATTATGACGTCATGGAGCACACCCTACGCTACCTTTCAGGTGAGAGGCTCCCCTATAAACAACGTATATCGATTCGATTTCTTTTCGATTGCTGGGATATCGAATCGATGGATTGTTCCATCGAATCGACAGACGTTGTTTGTAGGGTCAGTTCCGAACAAATGGAGTCTGATTGTTGTTGATATTTATATTAATTCTACAACCCTTGAAAACATGAAGAGGATATTGAATTATTATAGAAATTGTCATTGCAATTAAATGTGAATAATATATTTTTAATTACAATAATGCTAGAGGAAGAATTTTCTAACATTAAAATATGTTATTACTTCATCTTTACAAAATGAATGTAAAGCTATGTTCTATTCTATGTAATTTTTACCAAGTTATACGAACTATCTTTTAGCTAATTCAAATAATGTAACGAGTGCCGCAGTGCGTGAATAAAAGTTTATTTTCACACTCACAAAATACGAAACGAGAACATAATATTTTCAAAATAACATTACAAAATATGAAAAAAGTTACAGATACTTAATATTAATCATCAACAAATACCTAGTATCTAATTTATAGTAGTTATCAAAAAAAAAACTCACAAAGAACTACCATACTTCAAATCATGGGACTTTTAATATATATTTATCTTAATTAGGTAACATTTTACCAAAACCTCATAATAAAGTAGTTATTTCTATTATTTGGAACGACTCGAGTGAATGAGTGTATAATTTGCGATAGTTTTAAGTGAGAACTATATTACGTGCACTCGATAGAGCGCATACATTCGCCTCCGCTTTGACCCATTCTCTCTCAAAGTCTAATAAACTGGTAAATGGATAATGACCAATCGTCCCACCAAGTTTCATGTAATATGGTTATAAATAAATAAAGGTCGGATATAATATAACCTTCCGCAAGATTGCGAAGGTAATTAGTGTTTCTAAAATACCTAACAGTCCTAACTAGAAGTAGACAGAAGACAAGGTCACAAGGTTGTTTTGTTGTTTGATATTGTATATCAATTAATTAATAATCTAAATAATAAGACAGCTTTATCGTTCTTTCATTTATATAATTTTTATTTCTAATATTAATTAGTATTACTTAACCTTCATTCGATTTCATCATTTAATGTTTTGAGTCCGCTAGTTTGTTGTACTGCACACTTCATAATTATTTAATGAACTAGCTGGGGATTTCGGTGGGGGGGGGGGGGGACGTGCAAACCCACTTATAAACATAATTATATTTTATGTTAAATCGGAATTAAACTTCAAAAGTGTCTGTCTAATGGAGTGTCGGATGAGGATGAATGAAATTGAAATGAATGGTGAAAGAAAACCTAAAAGATAAATTAGAGTGTACGTACGATTGAAATGATGAAAAGACATTAATCTATGTGAAAGAGGTGGTGAAAGAAAGAATTTCACACAAAGTAAACTATTAGAAAGGTGATAGAAAGCGCGCCAGTTTTGAAGTAAAATGATAAAGGGATTGCCCTATGATTATTGATTACCGTAGGAAGGTGTCATGAAAAAACACATCAAATACTTGTACTTGACAGTTACATTTCACATTTAGACTCTAACTATTAAATTGATTATCTTTTTCCAACCCATTTCACTGTCAGGTATTCGACTGCGGGTTGCAGAGTATCGACATTCACGATGGCGGTCGGTTGGTGGCTTTAGGGTCGGAGGGCGGCTCTTTGTCTATTATCAAACTGCCCACGACTCTTGCTGAGCCTCTTGATAAGAGTGACAAGTCTTGCTTCACATCGGTAAGAGAACACTCTTACTCTTATTATTTCCATTGGGGAACAGACACTCACAGTAATGGAAAAGTGGGGATTAACATAGGACAGACTCAGATATTTCTAAAGTTCAAATTAATTCATGACATATGTTAAGCCCCACTTTCCGAGAACTTCACCGTTCCTCTATTTCAACATTCAAAAAATTAATGAAGAAAATGCATTATGAAAATGTAAATTTTATATATTTATTAATTACTGCAATAATAACTAAAATAACCTGATGTTAATTCGAACTGTACAGAACAGTAGAGTTATATCGAAACAAATGAATAACGTAAATACACGGCAAATAAAATCATATGTAAACGATTGTAATTACAGAATATCTGCTTTGAAAACGTGCCAAGAATATACATTTTAATTTCTGATTGAATTCTAGAATAATACGAAATAATAAAGAAAGTTTAAGTGTTTAATTTTCTCTACCGAAATGTGTTTTAGATTTTAGAGCGAGAGGCACGGAGAGAAAGGTTCCTACAACTCAGAGAAAAGGAACTCAAACTGAAGAAGAAAGTGAGGCATCCTGGCAAGAAGAAATCAATGAAGAATTAGCCTATTTAATGAAATAAAACTTATATTTGATACTGTTAAATGGTATTAGATAATTAGACGAAAATGTGTGCACTTAAACTGGAAATAGTTTCAGTAGTCCTTTGTTTTATTCTGGTATTTGTGTGTGTGTGTAATTTTGTGTGGGTTGATTCTTAAATTCATATTTTCTGTTTGCCAGTCGTGTATTGGAGTGTGTCTGTCTGCTGCTGGAGTGTGTAAGTATGAATATCATACATGTGTATTGAAGTATGTGCACTTTGTGTTTAATATATTGAAGTATGTACCAATACTTTTGTGTCTTATCCGTCCAATTCATTACTGTTTGTTTTTTTCTTATTCACCTGCCATGGGGAGAATGATACAAGACTATGATTGACAATATGCAAGATTTTGATATAGACGTGAATCATTTTAATGAGTTGCATCCTGATTTGTGTGTCGATGGCCAATCTGAATACTATGATTTGAACGATTTTAGATCACATGTAATCGTCGATGAAAGTGACTTAGATATTTTTCATCTTAATATTAGATCGCTATTCGGGAAAATTGATGAATTGACTGGTTTTCTAGACTTGCTTGGAAGTCATTTCAAAATATTATGTTTTTCTGAAATATGGCTGACAAATTCCCTATCCGATATGGTAGTTTGCGGGTGGCGTGAGTATATTCGTTATTGATAAATATGAATGTGAAGTGATGAATAATTTTCTTTTTCTCGGAACTATATTGAATGTTTATTTATTGAATGTATGTGAAATTCAATTAAGTTTACCGTAGGATGTATTTATAGACCACCTTATGGTGACTTTTCACTTTTTAACGAGACGATGGATTGGATACTAACACGACTATCGGGTATTTATACGAGGCATGAAATCTTCATTAGTGGCGAATTTAACTTAAATATACTAAATTGTAGTACCGATAATTTAACTATGAGCTTCCTTAATTTGATTGCCTTTATTCGATGTTCCCTCTTATAACTAAACCTACTAGATTTAATGATGTGTCGGGAAACCATGCATTACTTGATAATATTTTTAGTAAGAATCCAGTCTCTTATATATCTGAAATAATTGTTTCGTCGATGTCCGATCATTACCCTGTATTTTCAGTTCATAAAAATTTATTTATTAACAATGATACAGATGATAGTTGTGTTGTGAAGAGATTTAGGAGAATTAATGATGAAAGAATAATATCTCTGACTAATGCATTAGCTTCACATGACTTCTCTGCTGTCTTTGAAATGGATGATATCGATGAGACATTTATTGAATTTGAAGGGATAATGTTAAACTATTATAATATATATTGCCCATTGGTCACTAAAACTATTTCAAGAAAAGATTTAGTAAAACCTTGGATAGACCACCAAGTGAAAAGAGAAATTAAATTGAAAAATAGTTTTTATAAATTGTATCGTAGTGGTAGGATGAGACGAGATGCATTTAACAGAGTCAGAAATAGGGTAATTGCGCTCATTCGAGATAAGAAAAAACCTATTTCCTTTCAAAATTTGAGGCATTAAAGAATGATATCAAGAGAACTTGGTCATTAATAAATGATACAATAAATTCAAATTCAAGTAAGAAAAGAGGTGGTATAAATGACTTGTTGTTTGACGGGGATATCATTTGTAATTCTAATCGAATTGCTGATGTAGTTAATGACTATTTTTCAACAATTGGCTCTAACATTGCTAATTCAATACCAAGTCCTCCTGACTTCAGAGAATTTTTAGTAGGAGATTACCCCAACTCTTTCTTTTTTCCTCCGACAACTGTAGATGAGGTTTTAGAATATATAAATTCCTTAAAAAATAAGAAATGTTCTGTAGATTTACTTCCTGTACTTGTGCTTAAAAAGGTCTCTCATATTAATGCTCCTATTATATGTTTTTTACTGAACAAATCCATATCTGAATGTATTTTTCCCGATTGTTTGAGGGTAGCCAGAGCGGTACCACTGTACAAAGGAGGCGATGCTAGACTAGTTACTAATTACCGACCTATTTCTGTCTTGAATGTTTTTGCTAAGATACTAGAAAAGCACGCCTTTAAGCATCTGTATAAATTTTTGGAAGATAATAATATCTTAAATGATGCTCAATTCGGATTTAGAAGGAACAGAGGTACCACTCAGGCAATTGTTAGGCACTGTAGTTATATCTATGATTGGATGAGAATAATTTGGTATTTTCGTTGTATCTCGATTTCCAGAAAGCCTTCGATAGCGTAGACCACAATATATTGATGGATAAATTATATTTTTAAGGTATAAGGGGTCATCCATATTATTGGTTAAAATCCTATTTGAGGGACAGAAAGCAATATGTTAATGTCAATAATGTACAGTCTCAAACTAGATCCATAACTCATTCTGTTCCTCAAGGGAGCAACTTAGGCCCCTTATTATTTCTTGTCTACGTAAATGACTTACCATCATGCAACAATTTCTTTAATTTTGTCATGTTTGTTACAGTTTGTAGATGATTGTACCCTGTCATGTCCAATTCCACGTAATAACTTAGACAATGCCCACCAAACTATTAATTCTAATTTGTTGAGAATATTTAGATGGACCAGATCAAACAAAATAGAAATAAATGTACAAAAAACTAAATTTATGGTATTTTCATATAGAGGTGAATTCCATCTAAGACATCCGGTTTTGATTGGTGGTGATGCTGTTGAATAGACTAATTTTATTAAGTTTTTAGGAATCGCTCTTGATGATGGATTAACTTTTTCACGCCATGTACATTGTATTTCAAGTAAGATCTCACGAACCCCTAGGTATGTCCCTTTAACAATAATGAAATGTTTATATTATTCTCTTGTATTTCCTTTCATTAACTATGGTATTGAAGTATGGTTTAATGCAGCTCCAAATCTTCCTGCAGAGGAAGATAGTTAGAGTGTTAAAATTCTTGCCTTATAATGACCACACCTTGCAGCATTTCATTAATATGAAACTTTTACCAGTCGAGGCTTATATAAGTTAAAAATAACTTTATATATATTCTCTGAAAATAGATGGATTTGATACAGATTTGTATAACAAACTGCAGACACTCGGTGAGCAGCATGGTAGGACCACTAGAGGATGTCACAATTTTCTGCTACCACGTTATAATCGAATAAAAACTAATACCCATATTCATTACTGTACTGTTAAAATTTGGAACCTTGTACCTGAGAATTTAAAATCTCATTTAACTGTCAGATCATTTTCACGTAATTCAAAAGTATATTTGTTAACTAGTTTACAGGAATAAGAATTTGTTGTTAGATTTAAGTTTATTGAAAGACTAACATGTATGCACTTACATTACCGGAATATTTACATACTTTCTTATAGTTTCATTTTCATTTTAGATCATTCTATTTTAGATCATGTCTAATATATATAAGTTTATTTGATTACCATGAAGATTGATATGAATTGTTATGTAAGTTATACATATGTGTGTTTTTCAATATATTTTTTAATTAGGTTGCCCTTGAAGCTTAGTGCTTTTCCGGGCTTTATAGCATTCTAAATTTACTGTATATAAACTAGTAGTAAAGGTATGATCAGGGAGGCCCCGGCCCTGTATCAACTGTAAAGGGTGTTATTTGTTTGAATAAAAATAAAATAAAAGAATATGAAACTAGTACTTCGCCAGAATATGTAAAAAAAAATATAGCCAATTGTTAAAATTTCACAGGAACAGTTTGGTGTGACTAATTACTAATTATACTCGTTTGACTTTCAAAGTAGGTACTTACTATTAAAGGCCTTGTTACACGGTGAGAATTGGCCTAGCCAGTTACTGTAGTGCAGTTAAACGCACAGTGTGACTGCATCAGTCGAGTAACTGTCATGTGAGAGGTGGTTAGTAACTCGCATGCGAGTTACTACATTTATTTTTACTCGCCACTCATGGGAAAGTCAGCCACTTGCAAGCGAAACTCAGACGTCAACTTGCATGGTGTTGCAACATAACAGTAACTCGTATGTCATGCAGATATCGGTTTTTTTCTATTCTAAATTCTGAATAATTTTGCAATAAGTTAGGTAGCCGATTTGACAAATTTGGTCTGAATCGACTTTATATTGTTTCGGGTTTTATTTGATGGTTAATAAAGCATATATATCTTATATAAGTTTGAAATTGCTATATTATGAATAAATAAATAAAAATAAATATTATAGATTAATGATATTAATTAAATTAATGAAATATTTAATAAATTAATGAAATATTTAATAAATTCATAAAATATTAATTAAATTGATAAAATATTAATTAAATTGATAAAATATTAGTCAAAGTGAATTAAATATTAGTTAAATTAATTAAATATTAAGTAAATATAATAAATTTAATTAATTAATATTAAGAAAATAAATATTATGTTACACAATGTGAGTGTATGTTCAGTAACTGCCTATTTTCAAGCCATCAGCTCGCTTTTGTGTGACTAGGCGAGGCGAGTCGAGCTACTGGCATGCGAGTACAGTGGGACAGCTGCTGTCCACTGTCACGCCAGTAACTCACACCATGTAAAAAGGCCTTTCTTTGGGAATTTTTAAGTGTATGCTTGATATTTTCATTCTCAAACTGCTTATATTAGAGAAGCCATTTATATCAAACTTTATTCTCCAAAAGGTTGACTTTCCATTCAATTTATTAGCCTAGTAACCTTTATTTCATTTCGATATTTTAAAACCCTAATCTAGTAGAAGAAGACTTTATCTTCAGAATATTTATGATTAGAATTAACTATTTACGAAACTCTTAACACAGTCCTTTCTATTCTTAGATAGTAATGCAGTTATAATTCATAGCATATCTAGGAACTATCAAATGTAATACTTTCATGGATTTTGAAATTGACTAGAGTGGGTTTCCAAGTATATAATTTATTTACAATTCAATATATCGCGTGTAACGATAAAAAAATATATTTTTGACCCGTAAGCTCTCACGTTTCCTTAATAAAAATAAAGTTTAGAAAATTGGAAAAAAAATCTGAACAAGTTTTCTGTACGTTTATTTCCTTCACAAGTTTGCAGAAGGTCATATTTTATCCGGTATTTATTTATCATCTTGTTAGTCGCATAACTGAAAAAGTGTTCAACCAAATTGCCTGAAATTTGGTGAAACGATTGGTCAATGTCTAGTGACCTTCTGGTAGAATTTTGGGAGCGACCCGGTCAAAGTCATTTATAACTCAAAAAGTATAGAACCATATTGCATGAAACTTGGTGGGACGATTGGTCAATATACAGGAACCATCTGGTAGAATTTTGTGAGCGATCCAGTCAAAGGTCAAGGTCATTTATAACTCGATAAGTATTGAACCATATTGCATCAAACTTGGTGGACGATTGGTCATTATACAGTTACCAGTTTATTAGATTTTGGGAGAGAGCTGGTCAAATTGGCGGCGAAGGGCTGCGCTCTACCGAGTGCACGTAATTTAATTTTAAATTGTAATAGCTAGCGAAAAAACCTGAGCTATTTAATGTTGGATAAAATAAAGGACATTAATTATATATTTATAGGAAATACAAAACAAGATTGGAATAACTGCAGTTTGAATTTTAAGTAATGAGATCAAACATTAGAACTTCAATATAATTTAGTGTATTTCAGTAAGTCAGTAAGCCTTCAGTATTGAAATGTTACTGAAATCTGAAGAGAGTTACTCAGCTTTTACCAAATGGACTCTAACTACCTAATTAGAACTGTGGTTTGTATACATTATATATGGTTAAAATACCTATCAAATAAATAAACAACTAATGCAATATTCTAACCTAATGGATGAGGAAAGGAAATAATGAAGAGAGGTCAGCAGCCAGGCATATTTTCGTTAAATTTGTTCTGGTAGGCAGCCTGCTTAGCGGCGGTGAAAGCCTGGAGAGAAAATAATCATCAGTCAATATTATAATTCATTGTCTCATATTGAAAATTTCTTTATAATAAATTCTTGATAATCATTAAAATCTACGGAGTTCACTATTAATATTTTACTTACTTTTCCTAAATGTAAATAAAAAATTATTCAAATAATTAGAAGGGTTAGGAATTTGATCCTAGAACATTAAAAACAAAATATGGGTGCATTTTGATAAATGTGACATGATATAACTAATACATAAACGATTTCATATTTAATAGTTATATGAATAAAAATATTAACAGAGGAAATGAGGACAAACTGTTTAATTCAATAACTCTCACTCCAGTAATTTGCGATATGGAAATAATTTCCTATTACCAATCTATAGGAGAACCATTGCCTAAAGAGTGTTTAGTTTCGATGAATTGTGTACTGTTCAGCCCCTCTGCATCATAGAGTAATTGTTTAGCTAAATTTAAGGGGAAACTTTGTCAAATTATTTCACATAAAACACGAATGTCACTTATATTTTATACCAATTAGTTTAGCATGTATTACAAAGAAACTTAATAGATTGACGCCTAGTCACACTATACATACTTCCACAGCACTATAGAGCTACAGGTTAAATATCGCACCTGATGATGCACGTACTGCTGACAGTTATAGCACCACACACTGAAGTCACTGAAGGAGAGCACTAAGTGGTGACTCTCTTTCTCTCCGTGAGACAACATGTGCTGAGACACGAACCTCCCGCACCCGACCTAAAGGGACACAAAAATATGAATTAGTAGATGTTTAACGTCTGCTTCGGAACCAAAGGTCATATCACTAACGGTAAACTTGAATTAAGTACAAGGGACAGGAAGAAGCAGTTTGAAAGGAAAGCGGCTCTATGAACAAAGTCATATACCACCGTCGGTACCAATGCTCATGGATGCAGAAAAGTTACTCCGTGAATGCAGTCACTTACCAAGGAATGCGACGACGAATGCAGCTGCACTCACGGATGGAAGAGGAAAATGAAGAGGTCATAGTATATGAAGCCTACGAGTCTACCTAACATATAAATCTAAAACCTCGTAGTTGAAGAGCATAACCCTAGGGCTATCCTCTAAAACTGCAAGTAGAGTTAAAAAGAAAAACCTGGTAAATATTAAAGAAGACGATCCATAATCCAAATTACAACAGTTCGGGTCCCAACCTTACAATAACAAGCTGCTTAACCTTACAATAACAAGCTACTTACCTTACAATAACAAGCTACTTACCTTACAATAACAAGCTACTTACCTTACAATAACAAGCTACTTACCTTACAATAACAAGCTACTTACCTTACAATAACAAGCTGCTTTACCTTACAATAACAAGCTACTTACCTTACAATAACAAACTACTTACCTTACAATAACAAGCTGCTTACTTTACAATAACAAGTTACTTACCTTACAATAACAAGCAAAGAACTATGGACTAAGTCAGGCTACAGTTCTCATGGCTAATTAGTTCTTAACACCTCCCTTGTGTTAATCTCTAAGTCTTTAACAGTCCTTTACCTTATAGCAAGAGAGGCAGAGCCAGTTCTCCTCTGTGTTGCCGCACTCATAGCAAGGGGCAGTGACGTTGACTCCTTCCTCAGGCAGTGCACTCACACAGCACTCGATGTGAGGACACCAACTCAGTGGCTCTACCATGAAACCACCTTCCTGTCATGGAGAGAAGTTATCAGTTATTCAACGGCTAAATAAATAAAGCAGTGAAGTAAAGTAGAATAAAGCAATAGGGACTGGAAGAAGCAGTCAGAAAAGAAAGTGGCTCCAAGAAAAAAGTGGATGCAGAAAAGCTACTCCATGAATGCAGAAATGACTATAAATATTATAGAATAAGAATTTTTAGAATTATTTTCTTTCCATATTTAATGAACTCTTATCTGAAAGTACTAAGGATTACAAGTTCCTTTTACCTAATAATTTATCATTTCAATCCGATCTATTCACTTGAAAAGGATTGAAATATTTTAGATTAAAAATTTCAAAAGTTTTTTTAGAAAGATAAGTATAAACTTATAAGATTTTCACTCTGTATTTATGATGATCAATATAATTAGTCAATTACTAATTAATTTTTAAATTTTGTATCAGTTCTGTTACTTCACTGGTTAACTTGAAACTAATTAACATGTTATGTCATTATTTCCCTTTCCTACATGTAACATATAGGGTAAGTTAAGAATTGTCGGTCAGTTTCAAATCTTCAGTCAGATAAGACAAAACTATATAATTAATATTTAATTTCTATTGGTATCCACGATATTTGAACATACCATGGATACCAATTGAAATAAAATTTAAATAATAATTATTATATCATTTTTCTTATATGACCGAAGATGTGAAACTGACCGACAATTTATAACTTACTCTATTGCGTATAATATTATCACGATAGTTCAGGGCCGGTAGAGAGCAGCCTCACCTGCTGCTGCAGAAGATCTTCAATGGTGAGGGTAGAGTCCTCTCCCTCTGCAGCTAGAATGGCCTCCAGTAGCTTAGCCTCAGTGATGATGGCAGTGGCCTTAGCCTGTGAGGAGAAATTATTTTAGTGTGGGTTTGACGTCTGCCTTGGACCAAGGGTCATATAGCCAAAGCTAAAAACAAGTTTCTCAGAAGGAAAGTGGCTTCATGAATGAAGTCACCTATCACCAGTCAGAGACAAAGTTCATGTAAGCAGAAAAGCTTCTACATATTTTTTTCTGTCAATTACCAAGGAATGTGACGAAAAGGGGGACAAAGACCGGTGACTGCACTCACGGGTAGAAGAGGAAAATGAAGAGGTGATAGTAAAAATCTAAACCTCGTAGTTGAAGAGCACATCCCTAGCATTAAACTCTAAAAATAGGGCTAAAAAGAATTTTAAAATAGAAGAAATTAAATATCATTATTTGTATGAATCGATATTCATGATTATTTTCGTTGAATAGAGAAGTTAATTCATAATCCAAATTACAACTAGCTATACTGTATGTAGCACAATGAAGGCCACCCTTTCTCTTCCATTCACCACAGACAGCTTCAAGACAGAACCCATGGCGCTATTGTAGCACTATGCTACAGTTAATAATAAACAGAAAACATTCATAGAAAGAATACCACTCTCGAAAGCAAGTGATTGAAACTTATTAACACAAACCTCACTGACAGTTATTTTTAATAGGGTCTCAAAGACTCACACTAGACGAAGAAGAGCCACTAGCTGATGAAGTAGAGCCACTAGCTGATGAAGTGGAGCCACTAGCTGACGAAGTGGAGGTTCCTGCCGATGGTTGGTTAGATGAAGCAGCATTGGTCTCATCGGACGGCATTTTGATTAGATGGTTAAGAAACTGACGTTAGGATGTACTATGGGTAAATGATCTAAAGTTCTAAACAATGAATGTAGCTAAAAATCTGTAAAGATAACTCTATAATAGTCTTTCCAAATTTACTTTGTTTTGCGAAAGAAATATTCATAAAATTAATAAGAAAATGCATAAAAAAATTGTAACATAATTCTTGTACACCTACGAATCACTTCTAAGAGTTGCTTACTTAGCATTTCAAGTCTTTGATCATCAGAAGGAAATATATCACAGAGGATTATACTACATCTAGGAATGAAGAAAAGCTACTCTGTGTCGAATATACAACTAGAATAAAATAAAGAGTTAGCACTCATGACTTCACTGCATTCATGAATTAAAAAGAGGTAGAGTAACTGAATAGTTACATATAATAACAGTTCATGTCACAACTCTATTCTTCATATCCCTAAAGTACCAGAACAGTGACTACCTAGTAAATTGAACAGTGACTACCTAGTAAATTGTGTGAATCTTTAGTTTAATATGTACATAGTTCATGTTACTTCAAAGCCAAAGGGAGTATTTTGCGACATGGTAGCCATGACACATTTAGAAAACGGAACAGATTTTATGACTGAAGATGTTTCAATTTTATTGAAGCCATTGAATCACTCCAGATGAATTCATTCAGTGGTCATGTTACACTATATTTTTACCAAGCTATGTTGACACTTAAATTTTTGCTTGCCTACAATTAATTAATTTTAGTAGAGGTTTAACATCTCCTTCACCCAAAGGGCCATATCATATTTATTTACTAAGGAATGCCAAGAACTACTCTAGTAACTCCACACTTCCCACACCTAACAATAATTGGATAGACAGAAGAAACGGTCCATCCCTCAAACACTCGGGGGAGAAGGAATCTAACCCAGTATTGGAGAGTTGGTAGAATAATAGATTCTACTGACAAAGTTCTTAAAGTTTTTATGAGCAATAAGGACTTTGAAGAAAAAGGAAAATAGATCCACGAACAAACTCACAACCTACTGTATTGGTAACATTTTTAATGCAAAATTATTATTATTATTGCTTCATGTAGTCTTGATGCTTTTGATGCTAGTCATTTCGCATCGGATTCAAGTACGGGTTAGATGATTTTGTCAATCATATCCATTTCTCTGAGAAGAATCAGTAGTCTATCCATGTGGAACTGGACATCAGGTTTTTCTGCCAGCATAAGTTTTATGGTTTCTTCAGGGTTCATATCTTGAGTCTCAGAGAATATTCTATTTCTTATTTCCATATGCGAAGGACATTCTGCGAGGAAATGCTTGACCGAGAGAGGCACTAAACAGTCCTCACAAAATGGTTGATGTATTCTTTCCATGAGATATTGATGAGTTATCTTGGTGTGGCCAATTCGAAGTCTGGTTATTATCATTGATGTTCTTCGGTCAGGGTAGTTACTGGAAGGTCATGGGTCCACAGAGTCCTTGATTAGTCTCAGTTTATAATGCTGTGTAGCTCGCCACTCTTCACTCCAAGAGTGTTTTACTTTAGATCGTATGATCGGATACCAATCTTTGTATGGAGTTTCCTCATTGCTCACTTCCTTATCAGATTCAATTACTGCTGCAGCCGCATTGTCTGCCGCTGTATTTCCTGGAATGTCGACATGTGCAGGACACCAGCAGAATTTGACAGTCTTGTGTCTCATTTTAAGTTTCATAAGCCATACAATAATCTAATTAATAAGATTAGTTGATATTATTAGTTGATTCATAATGATCAACAACACGGAGAGTACTTTGAGAGTCACAATATATTATAAACTCATCTCGTTCAGTTTCAAATGCAATTTGGAGAGCACATAATATACCGCACAATTCAGCAGTAAATATAGAGCTTTAAGTCATGAGTTTAATGCTCTTAGTGTCAAGAAGACTCACTGCAGCAGCACCAACTCCAGTCTCTCGCTTAGCACCATCGGTGTAGATAGGAAACTGGTGGTTGTGACAATCCTGCAAGTGATCGTAGAAATACATTCTCATGGATTGGTCAGAACAGGTTCCTTTCTTTGGGTAGTCGTACAATTGACAAATTAAGTCAGGGCAGGCCTGCCACACAGGTTGTACAGAGAATTTAAATGGCAGTGTGGCTATGTCAATGTTGAGACTGAGGAGCAGGTTTCCTATTTGTTCAGCAATAATGTTATTGTTATCATCATTCTGGTGAACATATCTATAGGCAGCTGAGGTTTGCAGTTGCAGAGTCCTGGCATGGTATTGGGGTAGTAGCTGATCTCTGCGTTTCTGCAGAGGTAGTTCACCACAGTCAGCATACAAACTCAGGACCGGGAATGACCTATAAGCGCCAGTACACAATCTTATCGCAGCATGATGAACTGGATCCAACTTCTTTAGATTACTCTCCTTTGCAGTGTTATAGATGAATGATCCATAGTCAAGTTTTGATCTGATGATAGCGCGATATAGTCTGAGAAGTGTCGTACGATCCGATCCCCAAGTAGTGTAAGAAAGGCACTTCAGGAGATCAAGTCTCTTCATGCAGTCCAGTTTAATGCTCTGTATGTGGTCTTTCCAATCTAGCTTTCGATCGATTATCATTCCAAGGTATTTTATAGATTCTCTATTGACTATTATTCTGTTGTTAAGAGTAATCTTGAGAGGGGGCTGAGGTTTCCTTTTACGATGAAAGTGGATACAATTCGTTTTCGATGGCGAGAATGTGAAGCCATGAGAGATTGCCCATGATTCTATTTTGTTGATTGCACTCTGAAGTCTACGTTCCAGAAAAAGAAACATAGGTTCCACTGCAATAAATCAAGAGGTAATCAACATATAGCAGGGCTTCAACACCATTAGGTACACATGCAAGGATTCCGTTGATGGCCAGCGAGAACAATGTGTAGCTTAAGACACTGCCCTGGAGCACACCCTGCTCTAGGCAGAGAGATTCTGACGTGAGGTCACCAATCTTTGTCTATCAGACAGGAATTTCTGGATGATGACAGGTATATTGCCACGCATTCTTGTCTGATGAATAGCTCTGAGTATGCCATATCTCCACGTCGAGTCATAAGCTTTGTAAAGATCAAAGGAGACGCACAGTACATGCTGTTTTATGCTCAATGCACCACTAACATCAGATATAAATTTATTCAGGGCATCAAGTGTGCCTTGCATTTTTCGAAATCCAAATTGGTGTTTTGGGATTTGTCCATTGCTTTCCAGAAAAAGAGTGAGTCTTGTGTTGATGATCTTCTTTAGCAATTTTCCAGGGCAGCTTGTTAAGGATATTGGCCGAAAGTTTTCAGCACAGTCTGGTATCTTGTTAGGTTTCGGGAAGGATATGACAACAGATGTTCGTCAATCTTTTGGATAGTAACCAGTTTTTAGTATTTTATTAAATATTCCTAAAAGGAAATTTTTACAACTTGGGTGAGACTTTTATCTTCACCAGGTGAGGATTTGCAAGAAGACGATATCATTCTCTCAAATTCCAAGGTGCTGATAGGAGAGATATATTGGTGTTCCTCTCGTGTTTTGAAGTTGAGAGGCTGTTGTTCAGCATTCTGGCGCACTCGTTGAAATCGATGGTCATAGGAGTCATTGCTGCTGATAAGCGCATAATGAGAAGCCAGAATTTCTGCAACTCTATCCCTCTCAGCCACCGACTCACCATCAACAACCAAGCATGGAGATTTTATGTTTTGGTAACATCCTCTAATCTTCCGAATCCTCTTCCAAATTTTGGACATAGGAGTGTTCGAGTTAATGCTATTCACATACTTCATCCAAGACGTTTTCTTCGCATTTCTGAGAGTATTTCTGGCTATAGCTCCTGCGCGGCAGAATGCAATCTTGTCTACAATCAGTAAGTTTCTCTGGTATTTGCGCTGAGCTCTCTTTCGGTTCCTAATAGCTTCAGAGCATTCATTCGACCACCAAGGTACTCTTTTGGATTGTAGTGAACCAGAGGACTTTGGTATTGCAATATCTGCGGCGTTTCTTATGAGATTTTTGAAATGCACCAGAAGTTCGTCAACTGTACTGTTTTCAATGAAGTCATCTTCAAGTTGAGTTGCAGTCTCCAATTCATACAGAGCCCAATCAGCTCTGTGTTCCAGATATCTGACTTGAGGTGAATATGGGACGGCGGCATTTTCTTCAATACATATAGGATACAGATCATCCATTGTTGATCATACAAATTCAAGGGCAGCCTCTGCTGAACACATGGTTAGGTCAATGGCTGACGAGGTGCCATTCTGAACATAGAAATGAGTAGGGCTGCCATTATTCAATAATGACATGGAGGTTGACAGTAAGGCTCTCTCTATTGTCAGTGCTCTGGCATCTGATCTGTCACACATAGGGTCCCATAGATGGTGTCTACTATTAAAGTCGCCACAAATCATAGCAGGCATCAGTAGTTGGTCAATAAGGGAGGTGATAGCATCTAGAGAGCCTCTCATTGGGGGAAACGTATACGTTGCACAGTGTATATTGGTGCCCCAAGCCAACTCTAAAGGCTGTAGCTTGTAGACTACCTCTCAGGTCAATTCTATGATGAGGCACATCATTTCTAATTAATGTCGCAAGTCCATTGCCTGGTAGTGGATTATTATAGTCACAATATAGTGTGTATCCACTTGGAGGTCTAGTCTAAAGTTATGGTTGTTTAGCATTGTTTTCTGTAGTAGTACAGCAGCAGGGTTTTCCAGGTTGATGATCAGTTTGAGGTCTTCGTATTTGGAACGGTACCCTTGGCAGTTCCATTGTATGATTTTAGACATCGGTCATTATTCCTTAGCAAATCGTGATTGTCTGCTATGGTCTCGTTGGGTTTTATCTCTTTCTTTTGACAGCTTGCGCCTGTTGTTCAGGATTTCGTGCTGTGTTTGGGCATATATGTATATCAGGGGCGGAGTGTCTTGCCCGTGACCTTGATCTCTCCGCGCCTGTCTCAGGTTGTATGGTAACTTCCATTGAGTTATCATTTTGTGGGGTTAGGTTTTGGGGAGGGGTATCATGTTTAGGGAGTTTCCGTGATTTATTTAAGTTTTCTTCTCTATCATGTCGTTCTGCTGATGACGATTCACTTCTATTCATGGTTCTCTTTCTGGAAGTTTGTTTTTGTTCTTGATTTCTGTTGGTCTCTGAATTGTTATTATTGTTATATTCTGGTGGGTTATTAATTATTGAAGAGATATTTTTAGCTGCAGTTACTTGAGCATATGATCTCAATAGAGTGTTAGAATTAACTTTTGCTCTTGCTTCAGCAAAAGTTAAGTGTTCTTTGGTCTTGATGGTTAGTATTTCTTTTTCTAGAATATATTTAGGGCAGTTTCTGGAAGATACACTGTGAGGCTGTTTGCAATGCAGACATTTGGTTGGCCTGTCGCATGTTTCAGCCCTATGGCTCTCATCAAGATCGTCTCCACATCGTGCGCATACTGCTATAGGTTTTCTGCATTTAGCACCAGAGTGCCCATAGTTCTGGCAGTTGAAGCAGCGGCGTGGGAGAAGGATATAAGGTCTGACCCTCTCGGACAGTCCTGTCCTTATAGTAATTCGTTCAGGTGGGTACAGTACATTAAATGTCAAAATTAGGGTTGATGTCGGTTCTGGATTGTTTGATTTGGGGTTTCTAATTATTCTTCTGCAGTTCGTAACTCCTTGATCTTTCAAACCCTCAGGAATATCACAATCCTCATATCCCTTCAAAATGCCACATGTTATGACACTTCGACATTGGTTATGATATTCATGCGGAGTTACAACAATGGGTTCAGACATAAGTTCTCTCATTTCCCTCAATATATTTCCCTGCATCTCGCTTTTCACTTCAATGGTCCATGTTTTGTTACTAAAATCTTCCGATATTTTCTCGAAAACTCCAATATGGCTAGATACGGCTTTGTCAACTTTAAACATATTCAACTTTGTTAGATTAGCTTCGTGGTTAGACTTGATGGTGTAGAATCGTACAAATTTTCCGGGGCTATACATTTCATCAAAGGTATTCAATTTAGTTTTATCTCTAGGTCTGGTAGATGTACTACCTGCATGTTTGTTCACTTTCTGAACATTGGCACTGGGTTTTAGTGCATTGGCAGAGGTGGAAGATTGGGGCTCTCCCAAGCCATATTGTAGTAGAGTAGATCCAGATGAAGTTCCAGGTACAGAGTCAGTCGTTATCGGGGTGTCACTTGATCCGACCGGGAGATTCTTAGCACCCCCTTGCCCCCCACTCAGTGACGACTGGAGGGGCTGCCCGGGACTAGGGGCCGTGGCCTTAGTTGTACTTATCATGATTTGATCTTAGCCTGTATCAGAGGGGATTTTTGGTGAAGTTGCCTTCCTCAGTGGGATATTCTGGGTCGGTGATCTTATGGTCAGTCTGCGTGAGCTATTAGTCTGGCACCTCCGTGAGGACCTCTCTAGCATGATTGGATCTTCCGGGATGACTAGGTCACCCCACTGGCACAGCTCCTCACTTCATTGGTGCACTCAAGCCCCCCCTCAACGTCAATGTTGCCCACTCGGAGGGGGGGGGGGGTTTAATGCAAAAGAAATTCTTCGAAAATGATGGACAGAGCAGAATAGCTACATGATGTAATGAATTAAAATATTGGTAAAAGATGATATATACAGCCAGTCCATTTAGAACAAATGACAGAACCTTACAAGTGGCATAAAGATGTAAATACAGTGGATAAACCAATCAATACGAAGGATTAAAAGTTTCCTATAGATGCACTAAAAGTATAGTCTCACTTTACTTGTTTCTGCATTGCTTGGTATATTCAAACGACTGATAATATAATCACAACAAAGAATCATCTTACTCCATTAAGAGCAGTATAATAAAGATTTATTATTAGAAAAGAGTAAAAATTAATATTCAAATATATTTGATAAACTCGCATCTCTAATTACAACAGTTTGGATACCTCAAGAAACCACCAGTTATTACCTTTCAACCTCACATAATACTACAGTCTATATCAATATTGTATCAGTCTATATCAATATTGTATCAGTCTATATCAATATTGTATCAGTCTATATCAATATTGTATCAGTCTATATCAATATTGTATCAGTCTATCACAATATTCATAATTAATATACTAGCAAATAAAAGAGAAAATGACAGTTCCTTTAAATTGGCAGATATATTTACAGTTGGCTATCTTTTCATTTTAGTCACAATAGTTGTTCTTTAGCTAATGCTTTACTAATTACAGAAGATGCTTTATCGTAGACGCCTAAGAAAATGAATCCACCAACTGACATCCACAGAGTTCTAGGTGCTACTCCGTAAAATAACCTGCCAAAGAAAAGAACACTTCTCTTAGCTACAAAGATATTAAATTACCTATTGCATGGTAAAATTTAAATAGTTAAACCAAAATTAACACGTTTGACACTATCATAGGATGATAGGTAGTTAGGTAAGTTTTTGAATTATTGGTCAGTTTCACATCTTTGGTCATATAAGAGAAAATGATAGCTAGTCATTTTTTAATTTTTATTAAATAAAAATTAAATAATATAGTAGCTACCAAAGATGTGAAACAGACCAATAATTCGGAACTTACCCTATACAATAAATACAAGTAATAGTGTTCTCACTCACCCTCTCACTCCATGGTTTTGAAAGACATTCCTAAGAGCGAAAAGAAGGTTGCCGGATGCCAAAGAGGAATTGGCTTCCGCTAACATTATTCTCGTTTTAGCAACATCTAGTGGAGTCGTTACGGCTGCGGAAAATCCACCTGAAGTAAAGGATTATTATATTATCTTCTTCATCAAATAACAAATAAATGCTTAGTAAGGACTATATAAAGAACATTCTTACTATTTACTAATAAATATCATCAGAGTAATAAATTAGCCTAATGACTGCGGCTAAAAAATGTTAGCATTAATTTAGAGATTAGTACCAATCTTATTTCTCTTAAAGAAGTAGTTAGTTCTTTCTTTTCTCACCAGCTGCTGCTCCGCAAACAGCTGCTTGCCAGGAAGAAACTGCTGCCTCTTGTCTGTCTGACCAGAACACTTTCAACCTCTCCCATATCGGGAACTGAATGAGACTGAAAGGGATCTCCCTGGAAAAATGGGAGATTGAATACTCATAGAAGTTAATGCAAGACATAAATCCTAACTCTTTACAATGATCGAGCCAATTTATTCTCATACTATTTTCTTAAAAATAACTATAAAATACTTTTTAATTTTTACATAGAATAAATAACAACTAGTTATTTTATATAGAATAGCTATTTACTAGAAAAAATATAGTAAGCAAATTGCATACCTAATAATTTTTACATAAAATAAATAGTTTAAGGTTATCTGTTGCTATAAAATATGGTCGTCTAGCCATAATTTTGAATTCTTTTTTTCTAAATAATATTAGTCAGTTGATTGAAATAATTACCATATATTTTGAAGATTATAGCTAGCAATGAATAAGTTGCATAATTTAATATAAGAGAATATCTAACATATATTTTGAAGATAGTAGCTAGCAATTAATAAATCTCTTAACAGAATAGGATCTCTACCTGAAGAGAGTAGTGGTGTAGCCTCTAAAGAGGCCTCTGACTCCCTCCTTCTGGAGAGTGGTGCGGATAATATGAAGGGAGGAGGAGTGCTGCAGAGCTTGCTTGCGCTGCTTTACTATTTCAGTGGGCACTCTTATAATGCAAGCAACCTGCAAGGAGGATAGCAAGGATAACAACTACATAATGAGCTGACTAATCATTTGATACATTACATCAAGAGAATATACCTAACTCACAGCCTCTCCAGTAGAAGCTGCCAACATTTGAGATAAGGCTTGACTGTGGATGTGACTGCCAACTGTCCTCTTCATCATTTCGTAGGTACAGAAAAACAAAGAGGCTGAAAGAGAGATTCAATTGTTAGCTATGTATTCAGCAGTTCATAATTAAAAATAATATACAAATTCTATTTTAAAAGTTTGGAAGTATAAATAATAAGATTTATTGAGCAGTTACTTCATTCACATTCTTGTCTTTGCTATTGAAAACATAGCTAAATAATTTTTGAAGAATAGCTACATAAACAACATTACATGGCTAAATTTGAATTTTGATAGTTAGATAACCTTTGTGTACAATAACATGACAAAAACATCTATTCTAAACTATTATTAGTGTATAGAAAGATATTATTCAGTTTGAATGAAAAGATTCAACCAAGATGTACCAGATGGAGCGGAGGCCAAGGCAGCAGGTCCCAGCCCAGCATAGAGACGCGTGAAGCCACCCGCTGCTCTAAAACCAGAAGCGCTTTGCATTCTTGTTTTTATTGTGTCTAAAGGAAACAAACACACATCTGCTGCAGTTCCAGCACAACCACCTGCCTGATACACAGAAAATCAGAACACAAAGATGATTGAAAACATTAAGTGTATATAGAACAGAATTTGTGAGGTTAGAAATTTATTTATTTTTCTTATCAAAATACCATATAGAAAATACTTCACTCATAATAATATCATACTAGTTTGCAAAACTATTATAAAGGAAAAATAATGAATTTAACAGTTAGACAAATACTTACCATCAAAGCTACAGCAGATAGTTTATTAGGCTCCATATTGTACACTCACAAAATTATTTTTATCCTAAAACACACAAAATGAATTCACTTCCAATTGATGCTCTCAGCTTTGAAATTCAGGTTAGCCTGGTAGTAGAAGATACCAATTTTTCTTTAACACATTTAATTTGCATTAAGATTATCTAATTTACTTCACATTCCTATTTATATAACCTCAACCACTTTGATATTTCAACAATCTCAATATCTTAAATAGCTACCTAGCTACATTGAAGTTCAAAGTTTCAAACATGTTCTGATATTCCTGAGCATATACAGAAGAAGAAGTTCTATATCCTGTTCATAGTACATGCATAGGAAAAGGAGTCAAACTTGTGTATAAATTTGTGACATGATCACATGAACAAGCTAAAATGAATATTCTAGGGCTTAGTAGTAGTTTTTGAGTAAAAAGTCTATGACTATTTCATGAAATCAAAATAATGGCTAGACTTGAATAGTTTAAGTGCTTTAGTTAGCCTACTTCAAATTAGATCTAAGAATTGCTTTCTAGATTGTAATGTAGATGATACACAAGATGAATCCATGATGCAATCTGCATTTAACCAATAGCAGTCAGTTAACTGTCCTAACAATTTATTTAGGATGACAGATTAAAGCAGAAAACTTTTCCATTGTTTATTACAGTACTCGTTTTCACAATCATAAAAAACACAGGATGGATATACTTGGAAGTGTTGTAGCTACTGAGGATATTCAAAGTTATGGACACATACTTCACTTAAAAAACAGTATCAATTCTTTTTCTTTAATTCCCAGCTGTCATTCAAGAAATGAATGAATTACCTATAGCTTGTTGCACAGCACAATAAACACTTCGTGATTATTTAATGATTTGGCAAGTGGCAGAGGGGTAGGGGAGGGATCACACTCTTCAATAAATGATACATCTTACATCTAATTGATAAATTAAATTTTATTTTCTCTTTCAAATTAAAGTTAAACATCTCAATCAAAGAATTAAACTCGATAGTATAAACATTGGTTTCAGGTACCACCATTCAAAAATTTGATACAGCAATTATCAAATTTACTCCGCACATTATAAATCTTCACTAAAATTACCTATCTGAAACTGTTAGAATGTACTGTGGTGCACTGCTCAGATTTTAGATCACATTGATCATACATATCCTAAATTGGGGAAATGTTGGTGGATCAATCAAATTATTGAAATATGTTGCATTGGAGGATTTTTTCATCTTTTTTCATAAATAGACTGGTTTCTGGTGTCTGCTAGTAGAAATAAAATATAGACCAGAATCCAGTCATTTTTGATGGGTATTAGGGTCAACTTGTCAAGTAGGTAAATTGCAGCACTTCAACTAACTGCAGTCTCTAATCCATCTGTCTTTTTCAAAAAGCGAAAAAATCTACCAACAATTTAGCTGATGTTCCAGCTAAATCCAGTCTGTAATCTTTATTTGGTGCACAAAATCCCACTGACTTTTCAAATAAGCTTAAAACAGTAACATAGGAATTAATTCATGATCTCCCACAGAGATCTCCAATTTCTAAAATTGGGCTCAGAATTATCTGGTAAAGTGTTCGTGGAATCTCTCATTCTGTTCATAGCAAAATTATTGTAAATATAGGCATTAAATCAGAAGTGTTTGTAGAAAAATTAATGTAAATATAGGAAGTAATTCAAAATTGTTCAGAGAGAAACTCAGAGAATATCCCAATTATCTCTCATATTCTGCAGACTGGACAGAAAGTCAAAGAGTAACCATGTTTCAGAGGCTGGAAGCCTGGAAAGTTCAAGTTGTCAGCCAATTTTTGAGCCCAATCTCACAAAAGTTCTGGCTCATATTTTGAAGGTTTAAAGTCAGTCTGCAAAGCATGCACAGTTAGTCTCCAGATATTTAATTTTGAGGCAATTTGAAATTGTCTCTAAAGATTTTCAAATTTCTCTTCAAAATGGCCTAAAATCTCAAAATTCTCTTCACTAATTACATGTAAACATAGGAATTAATTCCTGTGTACTAATTACAATGCCTAAATTGTCGCCGGATAAACTTCACAACTTCATGCATCTTGTGCAGACTGGATTTCAAGCCAGAATGAATTATTGATATGGGAACATTATGAACATAGGAATTAATTCAAAAGTTTAAGCCAATTACACATATCTGAGTTTTAACCTTTTGAAATCTAAGCCTATTATTTGGTTTTAACTGGCAAACTCTGTAACATAGACTTAGAGTAACTGTCTCTCAAATTAAAATCTCAGCGGGGGAGAGACACATTATGCAGAGTGGATTTTTGGTGGCTAAGTGAGGAAAATGTTGATGAATCAGCCAAATATGTAACATGTTGGTAGATTTTTTCAGCTTTTTGAACAAGTCAGTGAATTTTTATGCATCAAATACAGACTGGAATATATGGTTAACACGTTAACCACCACATGAACCACCGGTGGTACATTCACAACTTGCATTTAGCGCCACATGTACCACCGGTGGTACATTTTCCATTTTTTCGAAACAATTTTCAAATCCACTTTATGATTGCATTTTTATGATTAATAATATTACAATAGTGCCTAGTTCAACTACAATACTGAAAATTTGTAAATATCACAAAATAACCCTCTGATTTTTACAAAAAGTAGCTTTATTTCCAGTAATTATCAGTGATACAGTATTTAAAATGAAATGATCTGTAAAACCTTCTTATAGAAGAATTATACTAATTATTTAGTTCAAAATACTTGAAAATAACATCAAAAGTTTACTTTTGATAAAGGCACGCCACGATATTATTACATCCCGATTTTATAAAATCAGTAATAACAGTGAGACATGACTCAAAGTTATAATCATTTGTGATTCCTTTAACCTTCCATTTTCTATTAGTTAGAATAAAAGAAAATTGTTTTGAGAGCTTTACTTAGCGTATAAGCTATGAAACGGAATAATAATAAAAATTTTTTTTTTCCAATTTCAATTATTATATATATTTTTATGTGCTTGCTTAGAACAGTCCAATATATCTGAAATTGCCCTAGTGTCAAAAATGTTTCACTATGCTTGAAATGATCGTTTTTCAATGCAACACAATTATATATATCTCAAAGTATCAAACTAATTACTCATCTATACTGAGTGAAAAATAAGTTTGGGTTGAATTTTAGTACTTTTAATTCATTCGCTACTTTGAACTTTCATCACAGAGAATGAACCGATTTTTCTTCACTAAGTCTTATTGAAGATGAAATGTTTCAGAGTTACAATTATATAATAACTTGAGTCATACCTCGCTCTTATTATCATTTCGTAAAATGTCGATCTGAGTCGTGATTTGGTTAATTATGTCTTATACAGTAGTATCAGTATATAGAAATGCATTATTCTACATGTACCACCGGTGGTACATGTAGCGCTACAGTAGATATCGTGCGCGCAGAATGCCATTTGGACACCGATGAACAAAAGATTTTATCAACTCATAATGTTGTATAGGACTTCTCAAAAGTCGTCAATATACTGGAGACTTTGTCCATACTTTAAAATATGGATCATCATGTGACATGTTTCAAAAATGTATTAAAATTCAGAGGCTGGCAAGCTCAAGCCAATTATTTTTTTTGAGCCAAAATTTTTCAAAAATAAAAAATTCTAAGGCAAGCCAATTTTGTTGGCTTATTTTTGAAAATTTCAAGCCAAAATTAACATGCCCATGGGAACATAGGAAATAATTGAAAATTTCAAGTCAATTACATACCAGTTTGTATTTGGTGCACCGAACTCCTGACTTTTTAAAAATCTGAGAAATATCTGCCAACTTTTTTCATCAATTAGTCTAGTCCTCCAACACTTTTCCAGTTTCCCCTCCAAAAATTAATGGTAAATTGGTAATATAGGAATTAATAGCTAAATATCCTCCGACATTGCAGGAAATTTTTTATTAGAGAAATTCTATAACTCCTGACATATCATTGGAATTTACCACCAAATACAATCTGGATTACATAGGCAATGTTTTAAAGTATGGACAAGGTCGCCAGAATATTGGCGACTATTGAGGGGTTAAATAAGTTGGAAAACCTGTAAATAACAAGTAAATCACTCCTTAAATAGTCTTAAAAGATACACATGCATGCATCCAAGCTTCAAATCAAGAGATGCACATGCATCAGACCAGTCTGCAGAATATGGGACATTTTTAACATTTTCTGAGCGAACAATCCTTAATTTATCCCTATATTTACATGAATTTTACTGAGAACAGAAGCTATAATTAAAGATTTCTTGGACAACAGTTTACCAGTTCCTGCAGTCTGAGCATAAGACATGAAGAATGAGGATATTTCAAATTTTTTCTTTAAAGTATATTAAATGTGGCGACCTGGATCCATTTTCTCACTAAACTGGCGACTTTCCTGCCACACTTTGAATCATGGACATGCATCAGGCATCATGCATGAAGCATAAGGATGTTTCCAAGTGTAAAATCTTCACTAGGATGCCAAATTTCTCCTTTAAAGCCATGTTTCAAAGTGTGGCAGGAAAGTCGCCAGTTTGGTGAGAAGATGCATCACGGTCGTCACATTCAAAATACTTACGAAATAGAACATCCTAATCCTAGTGAAGATTCTACACTTGAAAACATCCTTATGCATCATGTCTTTATTGTCTAATGCATGTGTGATGTGTCCAGTCTGCACTCAGCAGAACAGGGGATATTTTAAACATTTTCTGTGCAAACAATCCTTAATTTCCTCCTATATTTACATGTATTTTACTGAGAACAGAAGCCAAAATAGAGGATTTCTTGGAGAACACTTTACCAGTTCCTGCAGTCTGGGCATGCGTATCACTTGAGACTATCTATGACTGATTTACTTTATATTTACAGGTTTCTAATCTTATTTCATCCCTCAAAAGTCGCCAGTATAGTGGCGACTTTGTCCATACTTTGAAACATGGCTTTAAATTATCTTAAATGGGGCGACCTGGATCCATTTTCTCTCACTTGTGACTTAACTGGCGACTTTCCTGCCACACTTTAAACCATGTTTCAAAGTGTGGCAGAAAAGTCGCCAGTTCTGTAACTTTTGTTTAGTGATAAAAATTAAAATCATTAAAATGGATCAAGGTCACCACATTTAAGATACTTTGAAGAAGAAATAAGACTTTCTAGTGGCACGGGGTAAAGACCTGAAATGTGCTCTGAAAATATTTAAAACTCCTGCCATTTAAATACTATTGCATGTATTGGTTACCAAACATGTTTTTTATCAAGAAAGAGTCCTTGATAACATTTCCTGACAGTTTCGCTGATTTAAATCAATCAGTTTTTGAAAAATCGTGCCCTGAACAGAACGTACCAGTTTTGGTTCAAAAACAAAGAAGGGTTGAAAACGCCCATTACGTAAATACCACTGCATGTATCCATTGTCAAACATGTTTTTTGTCAAGGGAGAGTCTCTGGTAACATCTGCTGACAGTTTCGATGAAATTTGTCCACCAGTTTTTGAAATATTTTGCCCTGAACAGTCCGTATTAGTTTTGGCATTAAAAAAGAGAGTAAAGGGTAAAGTGCGCTGTGACCACAGCATCCGACTACCACAGAGCAATGTCTACGAGAGAACAATTTATATTAAAAACTGAACAATGTAGGTAGTTTCTGAACATTTTGACAAATGTTCCTTATAGATATAAACATTCTAAGAACATTTTATTCATATGAAAAAAGGTCTATGATACATAGTTTTCATATTATCAGAAAAATAGATAGATTGAAATATAGAATGATGATTGTAAAGCAAAATTTGTCATTGGTTGTAGCCAACCTAGTTATAAATACCTACTAGTTAAAAATACCTACCCAGTAATAAATATAAATAACTAACCATATAAAAATACCGTAACATACCTAGTTAAAAATACGAATCTAGTTATAAATACATACCTACATAGTTAAAATACCTACCTAGTTGAAAATACCTACCTAGTTATAAATACCTGCCAAGTCATGAATGCTAACCAAGTCATGAATACTAACCTAATATGAATGCCTGCTTAATTAGAAATACATACCAAGTTAGAAATACCTACCTAATTAGCATAGCATTCATATGCCCTCTTCTAATCCCTCTACTATCAGCCCGTGGTCTGTCATAGACAGGTGTAGGTCATAAGCCCCCTCCCTCCCGGTCATGAGATGGTGATCGCCCCGCTGGTCATGAGGTAGGTATTTCTAACTAGGTAAGTATTTCTAACTAGGTTAGTATTCATGACATGGTTAGTATTCATGACATGGTTAGTATTCATGACATGGTTAGTATTCATGACATGGTTAGTATTCATGACATGATTAGTATTCATGACATGATTAGTATTCATGACATGGTAGGTATTCATGACATGATTAGTATTCATGACATGATTAGTATTCATGACATGGTAGGTATTCATGACATGATTAGTATTCATGACATGATTAGTATTCATGACATGGTAGGTATTCATGACTTGGTAGGTATTTTCAGCTAGGTAGGTACTTTCAGCTAGGTAGGTACTTTCTGCTAGGTATGTACTTTCAGCTAGGTAGGTACTTTCAGCTAGGTAGGTACTTTCAGCTAGGTAGGTACTTTCAGCTAGGTAGGTACTTTCAACTTGGTAGGTATTTTTAACTTGGTAGGTATTTTTAACTTGGTAGGTATTTTTAACTTGGTAGGTATTTTTAACTTGGTAGGTATTTTTAACATGGTAGGTATTTTTAACATGGTAGGTATTTTTAACATGGTAGGTATTTTTAACTTGGTAGGTATTTTTAACAAGCAGGTATTTAGATACGTATCCACAACTAGGTAGGCATTTATATCAAGTCAGTTATTTATATATATTAATTACTGGGTAGGTATTTTAACTATGTAGGTATATATTTATAACTAGATTCGTATTTGTAACTAGGTTTGTTACGGTATTAATATATATGGTTAGTTATTTATATTTATTACTGGGTAGGTATTTTTAACTAGGTTGGCTACTATCAATGACAAATTTTGCTTTACAATCATTATTCTATATTTCTATCTATCTAACTATTTTTCCGATATGAAAATTATGTATCGTAGACCTTTTTTCATACGAATAAAATGTTCTTAGAATGTTTAAATCTATAAAGAACATTCGTCAAAATGTTCAGAAACTACATTGTTCAGTTTTTAATGTAGTTGGCCGAGACATTTCTCTGTGGTAGTCGGATGCTGTGGTCACAGCGCACTTTACCCTTATCTCTCTTTTTTTTAATACCAAACTAATACGGACTGTACAGGGCAAGATATTTCAAAAACTGGTGGACAAATTTCATCGAAACTGTAAGAAGATGTTACCAGAGACTCCTTCTTGATAAAGAAAATGTTTGATAATGGATACATGTAGTGGTATTTACGTAATGGGCGTTTTCCAACCTTCTTTGTTTTTGTACCAAAACTGGTACATTCTGTTCAAGCCACGATTTTTCAAAAACTGGAGGATAAAAGTCAGCTATACTGTCAGGAAATGTTATCAAGGAATCTTTCTTGATAAAAAACATGTTTGGTAACCAATACAAGCAGTAGTATTTAAATGGCAGGCGTTTTGAATATTTTCAGGTCATTTCAGGGCACATTTCAGGTCATTACCCCTTGCCCTTTCTAGTGAAGATTTTACACTTGAAAACATCCTCATGCATCCAGTCTGCAGAATATGGGACATTTTTCCAAGACTTTCTGCGAAATTGGATTTTAGAAATTGGAGATCTCTTTGGGACTGATTTTGAATTAATTCCTATGTTACAATTAATTTAGCTGCAGTAGATTTTGAATCTGCTACTGAGAGTCAGAGAGTAACTGTCTCTCAAATTAAAATCTCTGCGGGAGAAGAAACGCATTCTGAAGACTGCTAATATGCATCATGGCTGACCGTTGATGCATGTGTATCACTTGAAGTTGAGACTATCTATGAGTGATTTACTTGTTATTTACAGGTTTCTTAACTTATTTCACCTCTCAAAAGTTGCCAGTAAACTGAACTGGCGACTTTGTCCATACTTTGAAAGTTAAAAATATGGACTTACACCATACTGTCCGTACAGTCGTACATAGGTAGGTTACTGTATAAGTATATCTGAGTTTGGCCCATTGAAATGTAAGCCAATTAATTGGCTTTTTAAGTTTTAACAGACATAGTTTATTAGTTTTAACTGTTTAACACTACTAGCCTGCAGAATATGGAACATTTTTCTATGACTCTCTGCGGAAGTTTTTGATCAAATTTTAGAAATCCGAGATCTCTGCGGGAAATCTTGAATTAATTCCTATGTTAACATTAATTTAGCTGCGGGAGATTTCGAATCTGCTACTGAGAGTCGGAGAGTAACTGTCTCTCAAATTAAAATCTCTGCGGGAGTCTCCCGCAGAGATTTTACATTCTCCCCGCTGGGAGAAGAGACACCAGTCTGTATTTCATGGTAAATTCCACCGACATGTCGGTGGAATTTTTTCCCTTTTAAAATAATATTCTAGCAATGTCGTTGGATTTTTAGCTATTTATTCCTATGTTGCCATTAATTTTCGGTGGATAAATTTGGAAAATGTTGGTGGATCAGCTAAATTAGTGGAAATTTATGTTGGATTATTTCAGCTTTTTGAAAAAGTCAGTGGAAATTGTGCACCAAATACAGACTGGAAGAAACACTTTCTGCAGACTGGTAACACCAGACTGCTGGAACTCCAGTCTGCAGAATATGGGACATTTTTAACATTTTTTGTGTGAACAATCTTAAATTCCCCCCTATGAGAAGTGAGAACAGAAGCCAAAATAGAGGTTTTCTTGGAGAACAGTTTACCAGGTGGCAGGTCCTGCAGGAACTGGTAAACTGTTCTCCAAGGAATCCTCTATTTTATAATTTTAGCTTTTGTTTTCAGTAAAATACATGTAAATATAGGAAGATACTAAGGATTGTTTCAATTTGTTTGCACAGAAAATATTAAAATGTCCCAGATTTTGCAGACTGGATTTAACATACAATCATACGATGATACGGTCATAGTATCATACATGATACATACATAACCCAGTCTGCAAAAGAAGCATGAAGTTGTGAAGTTTCTCCAGCGACTAGTGAACACCAGTCTGCAGAAAATAGGACATTTTTAACATTTTCTGTGCGAACAATCCTTAATTTCCTCCTATATTAACAAGTAATTTACTGAGAACAGAAGCCAAAATTAAATAGAGGATTTCTTGGAGAACACTTTAGTGACTTTACCAGTTCCTGCAGTCTGGCCAGTCTGCAGAATAGGGAACATTTTTCCAAGACTCTCTGCGGGAGTTTTTTTATTGAATTTTAGAAATTGGAGATCTCTGCGGGAGATCTTGAATTAATTCCTATGTTACCATTAATTTAGCTGCGGGAGATTTTGAATTAATTCCTATGTTACCATTAATTTAGCTGCGGGAGATTCAGAATCTGCTGCTGAGAGTCAGAGAGTAACTCTCTCTCAAATTAAAATCTCCGCAGGAGAAGAGACACATTCTGCAGACTGGCAGTCTGGAGTGAAGACTTTAAATTAGTCTCCTGAATTATGACCAATTTTCAGAGGCTGGAAAGTTATAAGCCAATTTTTGAGCCAAAATTTCACAAAAATTTTGAGCCTAGCCATTAGCCAATTTGGCTCATTTTTTGAAGATTGGAGATTTCAAGCCACAATCAACATGGGATGATGGGAACATAGGAATTAATTCAAAATTTTAAGCCAATTACCAAGTAATAAAGCATGTCCAAACTCGCCATTTTAATGGCGAGTTTGTGACAGGTATTTTGAGCCCTTCAATTGCAAATGGCGAGTTTTATCTATTTTTCTCCTACCTATGTTACAATGTTATTTTGGAGAGAATTTATGAAAATTTGATCATTTTGGAGAGAATTTGTTGAATTTTGGAGAGAGCTGGAGAGACAAATGGCGAGTTTATGAGACATACTATTTTACTTGGGCCAATTATACATATCTGAGTTTTGACCTTTTCAACTCTAAGCCAATTAATTGGCTTTAACTGACATACTCTGTAACATGGAATTATGATTAATCCCAGTCTGCAGAATATGGAACATTTTTCCAAGACTCTCTGCGGGAGTTTTACATTGAATTTTTAGAAATTGGAGATCTCTGCGGCCAGTCTGTAGAATATGGAACATTTTTCCAAGACTCTCTGCGGGAGTTTTTGATAGAATTTTAGAAATCGGATATCTCTGCGGGAGATCTTGAATTAATTCCTATGTTACCATTATTTTAGCTGCGGGAGATTTTGAATTAATTCATATGTTACCATTAATTTAGCTGCGGGAGATTCTGAATCTGCTGCTGAGAGTCAGAGAATAACTCTCTCTCAAATTAAAATCTCTGCGGGAGAAGAGACACATTCTGCAGACTGGCTCTGCGGGAGATCTTGAGTTAATTCCTATGTTACCATTAATTTAGCTGCAGGAGATTTTGAATTAATTCATATGTTACCATTAATTTAGCTGCGGGAGATTCTGAATCTGCTGCTGAGAGTCAGAGAATAACTCTCTCTCAAATTAAAATCTCTGCAGGAGAAGAGACACATTCTGCAGACTGGGATTAATCTGGCGACAATTTTTTATTTAATTAATTCCTATGTTATAATGTTTACATTTAATTATTGCCTATTGGAGAGTATTTTGAGATTTTTGGAGAGAAATTTTAAAATCTTTGAAGAGAAATTGCCCCAAAAATTACTTAAATATCTGGAGACTGATTGTAATTTGTGCATGCTTTGCAGACGGCCAGAGTGGAATTATAGCTCATTTCAGATTGACTAGTAACTCTGTTAGGAATTTAGAATGAACAAAAATTACTCATTTTAACCCTAAAAAATGCAGAAATCAGCAAATTATTTTATAAATTTAAACTCCGCAGTGAAAACTAATGTTAAATAAGTCATTTAAGCTTCACAATTAAGCTTGTTATGATGATAAACATCACTAATGGGAATGCATGAAGTTAGGAGTAACTCTGTTAGAATTTATGTTTTCCAGTCAGGGCAGACGGGTCACTGGTATACACAGTAGGTACATAACTGACATCTCTCAGCCCTCAGGTAAAGGTATGACTGCAGACCGACAAGATTGTGGTAAAATGGGGATTTTATTCAGTTAATGGTTAGCTTTCTAAGTTTAATATCTGAATTGATTGATAACGTAACACAGAATGTTATATATTTAACGTAATTAAACGTATGAGTACGACTAACAGTACAAGTGACCCCAGGAAATTCTAGCAGTGACCTTCCGTTACAATTTTGAAAACGGCGGATACGGAATATGCAAGTCAAGTTGTTGCTGTAGATGCCCTTTTTAGCGGGTCTGTCGACTCTGCCCTCCTTTCCAGGCTTGGTGTAGTTATTTGATGTAGAAGTGTGACTATTCAAATAAATCTTTATATTTCACGGGGAAGATCATAGAATACTTTGAACCAATTAAGAGACAACAAAATAGTTGTTACCTACCACCTACACTTACAGTATGTAGTTATTCTTTCGCATGAACCGATTAACCAAGAAGATTCTTATTGCTAATTCCTATCAAAAGTTCAGGAATTATTTTCACTGTAGGGTTAGTCAATTTGTATGTACTCCATTTGAGTACTCCTCATTAAGCTTCAAGCTTACACAATGACAGTAGTCAATTTATATATTTCATTCCGTAGTCAAACTGACGATTTATCCGTTGAGACCTGAATGATTGACTATGAATGACACTGGCATAGTGCCCGACTTAATTGGAGTCTATTTTGCCATTTTTATTTATGCCTAAGCAGTACGTCTTTCCTATGTTTAAAACAGTTTTTATAGAAATTCATCAATTTAAAGTTTTCTTATGTTTTGATACTGGTATCGCCTTGGGTTGAAATGAAAATAAGATATCATGACTTCTGCACTAAATTACAAAAGAAATGAAAATCAAGAAAAGCGCAACGAAATAAGCTACCGCTTTTAAGGGGACCGTCCATGGAAAAAATCTATAAATTATATCATTTTTTTATATTTCATAAATAGGTACCTAATAACTTTATAAATGATTGTACAAAAAATCAGAACTCCCAGAGTGTGACGCTATTCCCCTGGGGAGAGGGTATAGCGCTGTTAGTTCGAATAACTCGTTTTCTATGGGTCTAATCGAAAAAATGCCACGAACAAAAACGATAGGGAATTCAATTTTATATATGGGTACGAAATTTCAGAACCGTAGCTTCATTAATAATTTTTTTTCAAAAAACATGGTCGGTCACCCAATAACTTTGGATGCCATTTTGAGGCACTACAAAATACCTACAAATTTTTGTATTCAAAAGTATAGAACTATTTTTTGGTTGAAGCTATGGTACTGCGCTGTTTGTATTTCACTCTTCAGGAAATTCTCTACAAAACGCCGAGAGCCGATTATTGAATTTTAGTTCGAAATATTAAATTCTTAAATTTTTTTCCTTGGAAAAACTAGCCGTAGCTTCAAAATTATCGGAGTTCTAAACTTTTAAAAAATGGTGCGAAATTCGTTCGAATTTCGAATAACTCATTTTCTATGCGTCCAATCGAAAAAATGTCCGGAACAAAAATGTCTTAGAATTCAATTTTATATGTAAGTACAAAATTTCATAAACATAACTTCATTGATAAATTTTTTTCCGAAATCTATGTACGGTAAAGGTTCAGAAATATAGTCAAAAATGGATCAATTTTATTAATATTTTACTTCATAAAAAAAACTAACAACTACAAGTGGATATGTGAAAAATAAATTTACATTAAAGCTACATAACATCATTCAGCAACAAGATACTTAAAAAACTTTTCCATGAAGAATCAAAGTTGGCAGAAATTCATTGAATCACCGCATTGCAGGAGTTTTTTTTAGCTTGACAGATGTTTTTTGAAAGATATTATCGTTCTAATAAGTAGCTTCGGTCCTGCCTCAATTGTCTTCGCCCAGTCCACAACATTTTCACATAATCTGTTGAGCAACAAAAACATCAATTAACAGACCTGATTTTAAGATAGAGTAATGTAAGCAGCTCTCAAATTCTTTAATTCCTATCAAATATAACCAACTACGCAGATGCAAAATGAATTGCCTGTCGTATGCATAATGTTAAACAGGCATAATTTATATAACTTGTGATGAATCCACAAATCTTTAATTTTGTCATTTAAGTAGGACGGATCAAATAAATTGGATATTTTCTTGTTTTGTTTTTACAGGAAAGAAAAATTTCAATAATTTGTTTTAGGTGGATCGTAATTCATAGGTAGTCATAAAATTATTTTCTGTGAGAAACCTTTACCAATTTTGATCTAGCAATGAAAAGTCACAACTGTTTACGTACCTGTAAGATCCCATGACTCTTTTTCCTGACACTGCAATAACATAATGGGGAACATCTCCGGTCTCTGAGCAAGAAAACTTGAAGGTAATATCACTCAAACTCTTGTCATTGTCAAACAATAATTGTAGTATAAGCCTGAAAATTAAAATAGGTTACCATCAATCCAACTATCAGTTAGATGTTTAAATAAATAATAATAATTCTTACAATTAATTTTAATATTTGTGTATCAAAACTAGTTGTTCAACACCAGCCTTTCAATTGTCAAAAAAAATCCTCATCTAACCTGAAAGAAATTTAATTTGTATCGGCTTCCAAAATATAAAAGGCCTATGCAAACAAATAGGTTATTGAAACAAATAAATAGATAATTCATCAACACAATATGAAATATATCACCTTCCATGTTTCCAAAATGATATTAATTAATGGTTTCCTCTCATCTTAACGTAATAAATTAGCTACCCTGAAGATTTCTGGAATCAGAGTCCTCAGACACGGCGAAAAAAGTCCTCTCTGATAAAGAGGAAATCTCTAAAATCTACAAATCATTACCTGTTTTGATGGTACTCAATTGGGTACCTCCCTGCCATCACAATTTTCTGTAGTTCCTTGGTGAGCGACATGGCCGAGTCGTAGCAATTGAAGAATGGCTGAAGCATCTCATAGAAGTTACAAACTCTGTAGCCACGAAAAGCCTCGCAACACCTCGTCAAGGCAGTGGAAAAGACATTCATTGCAAACACAGATGTGGGATGAGGGAGTTCTGCAACGGTTCATTCAATGTTACATTATTTACAAGACAACAAGATAACAAACCTTATGGACTAATGGACACAATTCATGAATTCAAGTTTAGAAAAGAGAAATTAGTATTAGTAATCTGCCGATAGAAATACCTTAAATCACCGATACTCTGATATCAATACCTAAAAAATGGTTGATATAATGAGTTACTGGTACAGCCCTAATCCACCGAAGTATTTCCCATCCTCAGGAGGTAATTTCCTTCCTGAAATATGATTATCATAGGCCCCTATTCCTCACATGAGCATCAGGTGGTTACGTTTGGGTGGGCTCGGTAGCTTCCCGCTCTCTGAGAGCTGAACAACAACTACTATCCCAATTCCTTTTGTTATCATCACTACGGCTCACCTTGAGGCCGAGGGAACCAAGTGGCACTTCTGATGACGTTATGGCCTCCTTCATTCTCTTTGTCAGAATCAACAGTGAAGATTAGACGTAGATTCTCCTTTGTCAACGTGAGCATCACTGTAGTGTCATCTTTTCTTGATAAGATGAATGGCTTTTCACTGAACAAATGAAACAAAAAATTAAATATATTAATTAGTTTAAGACCACAAACTACATATAAATTTATGTAGTTAGATAGGAAATTAAGCAACACAGAAACAATAAAATCTGTTTGGGAAGCATGTTATGCCTTTTCAGAAATAACTACTGAGAAAATTAGAAACGGTTCTAGATTCCAACAAATAGAAGCTAGGAGGAAATTTGTTAACTAGCATTGAATAAAAAAATCTTTTCTGTTCATGAAAAAAAATCACATTTTCTTCATAAAAAACGAAAATAAATGAATCACTTTTGTCAATTTTTTTTGTCAAACAATATTCTATTTGAAAAAATAGGAAATTTAATAGTTATCACGTGATATCTTTTGATCTAAAACAAATTTTTAAATTATGCAACATAATTCTGTTGCCCGAGTCTTTACGCATACAAAGATACCCAATCATATTCATATCACTCTACGTCAAAAATTGACTGAAGAGATACAGTTTGACTATAAAAGAGAAAATCTTTTTTCCCTGAGTAAGAATTTCAAAACAAAATGAAGACTATTTAGTATTTTTTTAACCCAGTCTTTGCACATCCAATGATACAGATATAATCACTTTAGCTGAAAAATTGACAGAGGGGATACATTTATTGCACCCCATAAAATCACATTTTCTTCCATATCTCGTTTTCTATAATGAAAATGAAGTTTTGATCATGAACAAAAAGATTTAAGAGGTGACGATGCGTAATAAAAAATAATAAAAAGAGGCGATCCTCTCAATTACAGTTACCGATTGATAAAAAAGACTCATTTGTGAGTCTAATTCAACATAAAATTTCAGGTCAAGATACTGGGAATTTAATTTATATTATTTATAATGAACATAACACGTGAGAAAATGAAATTACAAACACCTAAATTGATCATAAGATGTTAATGCATAGCTTACTTCGAATGAGTGAAAGAAAATAACTATAGTATTGGAATTGTAGTGTGGTAGAAATAACTTACCCTTCTCTATTTGATATATCATCTTTCAGTGAGCAGCTTTCACACCGATTATGAGTAAATTCTTGCAATATTTTTATTCTTCCATCAGCTTGAATGATTTCATTGAATGGTTTCTTTCCTGATGATTTATCACTATTAGTAGATTGGATTTCTTTCCTTGCATTCAACTGTTCATTTTCATTATGACGCTTTACGATTTCATCCACCCTCCTGATTGTATCTCTGATTTTCATCTCCAAGGGATTCAACATCACCTCATCATTCTTTTCTTTATTCAAACTCTCAGATACATCTCCTAGTCTGTTCTCATTTCTTAGTTTATCGTCACTCTCAGAAACAGTAGAGTTAGAGGCATTGGAAGCTTTACAGATTGAAATATTCATAAACTTTTCTGGACCATCAGAGGATTCCTTATCTGATGAAACTGTCTGGCTCAACCCCTTCATAGCTTCCATTTTAAGATTTAACTTCTCTTTTTTACTTTTCTTACAAGGACTGCTTTCAGTTTCAGAATCGACCAAAGCTATAGTTACATTGTGAAGGAAGTCATTACTTTCATTCAAGAGGTTAGAGCTATCTTGTTGCAGTTTGAGCTCATTAGATGAAGAAATCTTCCTGTCATCAGATTGTGCACCAATAAACGTTAAGTGTACCGGAGAGTTATCACTACTGCATGAAACAAACACCTTCAATTTATTATTAGACATGTCATCATCAGTTAGTGACCTTTTCATTCCAATACCTGATCTATTTGATTGAGTTCGGATATTCTCAGAAATGGTTTCGCTATCTGATTCATTAGGCAATTGCACAGAACTAGCATCAACAACAGATCTATTTTTATTATAACCGAAAGAATTTGTACTTATAGTAGCACATTCTGACATCACATCAATTGTGAGAGACATATTTGTGTCATTAGAAAGAACATTTATTTTTCTAACCTCATCATCTATTCTAGACTGCATCGTAAATTTTTTATCAACAATTACTTCATTGTCTTTATTATGGAATTCAGTATTTTCTCCCGTAATATTGATTGAACTTTTTTCGCAGGTACGTTTCCCCAAATAGGTTTCTTCAACATCTCTTGAATTACTTTTGATGAATAGTTGTTCTCCACCACATGAATAATTTTTCTTCAGATCATCAGATGAAGTATCTTCTTCTACATTGTCAATATGCTTAGATAATTCCATATCAATTGTATGACCATTTCTATCAGAATGAATAACCGAATGCAATTTTAAATCACCAGCTGTAATATCTGATATTTTATTGGTAGCACTTGTTAATTCCATGTCATTTGTAGCAATGTTTGTAATTTTGCTAGCAGCACATGTTAATTTCATGTCATTAGAAGCAGCAATGTTTGTAATTTTGTTGGCAGCACTTGTTAATTCCATGTCATTTGTAGCAATGTTTGTAATTTTGCTAGCAGCACATGTTAATTTCATGTCATTAGAAGCAGCAATGTTTGTAATTTTGTTGGCAGCACTTGTTAATTCCATGTCATTTGTAGCAATGTTTGTAATTTTGCTGGCAGCACATGTTAATTTCATGTCATTAGAAGCAGCAATGTTTGTAATTTTGCTGGCAGCACATGTTAATTCCTTGTCATTAGAAGCAATGCTTGTAATTTTGCTGGCAGCACATGTTAATGCCATGTCATTAGAAACAGCAATGTTTGTAATTTTGCTGGCAGCACATGTTAATTCCATGTCATTAGGAACAGCAATATTTGTAATTTTGCTGGCAGCACATGTTAATTCCATGTCATTAGAAGCGATGTTTGAAATTTTGCTGGCAGCACATGTTAATTCCATGTCATTTGAAGCAGCAATGTTTGAAATTTTGCTGGCAGCACATGTTAATTCCATGTCATTTGAAGCAGCAATGTTTGTAATTTTGCTGGCAGCACATGTTAATTCCATGTCATTAGAAGCAATGTTTGTGATTTTGCTGGCAGCACATGTTGATTCCATGTCATTAGAAGCAGCAATGTTTGTAATTTTGCTGGCAGCACTTGTTAATTCCATGTCATTAGAAGCAGCAATGTTTGTAATTTTGCTGGCAGCACTTGTTAATTCCATGTCATTAGAAGCAGCAATGTTTGTAATTTTGCTGGCAGCACTTGTTAATTCCATGTCATTAGAAGCAGCAATGTTTGTAATTTTGCTGGCAGCACATGTAAATTCCATGTCATTGGAAGCAGCAATGTTAGAATATTTGCTGGCAGCACATGTTAATTCCATGTCATTAGAAGCAATGTTTGTAATTTTACTGGCAGCACATGTCATTTCCATGTCATTAGAAGCAATGCTTGTAATTTTGCTGGCAGCACATGTAAATTCCATGTCATTAGAAGCAGCAATGTTTGTAATTTTACTGGCAGCACATGTTAATTCCATGTCTTTAGAAGCACCAATGTTTGTAATGTTGCTGGCAGCAGATATAAATTTCATGTCATTAGAAGCAGCAATGTTTGTAATTTTACTGGCAGTACATGTTAATTCCATGTCGTTAGAAGCAGCAATGTTTGTAATTTTACTGGCAGCACATGTTAATTCCATGTCATTAGATGCAATGTTTGTGATTTTGCTGGCAGCACATGTTAATTCCACGGCGTTAGAAGCAGCAATGTTTGCAATTCTGCTGGCAGCACATGTTAATTCCATGTCATTACAAGCAACAATGTTTGTAATTTTGCTGGCAGTACATGTTAATTCCATGTCATTTGAAGCAATGTTTGTAATTTTGCTGGCTGCACATGTTAATTCCATGTCATTAGAAGCAATGTTTGTAATTTTGCTGGCAGCACATGTTAATTCCATGTCATTAGAAGCAGCAATGTTTGTAATTTTGCTGGTAGCACATGTTAATTCCATGTCATTAGAAGCAATGTTTGTAATTTTGCTGGCAGCACATGTTAATTCCATGTCATTAGAAGCAATGTTTGTAATTTTGCTGGCAGCACATGTTAATTCCATGTCATTAGAAGCAGCAATGTTTGTAATTTTGCTGGCAGCACATGTTAATTCCATGTCATTAGAAGCAATGTTTGTAATTTTGCTGGCAGCACATGTTAATTCCATGTCGTTAGAAGCAGCAATGTTTGTAATTCTGCTGGCAGCACATGTTAATTCCATGTCATTACAAGCAACAATGTTTGTAATTTTGCTGGCAGCACATGTTAATTCCATGTCATTAGAAGCAGCAATGTTTGTAATTTTGCTGGCAGCACATGTTAATTCCATGTCATTTGAAGCAATGTTTGTAATTTTGCTGGCAGCACATGTTAATTCCATGTCATTACAAGCAACAATGTTTGTAATTTTGCTGGCAGCACATGTTAATTCCATGTCATTAGAAGCAGCAATGTTTGTAATTTTGCTGGCAGCACATGTTAATTCCATGTCATTTGAAGCAATGTTTGTAATTTTGCTGGCAGCACATGTTAATTCCATGTCATTAGAAGCAATGTTTGTAATTTTGCTGGCAGCACATGTTAATTCCATGTCATTAGAAGCAGCAATGTTTGTAATTTTGCTGGCAGCACATGTTAATTCCATGTCATTTGAAGCAATGTTTGTAATTTTGCTGGCAGCACATGTTAATTCCATGTCATTACAAGCAACAATGTTTGTAATTTTGCTGGCAGCACATGTTAATTCCATGTCATTAGAAGCAGCAATGTTTGTAATTTTGCTGGCAGCACATGTTAATTCCATGTCATTTGAAGCAATGTTTGTAATTTTGCTGGCAGCACATGTTAATTCCATGTCATTAGAAGCAATGTTTGTAATTTTGCTGGCAGCACATGTTAATTCCATGTCATTAGAAGCAGCAATGTTTGTAATTTCACTAGCAGCACATGTTAATTCTCTGTCATTTGAAGCAGCGATGTTTGTAATTTTGCTGGCAGCACATGTTAATTCCATGTCATTAGAAGCAGCAATGTTTGTAATTTTGCTGGCAGCACATGTTAATTCCATGTCATTAGAAGCAGCAATGTTTGTAATTTTGCTGGCAGCACATGTTAATTCCATGTCATTAGAAGCAGCAATGTTTGTAATTTTGCTGGCAGCACATGTTAATTCCATGTCATTAGAAGCAGCAATGTTTGTAATTTTGCTGGCAGCACATGTTAATTCCATGTCATTAGAAGCAGCAATGTTTGTAATTTTGCTGGCAGCACATGTTAATTCCATGTCATTAGAAGCAGCAATGTTTGTAATTTTGCTGGCAGCACATGTCATTTCCATGTCATCATTATCCATCATATCTCCCGTTCCACTATGGTATTGGTTGCAGTTTTCTTCTGAAGATACCCCGGTATCATTAAGAAATTTGACAAGAAAATCATCACTACTTCCTGAGTCAGAGATATTCATTTCTTCACATGGAGATTCCGGCTGAAATATAATTAAAATTGTTACACTATAAATTTAGAATTTGATAGTTGTTCTAGGGTTACATATTTTTCAGAAAGTCAATATTTTCCATGAAAACAAGAATATAAAATGATAATTAAAAGAGTAAAATGGATATAAAACTATAACTAGCTACTATCTTTTTAAATTTTAAAGTAAAAGCTACAGACTATATACATAATAACTGATAGATTCTTAGCTTATTGCTAATTATTCTCACCTCATGAACATGAATGCTGCAATTCAATCTGAAAATAGGACCAGACAATCATGAAAAATTGCTCTTTCAATCAGTTTATTCAGGACTTAACAGATTAATTTGAACATACTTAATAAATAACCCAATTAGATCAAAAGTTAAATCATTTATTACTAAAAATAAAAAAATATGTTTAATCTTATTTTGATTTCTTGTGAGCAGATGAGACCAAGAAATTAATCAGAAAAATCAGGTAACAATTGCAGTTTTTATGTTTAACATCCAGAATGTCAAAATCAATTGAATAGAACGAAATTTTATAAGCATTAGCTACCTACTAAATACCATATGCTAACCTAAAATAATAGAATTGGGCTTAATTGAAACAAGAATAATATTTTTTAAACAATAATATTAGAAATGCAGGCTACAATTAAATTACCCTATTTTAAGAATTATTATCATCAAATTAATAATTATAATAATAAATTCACTCCTTTTTATCCAATTGTTCTGTTCACTCACCCACTTTCAAGGGCTGTCAAACCACCTGAAGAGTCACTCGAAGTAGAGGCAAGAGTGACAGCATATGTAGAGTGAAGTTCTTTGCCTTCGTGATTCAGAAACTCCCTGATGAAGAAATAACAAGTCTGAGTCAATATGATGTTCCAATCAAGTTTGAAAATAACATTTCATTGCATTTATTTAGTTACATATTTACTGAGAATTTTAGAAACACATATTATCAAACTGGAACTTAATGATAGGAGAAAACCAAATTTTTTAATGATGCCTATAAGATTTAGGGTTCTAGGACAATTCGCCGCAGAACAACTCGCTGCGGTTAATTCGCCGCTTGATTTATGTTTTGCCAGTGTATACATCATTTTCATATATTCAAAAATATTATAAATTTGAAGAATGATATTTTTCTACATATACGCTCAAAAATGACGTAAAACAGTAGTTGACAAATTTCATTATTTCAATTAATTTGTTTCACTTGTTATATCTGTGAGAATATATCAAGCAGCAAAAAATATTAGACCTATTAATATAAATTTAGAAGCATTTAACGTCTGCTTTGAAAGGAATTTAATTACAAGGGACAGGAAAAAGAAATCAGAGTGACTCTTTGAACAAAGGCACCAACCAACAGTCCGTTACAATGTTCATGAATGCTGAAAAGCTACTCCGTGAATGCAGTTACTTACCAAGTAATGATATGAAAAGGAACACAAGCACCGGTGACTGCACTCACAAATAGAAGAGGAAAATGAAGAGGTGATAGTTAATGTACCCTATTAGCCTACCTAACACAAAAATCTAAGACTTCGTATTTAAATATCCTTTATTTGCACTAATGTACTATTTTCAAACTAAAGTAATTTTTATAAGTCATTAAACATATTAAGAAGACACCTGAACTTGTTTTCTTTCCAACAGCAAATTATTTTTAGTAAAATACTTTCAAATAGAATGACAACAATTTTATTGTTAATTTACAACACAAACAATGTTTATATAATAGTTAAAAAAACATTATATTTAACTTTTGAAATGAAAAAGAAAACATTTTCAAATACTACTAAGAAAATTGGATAATTAATTTACATCACACAGCTTATATTTAATATATTTTTTAAAAATAAATGGTGTAAACGGCGGTAAATCATAAATCACACGGAGAGTTGTTTTGGCGGCGAATTGTCCTCACGGCGAATTTTCTGGTCACCAAGATTTATATTCTATCCAAATAACAGATTTCTGATTATTATATGTATTTTTTTTTTATCTGGCTACATATTTAGCTAACTAATGGTAGCTTACCAAGTACCATATTGATTTATTCATAATTTCCCAAGTTACATTGTACTCAGTAGTGTTCATCTGTAGACTGAAACTTACATAAAAAAGGTTTTATTGAAACACTAACACACTAGAGGCACTACAACTAAATGGGGGAGGGGGGGGGGGGGGGCTCAAAGGGGGATTTACATCTTTAGCTATTATTCAAGTATTTATTAATCTATTGTTAAATGTGAATTTTCCACCTAGAAATGAATAAAAATCATTGAGATTTCACTCTACAAGAAAATCAAAAACAGTTCCAGAATCTGTGAAAGATTTTCCTAACAATGTGATGAAGAGATATGCAAAATATTTACAATCTCTTTTTTTTTGTCACAGTTAAAAACAGATTTTTTTCAATTTTAGTTAGTCATCAAAAATAGCTTATGATAAGAAAATAAGAAGGAAAATAAAAAATCTATGTTCATCCCATTGTTAGAAATCTTCCAAGGGTCCTAAAATTGTAATAGTTTTTGTTTTAGCATATAACCTCATTAATTTTTATTCTTTTGAAATTTAAGGTTTTTTATAAATCTCAATTTTCTCAAAAATGAATGCCAAAATCCAAAATGACAAACAAAATGTATATATTTTCCAAAATTTCAGAACAATCTGACTACAAATAAAAGTTTTCTGAAATTGAGACTACCTTAAATTTATTAATTTTAAAATGCCAAATAAAGTTTGCATTTTCAGATATTTGTCTAGTAACAACCTAAGTCCAGAACCTGAAAAAGGCCTGTATTTTTGTTAGTTGGTACAGGCTGTTACATATACCTAATATAGGAATAATAGTTTTATGGATCAGAATCGTCATTAGATTTAGGAACCTTGAAAAATCTCGAATATTCTGATAAACACGTTTACTGTGAAGGGACCCACCGGAGGGTCCTCTTAACTTTTACTGTGTTGGGAAGGGACACCATTGATGAGTTCCCAGTTTTTCTAATATGCAAAATAAATAATCAATCACATGTGATGGGACCTACGGATAGTCACCATTTTGTTTTAAATTGTATCAAGCGGCGAGATGAGAAAACACAACACAACCTCTTTAGACGACAGATACAGAGGCACTGACGTTAATTCATATATATGAAATGATTGGCATCGCTGTGGAAGCATAACCATACATTTGGCAATCGCATTGGGAGCATAATTTTGCATTTTGAAATCACAGGAAAGGCGTTAATTATCCCATTGCTCTGACTGCAAATACTCACTTGACATGTTTACTACTAGCAAATGAAACTCGTTTTGATTTTCTTCTTTCTTTGTCTTCAGGATGAAAATAAGGTAGATTTTCAGTTTCCTCCCTAATCATCTGAAAATTAGAGATTGTTTTTTATGGTACAAAATCATCAGAAAAAAACAAGACTCATAATTAAAACAAACTGATTCAAACACATAATATTAGATCAATATATTGATAGAATGTTATTATACAATAGCATGTTACATCTGATTACAAGTAGAAACTCACTAACGAAGGCCGTCCGGATTTTTCTGGCATATCACTAAATCTGTGTCTGCAATGAAAAAAGTTATATATTATGGTAAAGTAAATTGAACAAAAAAATGGAATAATTATCATAATTGATACTGTAAAAAGAAAAAGTAACAAAACTAATGAATTAAATAATAAAGAATAAGAGGCTTAAGACGACTCAGCATCAACTTCTAATTTTGAAATTGTCGAGTGTCACAGTTCTGTATTTCTGACCTCTCTAAAATAACTTATATAGCTCTCCAAAAATCAATAGGAAATTATCAAATCAATTAATTTTTGAAAATAAAGAGAAATAGGCCTTGTCTGGAAAATAGGAGCAAGTAAGAATATGATAAATTAGATAATAGATAGTCTAAGATAGATTTTAACAATGTACTATCTGGGTAACTTACCTCTTTCCATTGTCTCTTTCATCCATATTTGATTCTTAGTTGTTTTAGACTGTAGAGAGAAATATTTGTTGTATTAATATAGTCACACTTTGTTATTTGCATTTAGCTAATGTATTTTACCAACACAGCAGAATTGTCTTATGATAACATTTCCTGGTTCTAGCTATGACTCATGTTGTATACCTAATTGTTTCCTGTTTATCATTATATAAAAGAATGTGTAAATCTCTTTAGTTGTCAGTTGTCTGCAGTGAATTGCAGAGAGATCACCTATATTAATCACTTATAATAAACTTATACTTTTAACTAGTAATAACCACTGTTCATTTAACCTATGTTTTATCGATATTAATAACATGTTGCATTGAACACTATATAAGTGAAGTGGAGCAGACTTCATCAATCAAATTAGCTAGACATGTTTTTAGTCACCACACTACTAATTAAGTACAGGTACAGTGCAGTAACTATTTTTATTCCAGGTTTGTACTGGTATGTAACACTGTGTGGCTGTCCAATACAGTTACATTTGAGACTCAAAACTTCCTGTTCTAAAGTTAATGTAACTTTGAGAGCTACTGGGCCATATGAGCTCCCAGTCTATATTTGATGCACAAAATCCCACTGACTTTTCAAGAAGCTGAAAAATCCACGAACATTTTTACAATTAATCCACCAAAAATTAATGGTAACATAGGAACAAATAGCTAAAAATCCACCGACTTTGCTAGAATATTATTTTCAGAGAAAAAATTCTACCGACAAGTCAGTGGAATTTACTAAAAACTAAACTTTATATATTTTGTATAGATTATTATGTTGTTTGTAGTTATGAAAATAGTCTCATAAGTCATAACCTTGTGTTATCATTTTTTTCAACATATTAAGTTATTAACATTTAAAATAAATTAACAATTCTTCAATTACCATGTTTCTAACTTCAAAATTTATCATAGAAAACTGTAATAATTATAATTTTATAGGTTAAAAAGTAACTATTGTAAACTTTCAGTCTGAGGTTTAAATATAAACTATCAATAAGATGTATTAGAAGCATGCTGCTATAATTTTTCATTACCTGGGTTTACATGCAATTAGTGGAGAGAATTTTAAGACTTAATCATTTATTATCCATTTTAGAGAGAAATTTGAGAATCTTTGGAGACAAATTGAACCCAGCCTCAAAAATTAAATAGCTGGATATTAATTGTGCATGCTTTTCTCAGTCTGTTAAATCTACTAGGCTAACAGATGAATTTTAAAGGCTAAATGAGGCAGATTATACATTCCCATTAATCTAATACTGTATTTTAAAGTCTGCAGAACTCCAACAGACTCAAGAGTAATTAATTCACTAGAGGAGACCTACTTTTCCAGAATGGACTGAGCGCCACTCGCTTTTAGATACTGTTCAATTAATTAGCTTCCATTTCAAATGGTCAAAACTCAGTCCTCAGATATATCATAGGCCAGTTTGTATTTGGTGCACTGAAGTGAACTCCTCAGACTTTTTCAAAAATCTGAGAAATATCTGCTAACATTTTTCATCAATTTGTCTAGTCCTCGAACTCCTCCCCAGTCTGTAGAAACTGGTAAAGTGTTTGTGAGATCTCATAGATATCTCTTATTCTGTTTATAGCAAAATTAATGTAAATATAATTATATAGGAATTAATTCAAAATTGTTCAGAGAGAATATCCCAAATATCCCATGTTTCCAGTCTGCAGAAACTTGTGAAGTGTTCGTAGAGATCTCTTATTCTGTTTGTAGCAAAATTATTGTAACTATAGGGATTAATTCAGATGAGTTCGTAGCAAAAAATAATGTAAATATAGGAATTAATTCAAAATTGTTCGGAAAGAATATCCTAAATATCTCCCTCATTCTACATACTGGCCATGTTTCAAAATATGGACAAGGTCAACAGTATACTGGCGACTTTTGAGGGTTGAAATAAGTTTGGAAACCTGTAAATAGCAAGTAAATCTACCAGACTGTATTTCAATGGTAAATTTCACTGACCTATTATCAAAAAGTGTTTGTGTAAGTGCAACAGACTAGCAGCACTGACCAGCACAGTCGCACGGCAGACTTGTGGTCAGTCTTTCATAAATTTCAGGAGTCTGCAGAGGTCAATTAGATAACATAGATGTTGGAAACAACATAATAATTACTTTATTTGGTATATATTATGTTTTACAGATAAAGAATCAGGTAAAAAAGCAAAAAATACATGCATTAATGAAAAAAAAAAAAAAAAAAACATATTTTGTGAAAAAAAAACTGAAAAAAAAATTCAGTGAAAAAAATAAAGTTTTTTCATGCAGAAAAAAATGCTGTTAAAAACAAACATTCTTTTTCTAACACTAGCTACAAAACCAATTATAGTCAACCTTGTTGTTTACAAAAGGCATGTTGTTGTGATGACGTGACTATGACGTCCAGTCTGTATTTGGTGCACAAACTTCCACTGACTTTTTGAAAAAGCTGAGAAAATCCACAATAAATTTCCAGTAATTTGGCTGATCCACCAACATTTTGCACATTTTTCCACCGAAAATTAATGGTAACAAGTCTGGTATAATGACGTCATGTACACTAAACGACTTAATTGTCACTGCTATTTTCTATCCTGAGTAGTATATACTTTACATAGAGACGCACAATGCAACAAAATAAATATAAGATTTGCCTGATTTGGAAGTTGTGGTCACATGAAACATATTTTTTTAGAAAAAAGGTAACCTACAAAGGTAATTTAAGGTATAAGTGCACGCCTGGAGTATTTAAGTTATTCAAAAATTGCCCGTCTTTATTGAATGATATCTTATATCAGAGCGCACGCATTCAATATTTGAAAGCATAATTGGGGTTCTGCGCCCAGCATGAAAGAATAATAGGTATTTTGACCTCTCCAGCCACACCAACAACTTTTCTTTCAATTACTCATGATACCAATTAGAATAGAAGTTAAATAATAATTATTATATTTTCATTTCTGATGTGTATGAAAATGTTGAACCAATTAATAACTTGGATCAAACTTGGTAGATATGTACCGGGGTACCCTACTACCAAATATATTTCATGGAGCATAAAATTGCTGTTGGTTCAATGTAACACAATAATTATAGAAATATAAGTATAAGCCACTATAATAGGCTTATATATTGTACTCTAACTCTAAAAAACAAATTTATTATAGAAAAAGAGATGCATGATGAAGGAGTGACAATTATATTTCTCTTGTTACTTTTCCTCACTTTAATTACCATTTGGTAATTAAACTGAGTCATAATTCGGTAATTAAAGCGAGGTCTGCCTTTAAATACAATATACTATACATATGACATCACATTTGATACAACCATGCGATATAACTGTTGTAATAAAAATAATTAGGTATTTAATATAATTACGATTGATATTAGCACATATATTTGTTGATTGTATAATTAATGTTGCATAATTGCTGAATATATAGTTAAGTATGAAATATATATGTAGTGGAATAGCTATGATCACTACAGTTTTTACTAGTTAGATTAATTATGATGTAGGTAAATTCTTTTATTGTGAAATTTTGAATTAATTTCAAAAGAAGCAGCTTCAAGGTAGAAAATTAGAGTAACTATTTAAGCTACCTATAAAATTTGTTAACTATTGCATCATTTTACCTGCCTAATTAAGAACTATGGTACCTAACTATATAGAGAAATTTGTAGGTATTGAAAATATAGAACTCAATAATACCTACTATAATGCAGAATCATGGTGTCTATTTCAGACGTTGGGTAGCGATTACAAGCAAGCAGAAATTAGTATAAAATGGTTAAATATGATACCATTTGGACCAAATATATACCTAAATTACATAACTAGGGTTATTTCTCAATAAAATTATAATACATAATCACACTGAAATTACTTAAGTCTCTCCTTAAAGTATTTTCTATGAAATATCTTACAAAAAAAAAACTAATTTCAGTAAATACTCTTGTAAAATGTTTGTCTATGACTCTATGTATCATATGTTTTTAAACGATTACGGGACGAATCAAGTGTAAAATGGTTAAATATAATAAATATGATATCATTTAGACCATACCTATATCAACTATTTGTATAACTAATTTACATAAATATGAATATTTCTCAATAAAACAACTCCGTTCCGGTAATTCATGTCCCGTTCCAGTAATTCATGTCCCGTTCCGGTAATTGTATGAACCATCATTTTTTGAAGATTAAAAGATTTCAAGCCAAAATTAACATGGGAACAAAACATAGGAATTAATTTAAAATTTTAAACAATAGGCCCAATTAGACATATCTGAGTTTTGACCTTTTGAAATCTAAGCCAATTAATTGGCTTTAATGAGTTTAACTGACATACTCTGTAACATGGCACAAGGTCCACAGACTTCACACCAATCTGCAAAATAGTAAAATATGGGGTTGGGATATTTTCAACATTTTCCCTTTAAAGACCAAACAATCCTTAATTTTCTCAAAAGAAGAACATAACCCCAAATAGAGGTGTTGTAGGAGAACATTTACAAAATCCCGCAGTCTGGGCAGTGCCGCAGTATACCACTCTTTAATTAGACATTAGTCTGTTCCTAGGAGTGTGTTCCATTGGCAGTATAATAGTATGTTGTTGTACCTACTGCAATGCAAGCTGTATTTAGGTAGGTAGTAGACAGACATAGGTACCTAATAAAAAAGTATCTATTTTACTATTTAATAAGGAGAAAAACCATATATGTAGTGAACATCTTAATAATGATTATATTAATAGAAGCATATTGACAATTTAGCGCCAAATTCGGCAACCTTTTCCATTAACAAAATTTTAAATTTTTGAATTGTGAACTCGAATGTTTACAAAACAGTATCTGTCATAACAGAGCAACCTGATAAATCAAAACAAGAAAATTTGTCCACGAGAAATTTATACCTAGTAACTATCTTTAGAACAAAAATTTATATTGCATTTGTAATGCATAGAGAGAAGTATGTAAAAAATATTCAATTTCTATATAAAGATATTGCTATTTTTGAAGTTAATAACAGGAAGAAATTATTAATCGAGCAACATTTGCAGCCACAATTTACAACCACTATATGTTTCAGTTTTTGACAATTAAAGGTCCTCTCCAGGCTCCGGAGAAAAATGAGTTTATTACATAATATTTTAAAACTAAGGTTTACGACAATTATCCCGCAAACCACATACAATTCGGTTCAGTATATATTTTATAATTTGCTTTTAAAGTTTTTTAATACTCTTTGAGCAACAATCGAGCGAATCTCCAATTAACCTGACGCTGAGAAAGAAGATTGTACAGTCTTTGTTTTGATTTCAAATTTGGATTTTTATAAAAACAATGCGTTTTTGGCCTTCTTATAAGATATTGATTGTTTCTTAAAAAGTATATAAACGTTTCTATTATAAGTTTATCCAAATTTAAACCTTTAAACGAATAATAAATAACCCAGCAAACATGAATGTATCTATTCGATGTCTAAACGACTCTGTTTAACCTCTCTTCCGACCTGTATCGAATACCAGTAACAAATTAGACATGGTGACATCAAGTAGACATCAATCCGATATCCGTTTGCACCACTAAACCGCATCATATCAAGTATATTTGGCATCGAAGCGATACCGTTATAACAGCGTTGAATAGAAAGATAAATTACGACATCCAACATACATAGGGATTCTGCATCGAACAGACGCCTTATTATATATCTAATATGCTTCGAAACGATATCCACTTGCATCCAATAAATGAATAAATAAATTAATTAATTAAAATTGAAAACTCTTACTTCAATGATATAAAGTACTGTACGTTTAGATGCAAAGTCACTATTAAAGTTTTATTGGCCAGTAAGTTTTTTCTATATCTGATAGCTCTCTTTATTCTTTGCCCACCCTATATCACAAACACTTGTATTAGCTGTAAATACAGGATGATTTGTGTAACGGAGTGGTAATTCTATGTTTGGGTCAGGCTTGTATATTGTAAAATATACACTGACTTGTCACATTCAGTAAATTTATTTCATGTTTGGTACACATTATTGTGTGCGTGTTCAGATATAATGTCGTGGACTGACATGTATGTGCACATGTGTATGTGTGGACCATTTATTTTAATTCATATTGTTTCATTGGCTGTACACAGAGAAAAAAGTTTACTCATATTTAATGGGTCAACAATTTATGCTTTGAATCATTCATTACGTGAGTTGGTTTGACTACATTCATGTTTTCACGTGTGTCAAAACAACTATGACGTGTGTGTCACCAAACATAGTTAATTCAAATCATTTTATGGATTGAATAAACTTACTATGAGAGTTGGAGTTACATTTTGGGAGTTTGAACATATGTTAAAACAACTAGGACATAGTGTGTTGAAGTAACACACAAAGATTGTCAATTCAATGTATCTGGTGTATGAATTAACTTACTATGAGAGTTGACGCTACTTTTTTAAGTTTAGGTGCGAGTTAAATCAACTATGACATAGTGTGTTATAGTAACCCACAAAGACTGTTAATCCAAAGTATTCTGCAGTGTATGAATTAACTTACTATGAGAGTTGGCGCTACTTTTTTATAAGTTTAGGTAAGAGTTAAAACAACTATGACATAGTGTGATAATGTAACCCACAAAGACTGCTAATCTTATTTATCTGGTGTATAAATTAACTTACTATGAGAGTTAGTGCTACTTTTTTTTAAAGTTTAGATGTGAGTTCAATCAAATGAGTAAGTGGCAACTTATGCTTTCCTCAAAGCTAATTTATTCGCATAACACTTTTCAGTTCAAATCTTGTTTCAAGTGTGTTACGTGTTGAATGTGAACGCTCTTCAATACCATTTTAGTTCAAGTGCAAACAATAGCGTTATATGCATTAAATAGTATTATCGCTGCCGATCGATTATTAATTATTAAATAATTCCATTAATAAATTGATAAATGTCTGCCTAAATATTCTAAAATATTGGTGATTGATAGTTTGGTGGCTATATATAGGATCTGATTATCAGTATATAACTTTTATAATAATAAATTTTGATTACTGCCTTCCAGTTTGTAAACTGATATCCAAACCAATTTTCCTAGATTATTATATGTTTATTTAAGCATCATACCTAACAAGCTGTTTTTTTTTCAGTGTCAATACCTTCTACATAGGCTAGGCAGTTACTGCGCTGTCCTCAGAATAGGGTAAGTTCCAAATTATCAGGCGATTTCAAATTTTCGGTCACGTATGAAATATAGTATATAGCTACCTAATAGCTAATTAAAATAAAAGTTAATTTAATATAGTTTTTCTTACGCGACGAAAATGTGGAGCCGTCCGATATTTCGGAACTTATCCTAGTATCGTAAAGTGGTCTGATAATCTATATATTTTAAAACTAGTTGGTGTACCTATAGGTAGGGTTACACAGCCAAATTCGGTTCTTTAATTTCTAATTGTGACCCTATTAAGAGAGTCTCAAAATCATTCTGAAATTAGTTTAGCTATATACTGAATTGTTGAACATCATAATTTATGATAGGTTCTATTCATTTCACGAGTGCCTTGAAGTCATGATGGTTATTAATGTTTCTGAGATAAGAGACCGCAGTTAGTTAAAGTGCCGCAATTTACCTACTTCACCCTAGTTTTCTATGACTGGGAGAACTCCATCCAGGGAGATAGTTGGAGGAGAACACCGTCCAGAGATTTAGCAGGGTGAGAACACTCCAACCAGAGGTGAGCCTTTTGATATATTATACTTTCTTGGTATTTAATTAAAGTCTACATTATGAGTGTATAATGAACAAAATTATGAGGATTAGCTAGAAAAATCCATTGCATTTATTAGAGCTAAATTTATACTGCATCTGAAGATTTAGGGGTACGGTCAAGATCCCCCCCGGTCATGAGCCCCCCCGGTCATGAGCCCCCCCGGTCATGAGCCCCTCTAGGTCATGAGCCCCTCTAGGTCATAAGCCCCCCGGTCACGAGCCCCCCTCCATGTTTTTTTAATCCTTATTTACCTAGTTAAACAAATGAAGAACTACTTAGATAGAAATAACTGAGAGTTGCTAATGTAGTTTGTTGTATCCGCTAGATTGTTGTACTGCACACTTCATGATTGTTTAATGACCTGGCAGGGGGGTTCGGGGGGCGGCACGCCCCCCGATATACATATATTTTATGTCTAATCAGTAATGAACTACAAAAGTGTCAATAAGGATTAAATAATATAGGTAAATAAGGATTTAAAAACAGGGGGGCTCGTGACCGGGGGGGTTCATGACCGGGGGGGTTCATGACCGGGGGGGCTCTTGACCGGGAGGGCTTATGACCTAGGGGGGCTCATGACCGGGGGGGCTCTTGACCGGGGGGGCTCTTGACTTGGGGGGCTCATGACCGGGGGGGCTTATGACCTACACCCGAAGATTTATAATTAGTTTAACATTTTATATAAATAATTTACCTATATGAAAGAATTCTCAGTTAAATAATTCTTTTCATTTCTTTATTAATATATGGTTTTCTATATTTTCTGAATCTACTTTCAGATCTTGATGAAGAATTGATGAAGTAGATCAACGTCATCAACTATCGAAGTCCTCTTCAATTCCTTTGAATGGTTCAGGAACAATTATGCTAGGTCAAAGTAAGTATTTGAAAATATTAGATGATTTTTAAATATGTATTTTTCAATATGATTAGCTCTTACTTTTTCATATGCTTTTAGGGATTCCAGACATGAAAAGAATATCGAAGCTGTCGCTATCTCATCACAAAAGGAAAAAGAGTAGGTGATGTTATTGATAAGGTATATGAACGATACTGTGAATTTCTATTCAATATATATTAATATACGAATCTCTTATTTCAGGAATTGGCAACCTTTAGTCGTGAAAGAAAGTGACGAGAATTCAAATTGTACTTCTAAATAATAAATCTAAAACTTAAATGTTTATATTTCGTTTTCAATTTGACCTTGGTAATTCTATTAGCATATTTCAATATCAGTGCCTATTAGTAAGATGAATTGCACTAAAATATGGTTTAGAAGATAAAGGCTTTATCATTAATTTGTTATTGATTAAGTTATAGTATCATTGCAGCATATCAAAGATTTATCAACTTTTGTAATCTAACCTGGTTAATTAATTTATCTAGCCTACCTATTTATCACTACGTAAAGTTATTTACGTCATCTAACTACTTATTTAAAAACTGACCTGATGAAGTTACTTATTCAATCTAATCTATTAATTTATAACTAATAACCATATATCAATTCATCGGATCGAAAACATTTCAAAAAGCAAGGATAGGTCTAGGTGATCAATTATTTTTTAAAATTAAAATAGTATGCATATCACAGAAGCAAAAGTAGAAAATAAATGTGAACATGTTAGATTTGGTCCTAGAAAATAAATAGTCTAATCTAATTGATACCGGGACCTAACTCGAGATTATAATTTAATAGAGTAAATATAGTGACTGAAAAAGTCTTGTAAAAAGTCTGGCTACTGCTAACCAGACCGATATTTCAACCTACACTATAATAGTTGATATACATTTACTTAGTTTACAAGTAGTTGATATAACCAACACGAGAAGATGATATAACCTACACGAGTAGTTGATATAACCAACACGAGTAGTTGATATAACCTAACCGAGTAGTTGATATAACCTACACGAGTAGTTGATATCACCTATACGAGTAGTTAATGTAACCTACACGAGTAGTCGGTATAACCTACACGAGTAGTTGGTATAACCTACACAAGCAGTTGGTATAACCTACACGATTAGTTGATATAACCAACACGAGTAGTTGATATAACCTAACCGAGTAGTTGATATAACCTACATGAGTAGTTGATATCACCTATACGAGTAGTTAATGTAACCTATACACGAGTAGTTGGTATAACCTACACGAGTAGTTGGTATAACCTACACGAGTAGTTGGTATAACCTACACGAGTAGTTGGTATAACACATAGGAGTGATTGGAGAAACATACACAAGTAGTTGATCTAACCTTGTTCTGTAGTTGTTTTAACCATTACATATAATTGGTTCAACCATCACGAGCAGTTTTGACTATCACAGGTAGTTGTTGTGACCATCTGGAATTAAAAATAATCAACTCACATATGTGTTATTTCAACCAACGTCAATTTAACTCATATTATATAGTACCTGCAACTCACCACGTAGGTAGGCGCACAGATAAACCATAAAATTTAGTCAAAACAAATCAAATATGATTTGATTCAACTAATCCTTTCTCTGTGTGTAGGAGTGATGTTATATAATTATGTATGTGTGCTAGATGGATGGCTTCTGGATTATTATGCTTCTATTAGTTGGCATGCCTCTAGGTGATAACGTTAGTATTGACCCAGATCGAAATTATTTTAATGAAACATTGCTAAGTGGGAGTAATCTTGAGGGTTGTATAAACATTGAAGATTTAAATGAGAATCTGGGTTATGCTGTAAACTCAAATGGTAATTTATTCATCTTGTCACTGAATATTAGGAGTTTCTATAAACACCAAAATGAACTAGTAGCCTTATTGAATTCACTTGCTCGTGAGCTTGATATCCTTATTTTGACTGAAACGTGGCTCACTATTTTAAATAGGGATGACTGTATTATTGATGGTTATGAAGGATTCCATTTTTTCAGGGAAGATATGAGAAGTGGCGGTGTTTCTGTGTTTTATAGAGCTTCTTTGAACGTTGAATTGTTTAGTGGTTCATCATTATGTAATAATATTATTAAGACTTGTACAGTTAAGCTTAAGATAGGGAGCGTTACCTTAAATATTGTTGGAATTTATCGTCCCCATTCGGGGACTATAGAAGAATTTGCAATTGCTTTAGCTGCAATCTTGAATGAGCTAAAATCTAGAAATCCGGGAAAATTATGTTTGATAGGAGATTTTAATATAGACTTATTAAATGAGCAGAGTGAGTCTGTTGGAATGTTTGTGAGTAGTCTGCGAGCTTGTCATCTAATACCATTAATAAGAAGTCCTACGAGGTTCCCCCATGATTTAAATGTTGGAAGACCAACTTTAATTGATCACATCTGGGTTTGTGTATTAGATTTAGACATAACTAATCATTGCCCTCTTTTCCTTTTAATCGTAGTACCAAGGAAGGATCAAAACAAGATACGTACTGAATTTAGAGATCAATCTAACTCTAATTTAGAAGCGTTTATTCTGGAAGTTAGTGACACTGTATGGCCATTTGATGAGCTTGAAAATCTTGATGGGAAGGTGAGATACTTTACTGATACTCTCAATGAAATTTATTGTAAGCACTGTCCAGTGAAAGTAAAATATTTATCTCAAAAGAGGATTAATAAACCTTGGCTAACTAACGAAATCCTAGCACTGGTTAAACAGAAATCTAAATATTTCAAAATGTATAGGCAGGGGTTAATCTCAAAAGAACTGAATAATAGTTATAAAAATGAACTGAATTCTAAAATAAGACGAGCTAAACGAAATTTTTATCATGACTATTTTCTAAAATACAAATCTGATGTAAAGAAGTATTGGACCGGTATAAAGTCACTTATTGGTAGAGGAAATTATAACAAAACGAATATTGATAAAATTAATATAAACAATAATATTGAAACTAATCATGAAAATATTGCTAATGCATTTAACTCTTATTTTTCAACGGTCGCTCACAAGTTACATGATGAGCTACCAACCCCGGATGACATTCCAGTCACTTCCTTGATCATTCCTCTTGTAAATCTATTTACTTAGATCCTGTGTCTGTAGCTGAGTGTGAAGGTATCATTTCTAAGCTTAAAAACTCGTCTTATGGAAGAAATTGTATCTTGGTTAGACTAATAAAGCGTATTGTTAATTATGTATCTCTTCATATAGCTAGACTAATAAATGAATCCTTTAATAGCGGTGTATTTCCGGATGTCTTGAAAATTGCTGTAATTACTCCCGTATTTAAGTCGAACTATAGACCTATTTCAGTACTCCCGTTACTCACAAAAATTTTTGAGAAATGCATGTCACACAGATTATCAAAATTCATGAATAAATATTCAATTTTATCAGCTGACCAGTTTGGTTTTCAGAAAAATAAATCTACTTCTGATGCAATATGCTCCCTGACTGATTATCTATATGAGGTTCTTAATAATAAAAAAACATAGTATTGCTCATTTTTTGGATCTATCCAAGGCATATGACACGGTGGACCATAAAATGTTGTTGGATAAATTACAATGCTGTGGAATTAGGGGAACAGCTTTGAACTGGTTTTCCAGTTACCTATCGAATAGAAATTGTGTTGTCAAGATAGATAATTCTATATCTAGTAGGTCTGTGATGAATGTTTCTATCCCCCAGGGATCGGTATTAGGATGTATTTTATTTTTGCTATATATTAACGACCTACCTAGAGTATTCAATAAAGTCAAATCAATTCTGTTTGCGGATGACTCCACCCTGATTATGTCTGGGAGAAATTTTGATTTGTTGGTGGCTGAATTTAACACTGAACTAGAAAAAACACATAAATGGTTAATCAAAAACAAGTTAACTCTCAATACTAGCAAATCAGTCGTTATGGTTCTTTTCTAATAGATCGCAAAATGTTGACTATCATAAGAAAATTGAGATTGGACAAGATAGTTTGGCTTACTCGGCAGAAACCAAGTATTTAGGAGTCATCATTGATGTATCTTTATCCTTCAAAAGCCATATAAATTTTGTTTCTAAAATAAATATCTAAAAATGTAGGGATATTGTATAGATTGAGTGACTTTTTACCGGAAGATGTATTGAAGCGTCTTTACTATGCATTTATATATCCTTATTTGACTTAATGTAACCTTGTATGGGGTAGTGCAGCTTCTCTTCACCTTAATAAATTATTATTGCTTCAGAAGAAGGTAGTTCGTATAATTACGAGTAGTTAATTTTTGGAACACTTTGATCCTCTGTTTATACGCTTGGAAATCCTGAAGGTTGGAGTTGTTCATAGGTACTTGGGCTGCCTCTATCTCCGCAAAAATAATAATAAATTTCATCTCGCAAATCATGAGCACAATACTAGAAATAGAAACCATTACATTATCCCTAGTTTCCAAAGATTGTCTTCTTCGCAAATATCTATTTCACATATTGTTCCACAGCTCTATAACAGCCTTCCATCCCACTTAAAAGAAATTAATAAAATAAATAGTTTTTCAAAACAACTCAAATCATACCTGTTGAATGACTCCAATGTTCAGTAAATGTGCCTCATTGTTGTAATGTGTAGTATGATTGGTGATAGCAGTGCATTGAATTTGTAATTTGTTCTTAACTTTTTGCCTAAAAGACCAATTTGGTCTAATATAGGCTTGATTTTAATTTTGACATATATTTGATTTTAATGTGTTGTTCATTATGTGTATATGTTCAAAAATTTATTTCAATAAAATTATCATTATCATCATATCAATTTGATTAATGTTACATAATGTTATATATAAATTAAATGGGAAGAAATGAAGTGATGTTTCCGGGTTTCGATCGTGGGTCCATCCGTCCTCCTGCCAGTACCTCTGTCACGTTGCCACCGTGGATGCATTTTCCTTAAAAAAAATTTGATATTAACGGACCCGGAGATACTTAAAGAAATTTTAAAGTGAATAGAACAATATAGGCAAGCACCGCTTTTATAACCAAAATCACAACTTATTCTTATAACAAATAGTAATGAGTTGGTCAAATTTTTATATAATTGTAACTCTTTAAAAATTTCATTCTCTTTGAGTTCAAATTAAAGAAAATGTTTTGAGGCCGCAACTTAGAATACAGATGAAAGCACTATGATGAAAGTTCAAAGTAATGAATGCATTAATTATAATTTGACCATAGATAAACTCTCACTCAGTAAATATAGGTCATAATAGTTGAGTAATTAGTTTGATATTTTTGACTTATATAATTGTGTTTCATTGAACAATCAGGAATTTTGTGCTCTGTGAAATATTTTTAGTAATAGGGTATATGTTCCAAGTTATTAATAGGGTCTATATTTTCGAACACGTGATAAAGGAATATATGATCATTATTATTTAACTACTATTTAATTAGTAACATAATAGCTGAAGGTATGATACCAATTGAAATAAAAGTTAAATAATGATTATTATACATATATACATAGATTTATTGAGTCCGATTACCACTCTAAGTTCAATTATCTATAATGTGAATCACTGAATTTTAATCTTCTCATTTGCAGCTTTTGACACTAGATGAAAGTTTATGTAATGATTTTTATTTCTAAACTTGTATTTTACGTACATACTGGTATCATGGATACCAATTTAAGTAAGAATTGAATAATGATAATTATTATATTTATTTATTACATATTCGAAAATGTGGAACCGTCCGATAACACAGAATTTACTCTATAATGGAACAAGTTAAATAGCCCATCAACTTTTAATTATTTACTTTTAGTAGAGGTTTAACGTCTGCTTCGGAACCAAAGGCCATGTCGCTGACGTCAAAAGGAAATGAAATACAAGGGACTGGAAGAAGCAGTCAGTAAGGAAAGTGGCTCCATTGACAAAGTCATGAATCTCATGGATGCTGAAAAGCTACTCCGTGAATGCTGTCACTTACCGAGGAATGTGACAAAAGTGGTCACAAGCACCGGTGGCTGCACTCAAGGATGGAAGAGGGAAATGAAGAGGTGATAGTAAATGAAGTCTACGAGCTTACCTAATACAAAATCTAAGACCTCGTAATTGTATAGCATAACCCTATAGCGCTATCCTCTAAGACTGCATGGACAGTTAAAAACATGATAAACATGGTATACATAAAATAGACAATACATAATCCAAATTACAACAGTTTGGGACCCAAGGGACGCCACCCCACTTTTCTATTCACCAAAGACAGCTTCAGGAACCCCTCAGGACTTATTTACAGGGTGGGGCGTAAGTTTGGAAGCAATTTTTCAAACATTAATATAATTCTTAAAAATAAGTTCCTAAGTAGTTGATAGGGTTTGAACTATAGTAGAGACACTACATTATGATGTGGCAGTGTTATTTTTTGCAAAAATTTAGTCAATTCAAAAATGTCAGACAAAAGAGAAGCCATTATTGCTCTACACCGTGCCGGGAAGTCAGATTCCGTCATTTCAAAGACTCTCTCAATAGCGAGATCGACTGTTTGGAAGTGTGTGAAGCGTTTTAATGAGAGAGGAGACTTGACTGATCGTCCAAGAAGTGGTAGACCACGCTCACAACGCACCAAACAACTGATAAAATGTGCCCGAGAGAAGATCAGGAGGAACCCGAAAAGGTCAATACGATTGTTAGCCAAAACAGCTAATGTGAGTCCCAGAACAATGAGAAGAGTTGTCAAAGAAGACCTAAAGATGTCCTCTTTCACCCTTCAAAAGAGACAGACTCTGACAGAAGCTGTAAAGAAAAAAAAATTGGAGAGAAGCAAAGCACTTCTGAGAGAATTGAAGTCAGGCACGGCTGGTGAAATTGTTTGGTCTGACGAAAAAAATTTCACAGTGGAAACGGCTCACAACCGGAGGAATGACAGAATAATTGGTAAAAGTGCAAATGACATCCCATACAACCAAAAAACTGTCCACAGAACCATGAAACCTGCTTCAGTAATGATCTGGGCCGCCGTTTCAGAAACTTGGAGATCTCCTTTAATTTTTGTGGAACAAGGCGCCAAAATCAATGCTAAATGTTATATTGAGAATATTTTGACGCCAATATTGGAGTCAGCTAAGGATCACTTCGGTAATGACACTCTATGGACATTTCATCAAGACGGTGCGACTTCACATACTGCAAATGTCACTCAAAACTGGTGCCATGACCATCTTCCACGGTTTTGGTCCAAAGAAATGTGGCCTTCCTGCTCCCCAGATGTTAATCCTATGGAATTTTTGGTATGGTCCATTCTTGAATCAAAGGCCTGTGGTAAATTCCATCGCAGTGTGGATGATTTAAAGCGTTCGCTCCAGAGATTTTGGGAGGAAATTTAACAAGAACAGTTGTGTGCCGCAGTAGAAGCAGTTCGGAGGAGATTTGAGGCTGTTATTAAAAACAAGGGGGGACATTTTGAATAAATTTATGATTTTTGAATTCTTAAAACACTTATGTAATAATACATAACTGTAAATTATTAAATATATTTTTCGTTGGATTATAATATACACTTTCATTTGCTTCCAAACTTACGCCCCACCCTGTACAATAAGCAGTTTAGAATAGATTCATCACTTGAATTGTTATCCATTTCGTTTTCACGGTACTGGAGGAACACTGTTCAACAACCGATGTTCCAGTATCGCTTACTTTTCGTTGATCCAGTTCACAATCGCATGCACTAGCGTGTCAATGCTCGATCGTACCTTTACAACTGCCGTAGTCCCATAGAAGTGTATTAATTATTGGGTATAGTTTAAAGGGAGCACTACGTATGTTGTATAGAAAGGTACAATTCAATTGAATGGAAATAGTTCCTACATTTCTATACGTATTATAAAACAGGAAGATAAGAAAATGAATTTCCAAATTTGAAACGATTTTTTTAAAACTACGTATCTGTTTACGCACTTCTGGTCGAAGTATAAATTTAGATATCGTTTGGAAACAGACATGCCGACGTCAAGATGATGCTGTTAAAACCATGTATCGGTTTTCATGTTTCTACTCGAAGTGTAAATTCAGATATCATTTAGAAACAGACATTCCGATATCTACTATGAGTCGAAATGGCTGCTAAGTCGATACCCACCGTTAGCGCTACGAATTCGACAGCAAACGGCATCGAATCAACATTCATAGCTATGTTTGTTTGGTAAAAGAACTTGTATAGATTCGTCTTCTTCTTCAGATATTGATCTAAATTTAAATATTCATTTGTCTGATGAAATGGACGAAGAAAGGCCCGTAGAAAACCAATGGAATTTAATTTAAATAAAATTTGAAAATAAAGTACCTCTTGTGTTCTTGTAGAGTTTGATGTGACTTCTAAAACATACAGTATTCCGTTGGTTCAATTCTTAATAAATTTAGTTCAGATGATGATGCACATGTTTTTACAGATTTTTGTCCTGTACATAAACGCAAGTCTCAAAAGAAGAAACGAAATGAGCGGTGTAAAGAATGGTTGAAAAAAGGAAAACATATTCTCATGTTAACACTGATTTTAGTTGAAGGTTTAAATAATGGGAATACATTTAATTTATTTTAAATTTAAGTTTCTACAAATGTAGACACTAGTATACATTCTAAATTAAAAACAATTTTACTTTTCTTGTCAAAATTATTTTTGTCTGTTTCACTACAAAACGATCTCCACAATTTGAGAAATTGCCATCAAATTGTTAGAACTCATTAGATGTAAATGTAGAAATAAACTCATTTTCTTTTACATTCATCGTAATTGTTCTCAAGTCTTCAATATCCTCAGTACACACGCTATGTTTCACTTACACAAGTCAGACTTGCACAGGTGACACGATTCAAATGCATTCATGTCTCAAGTCATTGTGCAAGTCTATGATTGTGCAAGTCTCGTCCTACAGACCCTCAAGTTTGCTTGCACAAAATACTTGCGCAAGTAGACTTGTCAAGATTACATGAACGTGTGTAGCCACCTTTAGCCAACAAAATACTGAACATGAGATCTCAGATATCGTATGTTAGGTGAAGACTCGTGTGCAATGAATTTTGTATTATTTGAATGATATACGTTAAAGGTCCTCTCCATGTTCCTGGAAAAAAAGCAGTTTATTGCATAATATTATAGAATTAAAGTCTAGGATCAGTATTCTGCAATTCGCATACAATTCGGTTCTCTGTATATATTATTATCTGCTTTTAAAGTTTTTAATACTCTGTGTGCAACAATTGTGCGAATCGCTAATCTGATGCTGAAGAAGAAGATTGTACAGTACGTGAATTTGATTTAGTAATCAAGCTTTGTTTATGTGAATTTGTATGTGTGAATTCAAAAAGTTGTTTCGAAGAGTTTTAAAAAATAGAGCCATCTCTTCACTTCACACTTGCTATCTCTTAATATAGATAATAGAAAAATTGGTATTATCAGTTGTATTTAGTAAACAAATGACACTGAAATGGTGGCGCCATCTACCGTTAGCACTTGGTGAGAAATCAATTATATAAAATTATGTATTTCCTTTAGTAGATTTTATTGAACATTACAATTCTACACGAATGCTTTATTCTTACTAGGCAATCGTTTGACATAAAAATTGTTAAAACAAAAAATGAATTTACTGCCTCATTAAAGCAATAAGAAAATGTGTTTGTAAGGCACCTTTAAATCCATTTTCTGAGTGAGTTTTATTACAACAAAACTATTGTCTATATTCTGTGAGGTATCAGATATGCAACCTGATATATGATTCTAATTAATAGTAAATACAGTTTCTCTATATTATACTACATCTCCTCTTTTTAAGAGAGCACCTATAAACTACTATATACTACAATTACATAATCAATATTTAGGGACGAATGAAGATTCTGTTTCTCCATAAAATTTTGTCGTTAGGTTACTTAATTTTGTAATCTCTGTCGGTCCAATCTCTATTAAAAATTCCGCTGAAACTTCTTCAAACGTTCGAGATATGGAAGAGGTTGACTTTTGAGTGTCTCATGCTGGTGTGAAGACTTATTTTCTTTTTTCACTGGCAATCCAGTTAGTCAGATCATTACTGAGAGAAGTCAAATTGTACTGCATTTCTTGATTTTGATCTATCGATCCCTCGGTTTGCTGTGAGTAATTCTCTTAAAAGTAATTTTGAAAGTAATTCTCTTAAAGTTTTCTTTGAAATGACCAATCAAATTCCAAACTACCAAGTTGTTGTCTACTGATAACTCTTGTTGGATATTCCAGTAAAGTTTCATGTACCCTTGCAATTTTTCTAGAGTGGACGAAGAACTTTGTCTAATCAGTAATTATCTCCTTAAAGGTCCTCTCCAGACTCCGAGATAAAAATGAGTTTATGACATAATATTATAGAACTAAAGTCCACTGCCATTATTCTGCTAACCGCATACAATTCAGTTCAGTGTATATTTTATTATTTGCTTTTAAAGTTTTGTGTGCAACAATTGTACCAATCACTAACGCTGAAAAAGAAGATTGTACACCCTTTGTTTTAATTTAAAATTTCAATTTTATAAACAAACAATGCTTTTTGGCCTTCGTTTAAGAAAATAATTGTTTCCTGAAGTATATAAACGTTTCTAAAATAAGTTTATCCAATTTTATAGCTCTACACGAATAATAAATGAATTTATTATACTTAATACCTAGCTGACTATCAAAACAAATGGTGTACATTCTTTTTCTTCAGACTGAAAATTTGTAAGTCGGAAGTAGAATAGGTTTTGTAGAGTTTTTAATTTTGGAAACATAAAAAAATATAAATATGCTATAAAATTGCATGCGGTTTGCAGAAAAATGATAAGAAACATTAGCCTCGTCGATTAAAGCAATAAAAATTTTTTGCTTGGATTGGACCTTTAAGTTTTTGATATTCTTCATCATTCCTAGCGTGTATTTTGAGTTTCTGTATTAAAATATCATTTTCTTGAATTTCATTTGTTGTGCGTTCAACTTACGAGCTTTAACGATTGTATAGCGCCATCCGCTGGATTGTTTCGATTTGATTCAAATATTATACAAATATATTAATATATAGTTATATATAGCCAAACTAATTCCTAATTAAGGATTATTTTCTATTTATCAAATTTCTTTAAAAGTTATTAAGTTATGTATGATAATCGTGTGGTCTGGACCTTTAAAAATATTTGTAAAACTTACAAAATTAAAATATATTATTGTAAATGAAAATTCTATTTTATAGCCGCATGCATGAAATTAAAATAAAATGATACTAATCCAATTAAACCACAAATAGTTTTTTAGTGTTCAGGTGTTCTTTGTGCCTTCGACCATTTTATATGTTCAGAATTTAATGGTGTCTATCAAAATAAACTGATATTAAAACGATCCAAGGAGTGTGCTTCATTGTTCATTGGTTTCAAATTATTTTTGCATTTGTTTCACAATGACTACTCAATCGGGAACATCAATAAAAAAACATTGAATATTTTAAAGATGCGTATAATTATATAAAACGCCATCTAGTGGTAAGAACTTCCAGCTCTAATTAAGCGTGCGCATTTGTTGCGTTTCTGTTCATAAAATGTGTAATCAGATCTATGCCAACGCCATCTAGCGGCAAAACTGATTGTTAACCATTTATATAAGCTCTATTCTTTCACAGTTTCATTACATTTAAGATACATAGTTCAAATAATGTATAACTATATTTAGTAATGTTATAAAATGAATGTTAAAAAAATTGCACAGGCAACTTAATATAACACAATATATGGCTACTTACTGTTTTTATATTTAATTGAGAAATAGTTCAGATAAACGTCTCAATTAGAAATCATACAAAAAGCACTTCATATTACAATAATGAAATTAATCCAGTCTATACAATTATTTATTCTAATGTAATTTTCTATTTACAAAATATTTACATTTATTAAAAATCTCTATAATTATATCAGTTAATAATTAGATCAAATTAAAATAAACAGTAAATTTTACTATATACATTATATGCGAAATATTATTAGATTCACTAACTCCTATTGAATATATAATATGTTATACGTACCTATTAATTTCATATTATAGATTTATGACTGATTTACTTACATACCACAAATGGGTGCAAATTATTATAAAAACTCATGGTTTAATATTATGAACAATTCTAACTCTGAATGGTTGTATTCTTTCATTTCCTACAGCCAATATATCAAAGCAGTGTATTTGATACTAATTTAAAGTTCATATTTACAAAGGTCCAAATAATTTATATCACATTTCTTTCTTCAATCTCTCTTCACTAATTTTTCAAAATGCAATACAACATTAATGCTAAATAAATTCTGATTATAATTTCTAAACTGTGAGAAGAATTAAAGCTGCTTAAAGTGAGCAAACTGAATAACCAGATTTTAAAGTGTGTACTTTTTAACAACTTACAATTTTGAAGATGTTTATTGATTTATCCAGATAAATTATTCATGATTCAAACTCTTATATTTTAGTAAACTTTAGTTCCTCACAATGTAACTTATAGGTGTTTATTTTTCGCCTAACACCTCCCAAAAGCTGCTTTGCAGAACGGTCTGAGAAGCCTGTTGTCGCACGCCTGACATCCTTTGGCCAATGGTCGACAACAGAGGAAATGTTCTCGGCAGCACTTACACACAGAGAAAGGATTAGTTGAATCAAATCATATTTGATTTGTTTTGACTAAATTTTATGGTTTATCTGTGCGCCTACCTACGTGGTGAGTTGCAGGTACTATTTAAAATGAGTTAAATTGACGTTGGTTAAAACAACACATATGTGAGTTGATTATTTTTAATTCCCGATGGTCACAACAACTACCTGTGATAGTCAAAACTGCTCGTGATGGTTGAACCAATTATATGTAATGGTTAAAACAACTACAGAACAAGGTTACATCAACTACTTGTGTATGTTTCTCCAATCACTATTATGTGTTATACCAACTACTCGTGTAGGTTAAACCAACTACTCGTGTAGGTTATACCAACTGCTTGTGTAGGTTATACCAACTGCTTGTGTAGGTTATACCAACTACTCGTGTAGGTTATACCAACTACTCGTGTAGGTTATACCAACTACTCGTGTAGGTTACATTAACTAAAAGTATAGGTGATATCAACTACTCATGTAGGTTATATCAACTACTCGGTTAGGTTATATCAACTACTCGTGTTGCTTATATCAACTACTCGTGTAGGTTATACCAACTGCTTGTGTAGGTTATACCAACTACTCGTGTAGGTTATACTAACTACTCGTGTAGGTTATACCAACTACTCGTGTAGGTTATACCAACTACTCGTGTAGGTTACATTAACTACTCGTATAGGTGATATCAACTACTCGTGTAGGTTATATCAACTACTCGGTTAGGTTATATCAACTACTCGGTTAGGTTATATCAACTACTCGTGTAGGTTATATCATCATCTCGTGTTGGTTATATCAACTACTTGTAAACTAAGTAAATGTATATTAACTATTATAGTGTAGGTTGAAATATCGGACTAGTTAGCAGTAGCCAGACTTTTTACAAGACTTTTTCAGTCACTACATTTACTCTATTAAATTATAATCTCGAGTTAGGTCCCGGTATCAATTAGATTAGACTTTTTATTTTCTAGGACCAAATCTAACATGTTCACATCTATTTTCTACTTTTACTTTTGTGATATGCATACTATTTTAATTTTAAAAAATAATTGATCACCTAGACCTATCCTTGCTTTTTGAAATGTTTTCGATCCTATGAATTGATATATGGTTATCAGTTGTAAATTAATAGATAAGATTGAATAAGTAATCTCATTGGGTCAGTTTATAAATAAGTAGTTAGATGACATAAATAACTTTACGTAGTGATAAATAGGTAGGCTAGATGAATTAATTAACCAGGCTAGATTAAAAAAGTTGATAAATCTTTGATATGCTGCAATTGTACTATAACTTAATGAATAATAAATTAATGATAAAGCCTTTATCTTCTAAACCATATTTTAGTGCAATTCATCTTTCTCATAGGCACTGATATTGAAATATGCTAATAGAATTACCAAGGTCAAATTGAAAACGAAATGTAAACATTTAAGTTTTAGATTTATTATTTAGAAGTATAATTTGAATTCTCGTCACTTTCTTTCACGACTATAGGTTGCCAATTCCTGAAATAAGAGATTCGTATATTAATATATATTGAATAGAAATTCACAGTATCGTTCATATACATTATCAATAACATCACCTACTCTTTTTCCTTTTGTGATGAGATAGCGACAGCTTCGATATTCTTTTCATGTCTGGAATCCCTAAAAGCATACGAAAAAGAAAGAGCTAATCATATTGCAAATACATATTTAAAAATCATCTAATATTTTCAAATACTTACTTTGACCTAGCATAATTGTTCCTGAACCATTCAAAGGAATTGAAGAGGACTCCGATAGTTGATGACGTTGATCTACTTCATCAATTCTTCATCAAGATCTGAAAGTAGATTCAGAAAATATAGAAAACCATATATTAATAAAGAAATGAAAAGAATTATTAACTGATAATTCTTTCATATAGGTAAATTATTTATATAAAATGTTAAACTAATTATAAATCTTCAGATGCAGTATAAATTTAGCTCTAATAAATGCAATGGATTTTTTCTAGCTAATCCTCATAATTTTGTTCATTATACACTCATAATGTAGACATTAATTAAATACAAGAAAGTATAATATATCAAAAGGCTCACCTCTGGTTGGAGTTCTCCCTGCTAAATCCCTGGACGGTGTTCTCCTCCGACTACCTCCCTAGATGGAGTTCTCCCAGTCATAGAAAACTAGGGTCAAGTAGTTAAATTGCGGCACTTTAACTAACTGCGGTCTCTTATCTCAGAAACATTAATAACCATCATGACTTCAAGGCACTCGTGAATGAATAGAACCTATCATAAATTGTGCTTAAATTATGATGTTCAACAATTTAGTATATAGCTAAACTAATTTCAGAATGATTTTGAGACTCTCTTAATAGGGTCACATTAGAAATTAAAGAACCGAATTTGGCTGTGTAACCCTACCTATAGGTACACCAACTAGTTTTAAAATATATAGATTATCAGACCACTTTATTTGAGATACTAGGATAAATTCCGAAATATCGGACGGCTCCACATTTTCGGTCGCGTAAGAAAAACTATATTAAATTAACTTTCATTTTAATTAGCTATTAGGTAGCTATATACTACATTTCATAAGTGACCGAAAATTTGAAATCGCCTGATAATTTGGAACTTACCCTATTCTGAGGACAGCGCAGTAACTGCCTAGCCTATGTAGAAGGGGTGTAGGTCATAGCCCCCCCGGTCACGAGCCCCCCTGTTTTTAAATCCTTATTTACCTATACTATTTAATCCTTATTGACACTTTTGTAGTTCATTACTGAATAGACATAAAATATATGTATATCGGGGGGCGTGCTGCCCCCCGAACTACTCATTAAACAATCATGAAGTGTGCAGTACAACAAACTAGCGGATACAACAAACTACATTAGTAACTCTCAGTCACCTATTTCTATCTAAGTAATTCTTCATTTGTTTATAACTAGGTAAATAAGGATTAAAAAAACAGGGAGGGGGGGGGGCTCATGACCGGGGGGGCTCTTGACCGTACCCCATGTAGAAGGTATTGACACTGAAAAAAAACAGCTAGGTAGGTATGATGCTTAAGTTAACATATAATAATCTAGGAAAATTAGTTTGGATATCAATTTACAAACTGGAAGGCAGTAATCAAAATTTATTATTATAAAAGTTATATACTGATAATCAGCTCTTCAAATAACTACCTATATAAAGCCACCAAACTATCAATCACCAATATTTTAGAATATTTAGGCAGACATTTATCAATTTATTAATGGAATCAATTAATAATCGATCGGCACCGATAATACTATTTAACGCATATAACGCTATTGTTTGCACTTGAACTAAAATGGTATTGAGGAGCGTTCACATTCAACACGTAACACACTTGAAACAAGATTTGAACTGAAAAGTGTTATGCGAATAAATTAGCTTTGAGGAAAGCATAAGTTGCCACTTACTCATTTGATTGAACTCACATCTAAACTTTAAAAAAAAGTAGCACTAACTCTCATAGTAAGTTAATTTATACACCAGATAAATAAGATTAACAGTCTTTGTGGGTTACATTATCACACTATGTCATAGTTGTTTTAACTCTTACCTAAACTTACAAAAATGTAGCGCCAACTCTCATAGTAAGTTAATTCATACACTGCAGAATACACTGGATTAACAGTCTTTGTGGGTTACTATAACACACTATGTCATAGTTGATTTAACTCGCACCTAAAATTAAAAAAGTAGCGTCAACTCTCATAGTAAGTTAATTCATACACCAGATACATTGAAATGACACTCTTTGTGAGTTACTTCAACACACTATGTCCTAGTTGTTTTAACATATGTCTAAACTCCCAAAATGTAACTCCAACTCTCATAGTAAGTTGATTCAATGCATAAAATGATTTGAATTAACTATGTTTGGTGACACACACGTCATAGTTGTTTTGACACACATGAAAACATGATTATAGTCAAACCAACTCACGTAATAAATTGATTCAAAGCATAAATTGTTGACCCATTAAATATGAGTAAACATTTTTCTCTGTGTAGGCCACAAATCAGCAGAAACATTACCGCACTGCTGACATTCCTTGCAAAAACCTGCGATAAAAATGAATGAGCAATCAACTTTAGTTTGTAATGGATAGATGCTCTATCAAACATTATAAATAATTGTAGTTCGTTATGTAACTTATGTTTCATAAGCCTACATCTTATAGCGCCTGGAATTGCTTCACAATATTTCCATATAGAAAACTGCTTTCGGTTATATTGTTGCAATACATAGAACTGAAAATGCATTGTCTTCTTAGATGGATGTAAACAATGATTTTTTTTTTCATAACATAAAACTTTTTGGTCTGGAAAAATGTTTTAATTTCCTATATCCAAACTAAATTAATAAAACACAGACACAAGTTACTATTTCTTTGACCAGAAGGTAAGCTTCACCAGAAATAGAACTCTCATCCCTTCAAAAAATGTATAATTAAAGTGTTCACAATCTTTGACTTGAGTCTGACCGTTGATGCAATGAGCATAAGGAATATAGTGAATATAAGATGGATGAAAAAAAAACTTTTGGGCTGGAAAATATGACTGTGAATAAGAGACAGAGGTCAATTCTAGGTTGCTTTTCTCACCTGAGGTACAACTCATGGCTGTGTTCAATAGATGTCTTCTGCAAGCATCTCCAGGGATACCGCGAGCACAGCTACTGTGTCCAATCAGATTCTCCACCTGTAACAAACGATAGGCTTTAATAATGAATATTAATATCAACAGTTATAACAATAAGAATGAATTTAGTGAAATATGAAATATACGAATTCTTTAATATCATAAGCAACGAAGAATTGGAGCTTCGAAAAATGGAAAATCTAGGAAATATCTACCTCATTAACCCTCTCCGTGACGGCAGCTTGAGGTCTAACTCGCTGTGGAGTTTCCGTCACAGCCTCCGTCTGAATTCTACCTCTAGAACTGACGTCATTCTGGTTCCTGGGAAGGATTTCTTGCCTAGGTTGTTGTGAGTTCCTACCTGATGCGAAAGAAAAAGAAGACCCACCACTACTGCTTGAAGATCTTTGTGGTGCAACTGGCGATGTATTTGGTCTTTGGAAAGGGTTGAAGGCTGGTATTCTAACTGCTTGGGGTTGGTTAGGAGTAGTCACTGGTAGTCTTGGAGCTAGAGGAACACCACGGTTGGATATCCTATCTAATTGTGGAGAATTGGCCCTTCTGTTGTTTTGGTTAGCTGGTACTGTTCTAGCTTTTGGTTGCGCTGGGGTGAAGAGTTTGGAGGAGGAAAAGAAATCTTCGAAATTGAATCCAGAGGCTTTGACGGCAGATGCTATGGAGTCTTTGCCTTCCTGTTCTGTCGCCCCGAAGGAGACACTGAATGTCTGCGGAGTGACAGTACTAACTAAACACAGAAATAGAAAGGAAAGTAACATTTTGGATAGGTTAGGAATTATCTGTTGGAAAAAATATAAATTTATATTACAAATATGCACGGTATTTTTAAGATAATAGAATGACACTAAATCAGAAAAAGAACAAATTCGTTACAACTCTTAAGTGTTTAAAGCAGACGTTTACCCCCTTGTAATAACAACACCCCCCCTCCCTTCATCACTAATTCTGTTTGTTTATATATTATTACATTAGCTTATGTATTATATTTAATTGGTAGCAATGAAATTAGATTGGAAATTGCTAGCTGTATCACATATTTACTTGGAGTTAAAAAAAATTTGGTGAAGTTGAATGGCAGATGAAGCTATAAGTGTGATATTCACGAAACAACTTTGAATTGAATACGTATTCTCAAGTGTATAGGAAAATTCGTACACGGAAAATTCGTCCACGGGGAAATTCGTCCACGGAAAATTCGTCTGTGAAGCTAAATTTTCTTAAATTAGGAAAGCAATGAAGGACATCATTGCGTGTTAATAATATACAATGTAGGAGATAATTGCAATCGCTTAAAATCTAGTTAGATGGAAATAATATAGGTATATTATATCCAACAATTATAACTGTTGATGAAATATTCATTTTATGTAATATGTGTCATTTATAATTTATAATAAGAGTTTAAAAATAATTTAAAAAAATATTTAATTTAATAGCTGGACTTTTACAGTAATGCAAATCATGGGCAATATTTATCAAAAAATTAGCTGTATCATTCACAGTGTAAAAACATTTGCAATGCACTATAGAACTCCTCTATAGTGGATTCCTCTATTCTATAGTAAATGTAGAGTTCTGAGTAAGAGAATCATCCCGTATAGTGAACAAACACTCTTTAGTCTGCCACTAATAGCATCAGTTTTAAGGAACTAGTTGCCATCTTTTGGCAGAAGTAAAAACACGTAATATTTCATTTCAGTAGATATTTATTGCTAGGTTTTTTCCAATATATTTTACTATATTAAATGTGATTACCTGTTAATACAAGGAAATTTGTCAGATAACAAAGACTTGATACATGAGCGGTAAGAAATTCAAATTTCAAACTGATTTAATCAAGCATATCTGTTTGATTTGTAATTTTATACATATGACAGTTAGTTAATGATAATATTACCTTTACTCTTATCGTACTAGGCAACTAAGGTAGCATGTACAAAATATAAGTGGGACAGCTACCGTAAATATCCAGACAGTTATCCCACTCGAAGGATTTCAGGTGTAAATGTCAAATGCATATATCATTACTCATACACAACTTTTTACTATATTGAATATTTACGATAAAATTGTATCAATTACTTGTACAAACAATAACGTATCATGTTAGACACACTTCCTGGACACAATAAGTTACCTAAATGTCATAGTGTTGCTGCACTCCATGTGAACTCTGGCAATAATAGCAGTATATGAATGCTTGAGGTTTGTATGCCTCCATGTATAGGGGTACAACTAGTGATGCAATGGCAGAAACTGTGAAATATTGTGTAATGAATATTTGTTGTGATGGGATAGACGAAAATAGCCAGTGGATAAAGTGCAGTTAAATGCAGTTGTTAGAGCAAATTACTATCGTATATGGTAGATAAAAAATACATAGATTCGAAAAAGTTGTTCTGCTTATATAATTCATATTACCTATATGTACTTTGGTTGTTCATTTCTTTTCAATGATTTAATATGCATGTGAGTTGTACGTTATTTTTATAAATAAGTTATAAAATACATGTTATTTATGAACCAATATGCATGTTTTTAATGCAATAAAATACATGTTATTTATGCCAAAAAATACATGTTATTTATGCAATAAATTTCATGTTATTTATGTAATAAAAAACATGTTTCATATTAATAATGTATTCAGTACCCCTATACTAAATTTACAGTTTTGTTAACTTTTCCTCGTAATGAACTGCTTTAATTATAACAGTATAAATTTATTTCTGTGTATTGTTTCCAGAATAAAATGTATAACATCATTGAATTGTGTTACTATTTTCATGTTATTTTACTTCAGAATTAGGAGTTTATATCTAGTGATCTTTTATTTGAAAATGTAAACGCTTATTTATTTTTCCAAATGTCATTGGAATATATTATTTACATTTTGAAATGTTAGTAACTTTAATAAATTGTTTGTAATGTTGCATTGTTAACAATTAATGTTGCATTGTTAACAATTGATGATGCATCAAATTTTAATAACTAATATAATATTTAAAAAGATTATCAGTTAAATAACTATTTAAAATGTTATGAAACAGCTTAAGAAATTATTTCATATAGAAACTATATGATGAAACAAACATAGAAATAAATAATATTTAATATTTTAACAGTAATTATTATCATTTAACAATATTAATAACTGACCTGCCAGCAATCTTGTGAATTTAAATAACAAAAAATAGATATTTTGTGTTGGTTTTAAAAAAAATAAACTAACAAAAAAAATATTTTTAATTCATTTAACAATGTAAATGAATAAATGAATAACCATTTAAGTAAAGAGTCTATAAAAACTTAAATTATTTAACATCATTGTGAATATTTTTGTTAATTTCAATTTTCCAAAAGTAATAATTTGCCCTGCAATATAATTAATATCTATAAATAATAATACTTAGCATAAAATGTGATGCCTTTTAGAATTAGTCGCTCCATTATTTTTAACAATTCTTCAACAATATAAATTATTGACCAAAAAAAAACTCCAAAACTTAAAAATCAATTAAAAGTGAATAAAGTGTACCAATACTTTTAACGAAGGCCGTAGCTTCTATTATAGGTACAAAGTAATAACTACCTTATTAATGGCCTTCATATGTGCCTCTATTAAATGATAGTTACTAGTTTTCCTTTGCTGATGCTCAGGTCTGACATTTTACCTCTAACTAGTCCAGACTAATTTAGGTAACAAGAATAAGATTAGAAACCGGATTACTGCTTCAGAACTACCTAATAACTGCAGTGACCATGGGAGAAAAAGTAGAAATATTGCTCAAAAGTTCGACCCAAGAAAAATGCTGCCATTTAAAATACTCCTTTTTATTTGGAAAATTGAACATAAACAATAAATATATTTTGAATAAATAAATAATTATAACTATAGATATGTTTTACATTGTTTTTCTATGTAAGTTAATAAAGGTGTAAGTATATAATTACTCCTTAACTCCATTTCTAGTTACTAACATTTAAATATTTTTCGATACGCAATTACTGAAGACAACACCCAAACATCACCTTACTATATTTGGAATTTTATTTACCCCCTACCCCTTCTACCTTTAAAAGCACATAAACCCCCCCCCCCCTTTAAAAGCACATGACCCCCTCCTTTAAAAGCACATAACCCCCTCATTTAAAAGCACATAACCCCCTCCTTTAAAAGCACATAAACCCCCCTCCCCTTTAAAAGCACATGACCCCCTCCTTTGAAAGCACATAACCCCCCCCCCTTTAAAAGCACATGACCCCCTCATTTAAAAGCACATAACCCCCTCCTTTAAAAGCACATAACCCCCCCCCCCTTTAAAAGCACATGACCCCCTCATTTAAAAGCACATAACCCCCTCCTTTAAAAGCACATAACCCCCTCATTTAAAAGCACATAAACCCCCTCCTTTAAAAGCACATAAACCCCCTCCTTTAAAAGCACATAAACCCCCTCCTTTAAAAGCACATAAACCCCCTCCTTTAAAAGCACACGAACCCCCTCCTTTAAAAGCACATAAACCCCCTCCTTTAAAAGCACATGAACCCCCTCCTTTAAAAGCACCTAAGCCCCCTCCTTTAAAAGCACATAAACCCCCCCTTTAAAAGCACATAAACCCCCTCCTTTAAAAGCACATAAACCCCCTCCTTTAAAAGCACATAAACCCCCTCCTTTAAAAGCACATAAACCCCCTCCTTTAAAAGCACATAAACCCCCTCCTTTAAAAGCACATAAACCCCCTCCTTTAAAAGCACATAAACCCTCTCCTTTAAAAGCACATGAACCCCCTCCTTTAAAAGCACATAAACCCCCTCCTTTAAAAGCACATGAACCCCCTTCTTTAAAAGCACATAAACCCCCTCCTTTAAAAGCACATAAACCCCCTCCTTTAAAAGCACATAAACCCCCTCCTTTAAAAGCACATAAACCCCCCCCCTTTAAAAGCACATAAACGCCATCCTATAAAAACACATAAACCCCCTCCTTTAAAAGCACATAAACCCCCTCCTTTAAAAGCACATAAACCCCCTCCTTTAAAAGCACATGAACCCCCTCCTTTAAAAGCACATAAACCCCCTCCTTTAAAAGCACATAAACCCCCTCCTTTAAAAGCACATAAACCCCCCCCCCCCTTTAAAAGCACATAAACCCCCTCCTTTAAAAGCACATAAACCCCCTCCTTTAAAAGCACATAAACCCCCTCCTTTAAAAACACATGAACCCCCTCCTTTAAAAGCACATAAACCCCCTCCTTTAAAAGCACATAACCCCCCCCCCCCTTTAAAAGCACATAAACCCCCTCCTTTAAAAGCACATAAACCCCCCCCCCCTTTAAAAGCACATGAACCCCCTCCTTTAAAAGCATATAAACCCCCTCCTTTAAAAGCACATAAACCCCCTCCTTTAAAAGCACATAAACCCCCTCCTTTAAAAGCACATAAACCCCCCCCCCTTTAAAAGCACATAAACCCCCTCCTTTAAAAGCACATAAACCCCCCCCCCCCCTTTAAAAGCACATGAACCCCCTCCTTTAAAGGGTTCTAGGTAAATTGCTCGAAAACAATTGCTCGAAAGACAATTGCTCGAAAACAATTGCTCGAAAAACAATTGCTCGAATGATCAATTGCTCGAAAGAACAATTGCTCGAAAGACAATTGCTCGAACGAACAATTGCTCGAATGAACAATTGCTCGAATTATCAAATTGCTCGAATGAACTAGATTGCTCGAATTACAAAATTGCACAGTTTTCGATTTTATAAAAGTCAGTTATTCATGAAGTGGAGCTGCACTTAACAATCCTTGTTTCTTTTTAGTAATTGATCATTAATCATTCTATAAATGATTTTAATTATTACTCATTCTGCATAACCTTTGTTTTAGACTGTTTGTGTCATCTCGTCTGTAACATGTGAATTGGAATCATGTGGTGAATCACTATTATTCATGTTTTTTTTATCATAAAACTCGAAAAAAATTTAGATTTATTTGAACTCTGCCATACCTTTGAGTTATTTCACCTATTGAGGTGCCACATACAGATAGGCTAGTAATAAATAAATATTCGGGTTTTATGATAAAAAAAACATGAATAGTTGTGATTCACCACATGATTCCAATTGACATGTTACATACGAGATTATACAAACGGTCTAGGAAAAAGGTTATGCAGAATGAGTAATAATCAAAATCAATTATAGAATGATTAATGATCAATTACTAAAAAGAAACAAGGATTGTTAGGTGCAGCTCCACTTCATGAATAACTGACTTTTATAAAATCGAAAACTGTGCAATTTTATAATTCGAGCAATTTTGTTCATTCGAGCAATTTGATAATTCGAGCAATTGTTCATTCGAGCAATTGTTCGTTCGAGCAATTGTTTTTCGAGCAATTGTCTTTCGAGCAATTGTTCTTTCGAGCAATTGTTCATTCGAGCAATTGTTTTTCGAGCAATTGTTTTCGAGCAATTGTCTTTCGAGCAATTGTTTTCGAGCAATTTACCGGCTACCCCTTTAAAAGCACGTAACCCCCTCCTTTAAAAGCACATAACCCCCTCCTTTAGAAGCACATGAACCCCCTCCTTTAAAAGCACATAAACCCCCTCCTTTAAAAGCACGTAACCCCCTCCTTTAAAAGCACATAAACCCCCTCCTTTAAAAGCACATAAACCCCCTCCTGCTGGGTTAAGTCAGTAGCTTTCAAGGTGATCCGTTTTTTGCGATTAGTCTACATGCCTTTTGCCAGCTTGCAAAGATAGGAACAAGCACTGATAATGCAACGTACGGTATGTCACAAGCACTGGTTATCCAAAGTAGGTATGTCACAAGCACTGGTTATCCAAAGTAGGTATGTCACAAGCACTGGTTATCCAAAGTAGGTATGTCACAAGCACTGGTTATCCAAAGTAGGTATGTCACAAGCACTGGTTATCCAAAGTAGGTATGTCACAAGCACTGGTTATCCAAAGTAGGTATGTCACAAGCACTGGTTATCCAAAGTAGGTATGTCACAAGCACTGGTTATCCAATGTAGGTATGTCACAAGCACTGGTTATCGAAAGTAGGTATGTCACAAGCATTGGTTATCCAAAGTAGGTATGTCACAAGCACAGGTTATCCAAAGTAGGTATGTCACAAGCACAGGTTATCCAAAGTAGGTATGTCACAAGCACTGGTTATCCAAAGTGTGTAACCGTATTATAATTTCTCGCTTTTTATTACTATCTTAATAAATGTATTTTTCTTTCACTATACCAACAAGGTAAGTTTTAACAAGGTAAGTTTTAACAAGGTAAGTTTTAACAAGCTAAGTTTTAACAAGCTAAGTTTTAACAAGCTAAGTTTTAACAAGGTATGATTAAACAAAGCATGTTTTAACAAGGTAAGTTTTACCAAGGTTAGATTTAACAATTTAAGTTTTAACAAGGTAAGTTTTAACAAGGTAAGTTTTAACAAGCTAAGTTTTAACAAGCTAAGTTTTAACAAGCTAAGTTTTAACAAGCTAAGTTTTAACAAGCTGAGTTTTAACAAGCTAAGTTTTAACAAGCTAAGTTTTAACAAGGTATGATTAAACAAAGCATGTTTTAACAAGGTAAGTTTTACCAAGGTTAGATTTAACAATTTAAGTTTTAACAAGGTAAGATTACCAAGATAAGTTTATACAAAGGTAAGTTTTAACAAGATAAGTTTTACCAAGGTAAGTTTTAACAAGGTAAGTTTTAACAAGGTAAGTTTTACCAAGGTAAGTTTTAACAGGGTAGGTAAGTCTCAACAAGGTAAGTTTTAACAAGGTAAGTTTTAACAAGCTAAGTTTTAACAAGGTAAGTTTCAACAATGTAACTTCCAAGAAGGTAAGTTTTACCAAGGTAAGTTTCAACGAGGTAAGTTTCAACAAGGTAAGTTTCAACAAGGTAAGTTTCAACAAGTCAAGTTTTAACAATGTAAGTTTTAACAAGGTAAGTTTTAACAAGGTAAGTTTTAACAATGTAAGTTTTAACAAGGTAAGTTTTAACAAGGTAAGTTTTAACAAGGTAAGTTTTAACAATGTAAGTTTTAACAATGTAAGTTTTAACAAGGTAAGTTTCAACAAGGTAAGTTTCAACAAGGTAAGTTTCAACAAGTCAAGTTTTAACAATGTAAGTTTTAACAAGGTAAGTTTTAACAAGGTAAGTTTTAACAATGTAAGTTTTAACAAGGTATGTTTCAACAATGTAAGTTTTAACAAGGTATGTTTCAACAAAGTAAGTTTTAACAAGGTAAGTTTTAACAAGGTAAGTTTTAACAAGGTAAGTTTTAACAAGGTAAGTTTTACCAAGGTAAGTTTTAACAAGGTAAGTTTTACCAAGGTAAGTTTCAACAAGGTAAGTTTTAACAATGTAAGTTTTAACAAGGTAAGTTTTACCAAGGTAAGTTTTAACAAGGTAAGTTTTAACAAGGTAAGTTTTAACAAGGTAAGTTTTACCAAGGTAAGTTTTAACAAGGTAAGTTTTAACAATGTAAGTTTTAACAAGGTAAGTTTTAACAAGGTAAGTTTTAACAATGTAAGTTTTACCAAGGTAAATTTCAACAAGTCAAGTTTTAACAATGTAAGTTTTAACAAGGTAAGTTTTAACAAGGTAAGTTTTAACAAGGTAAGTTTTAACAAGGTAAGTTTTAACAATGTAAGTTTTACCAAGGTAAATTTCAACAAGTCAAGTTTTAACAATGTAAGTTTTAACAAGGTAAGTTTTAACAAGGTATGTTTTAACAAGGTATGTTTTAACAAGGTAAGTTTTAACAAGGTAAGTCTTAACAATGTAAGTTTTAACAAGGTAAATTTCAACAAGGCAAGTTTTAACAATGTAAATTTCAACAAGGTAAGTTTTACCAAGGTAAATTTCAACAAGGCAAGTTTTAACAATGTAAGTTTTAACAAGGTAAGTTTCAACAAGATAAGTTTTAACAACGTAAGTTTAACAATGTAAGTTTCAACAAGGTAAGTTTTAACAAGGTAAGTTTTTAACAAGGTAAGTTTTACCAAGGTAAGTTTCAACAAGGTAAGTTTTAACAACGTAAGTTTAACAATGTAAGTTTCAACAAGGTAAGTTTTACCAAGGTAAGTTTCAACAAGGTAGGTTTCAACAAGGTAAGTTTTACCAAGGTAAGTTTTAACAAGGTAAGTTTCAACAAGGTAAGTTTACAATCAGAGAAAGACTGAAAAGCTAATCACTCTTTTCACAAGAAGGTCAATCTTATTATTAGTAACGATTATCGCCATCGATAATTATTTCAAGGAAGTCAATTGTTGCGAATGGGAATTAAATTACTTTTCCATTGGCAGCTTAGAGGGTTGTAGAGGTGGAATTTATCTACATAGAAGAGGAATTTCTCTACTTAGGGTGGAGGGAATTTCTCTACATAGAGTAGAGGGAATATCTCTACATAGAACTGGAGGGAATTTCTCTACATAGAATAGAGGGAATTTCTCTACATAGGGTGGAGGGAATTTCTCTACATAGAGTAGAGGGAATATCTCTACATAGAGCTGGAGGAAATTTCTCTACATAGAGCAGAGGGAATTTTTCTACATAGGGTGGAGGGAATTTCTCTACATAGAGTAGAGGGAATTTCTCTACATAGAGTAGAGGGAATTTCTCTACATAGAGTAGAGGGAATTTCTCTACATAGAGGTGGAGGGAATTTCTCTACATAGAGTTGGAAGGAATTTTTCTATATAGAGGTGGAGGGAATTTCTCTACATAGGGTGGAGGGAATTTCTCTACATAGGGTGGAGGGAATTTCTCTACATAGGGTGGAAGGAATTTCTCTACATAGGGTGGAGGGAATTTCTCTACATAGGGTGGAGGGAATTTCTCTACATAGAGTAGAGGGAATTTCTCTACATAGAGTAGAGGGAATTTCTCTACATAGAGTAGAGGGAATTTCTCTACATAGAGTAGAGGGAATTTCTCTACATAGAGGTGGAGGGAATTTCTCTACATAGAGTTGGAAGGAATTTTTCTATATAGAGGTGGAGGGAATTTCTCTACATAGGGTGGAGGGAATTTCTCTACATAGGGTGGAGGGAATTTCTCTACATTGGGGTGGAGGGAATTTCTCTACATAGAGCTGAAGGGAATTTCTCCCCATAGGGTTTAACCTCCACCTAGTTGACCGTCATTCAATACATCACAGGGGGTGTGTACGTGTATACCTTCAAGTGCAAGGTTCAGAATAACAAACTGGAGAAAATAGGGCGAAGGAGAAAATAATCTTAAGGATAGCCATCGTCAGTTAATATTACTTTATATTCAGTATATTCGAATATAATCCAGTTTGCTGTGCTATCGTACGTACATTGCCTGAAGGTGTATTCAAGCAACAGCATGTAGTTTCTTTGTGTCACTTCGGGCAGTAGGGGTTAAATGTAACCTTGAATTCAATGGCTTTGACTTTTTACTCACTGGAGAACACGAGTATTGACATACCTAATACTCCTCCTAGTAACTAGAACAGGGGTAACGCACTGGGGGTAACAGGTAATGGTAACATAAAGTAATCAGCAGGTTTTTAGCAAAAGGTAGCGATTAGTATATTTGAAATTATATCAGTAGATACTAAACTGTGTGGTAAATAAGAAATTTTCTACCAAAGAGAGTGCTTTCTCTCGTTAATTTTCAATATACCATTTAATAAGTACACTCAGTGTTATGAACACTATACAACACTAATTAAATATTTACTGTTTTTTCTCAATAATTATGTTCATTGATCGATTAAAGTAATGTATACAAAACAAAAACAAAAATTTATACAAAAACCAAACTAACTAAATTTGTTTTAAGCACATAAGTAATTAAAACAAATTATGCAGTATTATATTCTATAATAAATAGGATATAATAATGTATTCATAGCTGTAAATTATAATACCTTAATGAGAAAATGATGAGTAAATATAGTAACCTATGAATAAATAATGGTAAGAGATTTCATTAATTTGTAAGAATGCATCCTTTTTATATGCACTTATGATATTAATACAACTCCATTATTATTATAAAGGATTATAGTTGGATACAATTTAGGTTTTGGGATGGATTACTTTTATAAAATTTATTATGAAATCTAGTGAAAAATAATTATTTTAATATTAAAATTGACCTCATTAAAATATAACACATCAGGCTCTAACTATGATATTTGTGGCAGTTTCTATAGTTTGCATTTGAATTATTAAGAAAAACTAGAACGGGCACTTGCAGAGCGCATACCTTCGCCGCCGCTTCAATCGAATTTGACCTTTTCGTGACCTTCACCTTTGGTCAAGGCTTAAATAGTTTCAGAACAGTGACCAATCGTCCCACCAAATTTCTGACAATTTGGTTGAATACTTATTGAATTATGCGGAAAAAATTACTTTTAATTTATGGTAACAAGATTACAAATAAATAAATGTCGATCAAAATATAACCTTCTGCAATTTTGTGAAGGTATAAACTAAATAGCCTTCAAGGCATTCAATAAGATTAATAGTCTAATATTAAAGAATAATGGAGGAGATTTTCTCCTAACCCTCTAGCGAAAAATTACGCATTAATAAAAGACTGCATTAATCATTTATCATTAATTATTAATCGTTTATCATTAATCATTAAAATTAATCGTTTATCATTCATCATTAATCATTTATCATTCATCATTCATCATTAATCATTCATCATTAATCATTTATCAATAATCATTTTTCATTAATCTATTTAGGAGAAGAACAATTTTCGAACTACGAATTCTGAATGTCGAATAATTTTTCAAAACGAATATATCCAAAAAATTCTTCACTGATAAATATTCACAAAAATTCCCAAAACATAAAAATCAATTATATTAAATTACCGAAACCAATTTAAGTAAAATATATATTAGATTTAATCATTTACATACGAAATTACATGTTATTATATTTGTATAAAAGAGAAAAAAGGAGAATATATTTGTGCAGCTGTAGATTAACATTAAATTGTACCGACAAAAATAGTAATTTTGGACATAGCTATAAAGAGAAAAATCAATTCAGGCCTACCATTAATGTATATTATGTATTTGAAAAATATATATTTGAATTTGAACCTATTTACCTTAAACTCTTCCATATATATGAAAGAATACAATTTAATGAAATTAAAGCTAATTTCTAACCATTTTGTTCCTTATATGGTATACCCAGGATGCAGTAACATATCATGTATGTTTATGTTACTGTACCTAGGATACAATAACATATTAGGTATGTTCCTGTACCATGGGTATACCTGCTTCACGGCAAACTATTTATTTATTTTATTTATTTGAACAAAAAATCCCTTACATTCAGAACATATATACGGGAATATATATATATATATATATGCTCATTAAAAAAAACTAAATGTATTCAAATAAGAGATTTCAGGCCCGGAAAAGCTTTTGCTTCTAGGGCAACCTATCTAAATTTTTCTTTGTACTAAAACATCAATAATCTACAGACTACTAACAATATATTTTATATCAATTAATATATATGATCACGATATAGCTACATACTTTTTATTCTAGTGAACTAAGTTCACATTTCCACTGTCAAAAAAAAAAAAAAAATTAGAACAAACTTTAGGAACTGTGTAATAAAAAGATACCCATTAACACTGGAACAAATAAGGCATTCGAGAAAATTACAATTCTTAGTTATTTCTTATTAAAAAGGATTGGTGTTTTCTTTGGTGTAAAACCTCTTGTTAGAAATGAAACTGAAAACTTAATTAGTAAAGAAAAAGCTAACACGAATAATAAACTATTAAAAATCTTTATGAACCACCAGACAACCCTACCTAGCACTGTAAGCGGTAGAACTGAACCACCAGACAACCCTACCTAGCACTGTTAGCGGTAGAAATGAACCACCAGACAACCCTACCTAGCACTGTTAGCGGTAGAAATGAACCACCAGACAACCCTAACTAGCAGTGTTAGCGGTAGAACTGAACCACCAGACAACCCTACCTAGCACTGTTAGCGGTAGAACTGAACCACCAGACAACCCTACCTAGCACTGTTAGCGGTAGAACTGAACCACCAGACAACCCTACCTATCACTGTTAGCGGTAGAACTGAACCACCAGACAACCCTACCTATCACTGTTAGCGGTAGAACTGAATCACCAGACAACCCTACCTATCACTGTTAGCGGTAGAACTGAACCACCAGACAACCCTACCTATCACTGTTAGCGGTAGAACTGAACCACCAGACAACCCTAACTAGCAGTGTTAGCGGTAGAACTGAACCACCAGACAACCCTAACTAGCAGTGTTAGCGGTAGAACTGAACCACCAGACAACCCTACCTAGCACTGTTAGCGGTAGAACTGAACCACCAGACAACCCTACCTAGCACTGTTAGCGTTAGAACTGAACCACCAGACAACCCTAACTAGCACTGTTAGCGGTAGAACTGACGTATCTCGACACTCCGAGAAGGACGCGAAGCAACAAGTATATAGTATATGTATTATCAACTCTCAAATCAAGTAAAAGGTCAGCAACGAATTTTGCAACTGAAGCATCGCCTTATTTACTGTGGCTCAGATGTTTTTATTGCGGCCCACCTCCTTTTTGATAACACCGAAAATGCAACAATTCCAACTCAAGAAAAAAGAGAATAGCTTATGGATAATTGCTAGCTTGAACTTCTTCTGAAATGAGAATTGAAAAATAGCGAAAGGATGTAATAAATGAACATTATTTACGGTTGCGAATGAGAATAAATTAGATACCGACAAAATGTTATTACATGGATGCTATAGGAATACTATTTGTACTGTGTAATATATTTTAAATAAGTAATGTGCTAAATTAAAGTTTTTAAAAACTTTAGTAACCATTGAACTATGAAGAAATGGACTAGTTCTTATTTATAGGGAAGTATCTCATAGTTAGAAGTCAATTAATAATTCCTTATATGCAGTTATTCTCAGAAATTCTTGAAGGACTCTTTAAATTTATCCTTCGGTGATATTCCCAGAACATTAAAATGAACTCATAGAATTAATCAACACAAGAAAATTAGCACACAAGAATACAAGAAAAAATTCCTTGAATAAATGTAAATAAATTTCTTGAAAAAATGTATTTACCTAATATACCTAGCGTAATATGGAAATATTTGAAATTCAAATATCATTTAAGAAATTTGTAATAAAATAATAGATATTTTAAATATAATTTAGAACATGAGAAATAATTTCACATCTGTTTCTCAGAATTAAAATGAATGATATATTCGTGTAACCCCGGAATATTCCAGAAATTGTGAAAACGAATATTTCCTGAACATTCGATACGAATATTTCCTGAACATTCGATACGAATATTTCCTAAACATTCGATACGAATATTTCCTGAATATTCTACACGAATGTACATGGAATATGATTTTATAAACAGCTGATATTTATATTTCACATTGATGGTCATATGGCAATACGTCACATGGTTTGAAGTACTATATGTACATATAGTACTCTCTTGAAATTATTGTAGACAATATAAACTGATAAACATAAAGTCTACAAATTAATATTTTAAACTTATTTAATATGAACTTAGCAAGTAAAGTATGCACTGAATACAATTAGATGTACTGTTATTGTACTATGTACTGCTATTGCACTGTGTACTGCTATCAAAGTACTTCACCCTGAAAGTGAAATCGGTAAGAGATTGTCATGGAATAAGTATCGGTGCCGTTAATTTTTCTTCCGCATTTCAGTAAAAGAGTTAAATGTGAACAACTTTTTGCTGGAATACTATATAGGCTATACAGTTTATTAAATTCTATAGTTTCTACCAACTTAAATCATTTTACTGTAGTATATTGAGCAACAATTTTAAATTAAATTGAGCACTTTCGATAAAAAAATATCTTTTTAATTGCGAATAATTGGTTTAAGTTTTTACAGCATTTACCCGCATTAATTACGTGATTGAAGTAGGTAACCTTGAGTTAATTTTCAAATAAATGATAGTAGTCTAATATATTATTCTTACAATCAAATAATAAATTAGGTAAACATTAAAAAATGACAAAAAAAAATATTACAGAAATTTAAATTCGTTACGAAAATATAAATCATGATTTTTTTTATTCTTATCAAACCTGTAATTTTAATATAGAAATAATTATCTAATGAATCATTTGAAAATATGTGTTTGTTTTGTTTGCTCACTGTAATTAATTATAATGATAAAGAGTAATAACGCTTATATGCAATAATAACAGTTCTGCAATAATTGAAAGTCAATTTCGCGACAAACAAATTGCACCATCACAGAAAAGGTAACAAAGCTAAATAGATCAAACTCATTATACTTTAACACTTTAATTACTGTTATCTAAACTCTGGAATGTTCCTTAAATAAAACAGTCACTGAAAAAACTACCGTAAAATATACATGCAGCGTAAGACATTATGCAATCATTGGTGCGATATGATTCAGCAGCTCCTACCTATATCTTAGGTATTATTTTTAAAACTGATTATTGAAAGAACACATTTACCTTTAAACAAAATTAGTTAATTCATTCATACAACTATACATATATAATCATTTTTTATAGTTTTCGCTGAACTTTTGGGCTAATTAAGAAATGTAACTCTCATCAGTTAGTTGTAAGTAACAAACATCAGATGTCGCAACAAACCAAGAACGGGATATTTGTAGACTGAAAGCGGAATATTTGTTGGCTGAAAGAGTGATATTTGTAGACTGAAAGCGGAATATTTGTTGGCTGAAGGCAGGATATTTGTAGGCTGAAAGAGGAATATTTGTAACCTGAAAGCGGGATATTTGTGGACTAAAAACGGAATATTTGTAGACTGAAAGAGGGATATTTGTAGGGTGAAAGCGGGATTTTTTTTGACTGAAAGTGGGATATTTGGAGACTAAAAACAAGATATTTGTTAGCTGAAAGTGATATTTGTAAACTGAAAGCAGGTACATTGTTTGGTAGGACTATATAATAGAAATGAACTAAAGTTTCTTAAAATATCTTTCTTTTCCTACAGCCGACAATTTGTCATTAGTTCAAGAGATTCTCTTTTTATATAAAGTTACATTTACTCTGCATAAGCACTTCTTGAATTTGCATTTACGATGTTAGGTTCACATCTATTCTTATAAGTAGGGTTGTGACTTTGCATATCTTGCATATTGGTGAAATAATGCATATAAAAAACGCATATGCAAATCTTGAAACGCATATGCAAATCTTGAAATGCATATGCAAATCTTGAAATGCATATGCAAATCTTGAAATGCATATGCAAATCTTGAAATGCATATGCAAATCTTGAAATGCATATGCAAATAGAAAATGCATATGCAAATAGAAAATGGATATGCAAAATAGAAAGTGCATATGCAAATTAGATGCACATTAGAAAAAAATAATATGCAAATAGAAAATGATTAATGAAATAAGTTGATTTTTGATATTCAAATGATAAACTTTTACATATATAAATGAATAGTATCAGACGAATGAATAAGTGCTAGTTTTTTATTCTACTTAAGAAATTTAAATTATTATAGGCTAGGTTATAACGATCGAGATGGGGAATTTGGTTGAACACCGGTTCAGTTATGCGAATAACAGGATGATAAATAAATGCCGGATAAAATATAACCTTCTGCAAATTTGCGGAGGTAATAATAAAATTTAATTAACTTATCGACTGATCTTCCTATTTTCTAAACTAGTGTTACTGTTTATATATTTTATGTACAGGTAAAGCTCGTACAACGGACAGTATACAGGTAAAGCCCCCCCCCCCCCTACAAAGGACAAAAATTATTAGTTTAATTGGGGATTTTAACTTTTAAGTTTTCTTTAACAACATTTCAAAGAAACTCTAATGAGGGTAAACCATCTCAGATTATTATTGAATAATTTTTTTAATGAACATCTTATAATATTTATATAACTTACACATATAATTGTACGTAGGTACGAAATAATAAGGTAAATAAAATGAAACAAAGATATAGGTAACTAAATCAAATAAAAATATAGGGTAGTTACACCTCTTTTAATTTTAGAGAGCTTCTCTAATCAAAGAAAATGTGTAGGAAATGAGTATCAAAATTAAAATACTGAAAATCTTAAAAACAATACATTAAGTGTTTATTGTAAATTGTAATACCTTGAATATAATAAATGTACGACTAGATAATGGGTAGAAGAATAGAATATTGATTAAACTATATAATTTAAAGAGGTTGTTTTAGGAGATGCATGGCCAGAAGAACGGATAATTTTTGTATTTTTAGGGGGTGTCCGTTTAAAGATCGTCCGCTGTACGAGCTTCAATTACCTGTACCTATACTAGATTCTTCATATTCAAGACTTGATAAATGTACTTGAAAACAGCTTTGTAAGAAGTGTTTCAATATATTGAAATTATCTTCAATTAACATACTTTATTCTACCACTTAGTTTTTAAATATTTTCTACATTAAAAAAAATATATATTCAAAATATATTAGCTTCTTATGTAACAGCCTATTTCGAGAAATCCATATTTGTAATGTTTTTTTAATTAAAATTATTTGCTGCATATATTTTGTATATGCGTTTTATAAATGCATATATTTTGCATATGTGTACTTTATAACATGCATATTATGAAAATGCATATTTCAAGCAAATATGCACTAAATATTAATGTGCATACACTGCATATTAGGAAGTGTATGCACATAAATATTTTGTGCATATTCGCTTGAAATATGCATTTTCATAAAATGCATATGCATTTATAAAACACATATGCAAAATATATGCATTTATAAAACGCAGATACAAAATATATGCAGCGAATAAATTTAATTAAAAAAACATTAGAAGTATGGATTTCTCGAAATTGGCTGTTACTAAGAAGCTCATATATTTTATATTTTTTTTAAATGTAAAAAATATTTTAAAACTAAGTGGTAGAATATAGGATGTTAATTAATATCTTTTAATTGAAGATAATTTCAATATATTTAAACACTTCTTACAAAGCTGTTTTCAAGTACATTTATCAAGTCTTGAATATGAAGAATCTAGTATACAGGTAATTGAAGCTCGTACAGCGGACGATCTTTAACGTACACCCTCTAAAAGATACAAAAATTATACGTTCTTCTGGATATGCAACTCCTACAACAACCTCTTTAAATTATATAGTTTAATCAATATTCTATTCTTCTACCCATTATCTAGTCGTACATTTATTATATTCAAGGTATTACAATTTACAATAAACACTTAATGTATTGTTTTTAAGATTTTCAGTATTTTGATTTTGTTACTCATTTCCTACACATTTTCTTTGATTAGAGAAGCTCTCTAAAATTAAAAGAGGTGTAACTACCCTATATTTTCACTTGGTTTAGTTACTAATATCTTTCTTTCATTTAACTTACCTTATTATTTCGTACCTACGTACAATTATATGAGTAAGTTATATAAATACAATAAGATTTTCATCAAAAAAATTATTCAATAATAATCTAAGATTGTTTACTCTCAATAGAATTTCTTTGAAATGCTGTTAAAGAAAACTTAAAAGTTAAAATCCCCAATTAAATTAATAACTTTTGTTCTTTGTAGGGGGGGGGGGGGGGGCTTTCTTTACTTGTATACTGTCTGTTGTACGAGCTTTACCTGTATATATAATATATAAATGAATATAAACAGTAACATTAGTTTAGAAAATAGGAAGATCAGTCGATAAGTTAATTACATTTTATTATCACCTCCGCAAATTTGCAGATGGTTATATTTTATCCGGCATTTATTTATTTATTTATCATCTTGTTATTCGCATAACTGTTCAACCAAATTGCCTGAAATTTGGTGAAACGATTGGTCAATGTCCAGTGAACTTCTTGTAGAATTTTGGGAGCGACCTGGTTAAAGGTAAAGGTCATTGTTATTTATAACTCAAAAAGTATGGAACCATATTGCATGAAACTTGGTGGGACGATTGGTCAATATACAGGAACCATTTTGTCAAATTGTGGGAGAGAACGGGTCAAAGCAGCGTCGAAGGTATGCGTTCTACCGAGTGCACGTAATCTAGTTACTGCATATTCTTGTACTGAGAAAATATCCCCTCTACATCATATGAAAAGATGATAAATAATTATACCACGGCTAAAATATGATCTTCCCGCATTCTGCGAGGGTAACTACATAGAGGTGCGTATAGAAGACTCGCCATATTTGATGGGCCAACATTAACTTGAATGACTTGTGCAGATTATCCTGTCAGAATTGAATTTATAAGCTTTACGTAATATCTCTATCATAAATATTCTTGAGAAAATTTCAATTTTCTTAAATCTTTGTGATTACTTTAGAAATTGACCTGCCTCGCGCCTCAATTTGCTCTATTGTTAATGGAATTACGGAGAATATTGAATGTATGAACACAAGACTTTCATTATTTTTATGCTCAGTAGAAGTTTTTGACACTCTCATTCTCATATTAAGAAACAGAGTTCAACAAAGTTCCCCACCTCGATCGTTATAACTAGGGTTGTGACATTGCATATTTTGCATATGCTTTTCTAAAACGCATATGCTTATTTGATTCGTATATGCATTTATCAACATGCATATGCAATTATGAATATGCATATGCATTTAACAATATGCATATGCATTTACTAATTTGCATATATGCATTTAGCAATATGCATATGCATTTACCAATATGCAAATGCATTTACCAATATGCATATGCATTTGCCAATTTGCATATGCATTTATAAGCATGCATATACATTTATAAATATGCCTAGTCTGAAGCTGTCTGTTACGAATGGAAGAGAAGTGGGTGGTGTACATTGGGCCCCGAACTGTTGTAATTTGGATTATGGATTGTTTTTTTTTTTCATTTTTATTATATTTATCATTTTGTAACGCTACTTGCAGTTTTAGAGGATGGTTATGCTCTTCAACTACGAGGTCTTTGATTTTTGGGTTTGGTAGGCTCGTAGAGTTCATTTTCTATCACCTTTTCATTTTCCTCTTCCATGCGTAAGTGCAGCCACCGTTTTTTTGTGTCCCTTTTCGTCACTGCATTCACTGAGTAGCTTTTCTGCATCCATGAGCATCGTCACCGACAGTAGTAAGTGACTTTGTTCCATATAGAACCACTTTCCTTTCTGACTGCTTCTTCTAGTCCCTTGTATTTAATTTCCTTTTGATGTCAGCGATATGGACTTTGGTTCCGAAGAAGACGTTAAACCCCTACTAAATTAATTATCAATATGAATTTGCATATATTATGAATTATTATGCATTTTATAGTAATGTTCCAAATTTAAAATGCCAAGTATTTCAAAACACTTAAGTGTTTCAGAGAAAGACACATTATACTGTTGGCACTATAGGATACTATATTAGTGAAGTGAATTTTCATGGCTACCAGTTATTTAAGAACAGAAACTAAGAATCACGGGAAACGGACTATTCCCAGCCGGACTATTACTCGCCCGCGGACTTTTCCCCGCCAGGGGAAATGTTGCGATTCTATATTTAATTTTCGAAAATAAATAGTTTTGACAAATACATCCGTTGCCACGAAATTATATACCGAATTCTGCCGTCTCAAATAACAGACCTTTTTTTTTTTTTCTTCTTCTTCTTTAATATTATTGTCACATGGGAATAGGTTCCTAGTTGACTGAAAATGGGTCACCACCAACTTTTTGAATCGAACCAGTTTTGAATTTGTTACTCCTCGATTATTAGTTTTCGTTGGAGAATTTTAGGGAAAATGTACGACAATATATATAAATCATTCTGAAACCTGACTACGCGAAAAGTCTTGATTTAAGGATTTCTGCACTCTAACTTACTTAGGTATTTTCATAATAATGGCTAAACCATTGTAAGATTTTTAAGGTTCAAATATTAAATAAACATACTAGATATATAGGACACTAAAAAAGAGGTCAATATTTAGTGTAATAAAAATTTATAGTAGGTTTATTAATTATGAGGTTAATTAATAAATTAATTTAAAAAAAAAATAAAGTTTATTAATGATCTGTTAAAGCGTAAATTCGAACGAGTAGTTAATAGATCGCCATTTTATGTATAGCTGAAAAATAAAATAATAAATTCACGATATAGAAAACCACAGAGTTTAAATAACTGAACAAATCGAAGCTGCTTAGAGTACCTTGCGACACTTGGTAACCCTTAGTATTGCAATAATGTTCGTACTTTGTTGCATCTCCTAATTATATACAAAAATAAAAAGGCAGTCTTAAAATCGAACGAACAATATGGGCACATAATTACGGGAATCAAATTCTGTTAATAAAGTGTGTTTTATCGAAATCAGACTTTAATAACCTAAATTACTGATATTTTATTCGGCGGGGAAAATACTGACGGGGAATAGTCCTACTGCCATACTGACCACCTGTGTCTATAATCTGTTTCTATTATTATCCTATTCTTTATTTACATTACTGTGAGTGTTACTTTTAGCTGGATGGCACCATATAGTTAACAATATTCTTTAATTTTCGAACAAAAATTTAAAATCATATTCATTAGATAAACAAAATGATAGAACACCTAAAGGTATACTGTATGTATGTATAACAAATAAATTAGGGTGTTTGTTCAACCTCCCACCAGATATAAACATGCTGGAAGTGCATATATTGCCTTCCTTTCAGTTTCAAATGCATATGCCTTTTTTTATATGCATTATCTTTAAGTGCATATGTTTTATCTGCAAAACATATGCGTTTTCTCAAATGCATATGCGTTTTCTCAAATGCATATGCCTTTTCTCAAATGCATATGCCTTTTCTCAAATGCATATGCCTTTTCTCAAATGCATATGCCTTTTCTCAAATGCATATGCGTTTTCTCAAATGCATATGCGTTTTCTCAAATGCATATGCGTTTTCTCAAATGCATATGCGTTTTCTCTAATGCATATGCGTTTTCTCAAATGCATATGCGTTTTCTCAAGTGCATATGCGTTTTCTCAAATACATATGCGTTTTCTCAAATGCATATGCGTTTTCTCTAATGCATATGCGTTTTCTCAAATGCATATGCGTTTTCTCAAGTGCATATGCGTTTTCTCAAATACATATGCGTTTTCTCAAATGCATATGCGTTTTCTCTAATGCATATGCGTTTTCTCTAATGCATATACGTTTTCTCTAATGCATATGCGTTTTCTCAAATGCATATGCCTTTTCTCAAATGCATATGCGTTTTCTCTAATGCATATGCGTTTTCTCAAATGCATATGCCTTTTCTCAAATGCATATGCGTTTTCTCAAATGCATATGCGTTTTCTCAAATGCATATGCGTTTTCTCAAGTGCATATGCGTTTTCTCAAATGCATATGCGTTTTCTCAAATGCATATGCGTTTTCTCAAATGCATATGCGTTTTCTCTAATGCATATACGTTTTCTCTAATGCATATGCGTTTTCTCAAATGCATATGCCTTTTCTCAAATGCATATGCGTTTTCTCAAATGCATATGCGTTTTCTCTAATGCATATGCGTTTTCTCAAATGCATATGCCTTTTCTCAAATGCATATGCGTTTTCTCAAATGCATATGCGTTTTCTCAAATGCATATGCGTTTTCTCAAGTGCATATGCGTTTTCTCAAATGCATATGCCTTTTCTCAAATGCATATGCGTTTTCTCAAATGCATATGCCTTTTCTCAAATGCATATGCGTTTTCTCAAATGCATATGCGTTTTCTCAAATGCATATGCGTTTTCTCAAATGCATATGCGTTTTCTCAAATGCATATGCGTTTTCTCTAATGCATATGCGTTTTCTCAAATGTATATGCGTTTTCTCAAGTGCATATGCGTTTTCTCAAATGCATATGCCTTTTCTCAAATGCATATGCGTTTTCTCAAATGCATATGCGTTTTCTCAAATGCATATGCGTTTTCTCAAATGCATATGCGTTTTCTCTAATGCATATGCGTTTTCTCAAATTTCATATGCCTTTTCTCAAATGCATATGCGTTTTCTCAAATGCATATGCCTTTTCTCAAATGCATATGCGTTTTCTCAAATGCATATACGTTTTCTCAAATGCATATGCGTTTTCTCAAATGCATATGCGTTTTCTCAAATGCATATGCGTTTTCTCAAGTGCATATGCGTTTTCTCAAATGCATATGCGTTTTCTCAAATGCATATGCCTTTTCTCAAATGCATATGCGTTTTCTCAAATGCATATGCGTTTTCTCTAATGCATATGCGTTTTCTCAAATGCATATGCCTTTTCTCAAATGCATATGCGTTTTCTCTAATGCATATGCGTTTTCTCTAATGCATATGCGTTTTCTCAAATGCATATGCGTTTTCTCAAGTGCATATGCGTTTTCTCAAATGCATATGCGTTTTCTCAAAAAGCATATGCGTTTTCTCTAATGCATATGCGTTTTCTCAAATGCATATGCCTTTTCTCAAATGCATATGCGTTTTCTCAAATGCATATGCCTTTTCTCAAATGCATATGCGTTTTCTCAAATGCATATGCGTTTTCTCAAATGCATATGCGTTTTCTCTAATGCATATGCGTTTTCTCAAATGCATATGCGTTTTCTCAAAAAGCATAAAACCTGTTGCTTATGCAGTTTATTTCCCAGTGCATATACTGCATATATGCAAATGCATAATGTCATAACCCTAGTTATAACCTAGCCTATAATAATTTAAATTTCTTAAGTAGAATAAAAATCTAGCTCTTTCTCATTCGCCTGATACTATTCATTTACATATGTAAAAGTTTATCATTTGAATATCAAAAATCAACTTATTTCATTAATCATTTTCGATTTGCATATTATTTTTTCTAATGTGCATCTAATTTGCATATGCACTTTCTATTTGCATATCCATTTCAAGATTTGCATATGCGTTTTTTATATGCATTATTTCACCAATATGCAAAGTCACAACCCTACTTATAACTATAAGCACTTGTCAACCTGTACTTAGTGTTATTGTTAGGTATGTTTTGTTTCAAAGGATGGACCTTGTAGATATTTCTGTAAGAGTGGTTCATTTCATGTTTTCCATACCAAATGTTAGTGATGTAGCATTACCTAACTTTGTATCTTCACAATTTAGGTTTCAGTTTGCCTACTTCGCACCTTGCCAAACTAAAGCATATACCTATTACCTAACAGTACACTTTTATTGTCTCGAGTTATAATAGTATACCAAGTCATTTTATAGACTGATATCTGTCTAGTAACTGAACCATTTTGGTACAGTGGTAGCAAGTGTAAGAAATAACAACGCCAATATGTACAATAAAACTAGTAGACTGCTCGTGTAAAATATATTTACAAAACATTTATGATGATAAAACTATCAATTATTAGTTTATTACAAAACATACTGATTTGTTTACTTTACTTAGTACAGACAAATACATATATATACAGTAATCTCAATTAAGAACATTTACATAAAATAAACAATCTAAAAGAGATTTCTATTTAAAAATAACTATAAACATTTCCCCCGTATTTAAAGCAGTATCTTTGAATTTATACATGATGGGGAGTTTCTTCGAATTTAATATTTTGAATTATTGAATCCTTTTCTGATAAACAAGTGAACTAATAAATAATTGATGCCATAAGTTACCAGACAACTTCTACATTATCGATGCCACAGGTCACCAGAAAGTCAATCCAATCATCTTGAGTTACTCGTTGGCAAATTGGCAATAGTTATAATGTTAATTTACTTAGTAAAGAATAAAATGTAGATTTAAATTGCACACATTCATTAGTCGAAATCAACTCCATTTATGAGATTATTGTGTACCATTAAATCTTTTGCACTATTCATATTCTTCATTTGTTCCGGAATTTTCTCGAACTTGCTCAGGTACGTCAAATGCAGTTTGGCTTTTTTGGATTGGTAATAGCACTCCTTGATAATTTTATCCACTAAGTAGTCCAACCAGAACTTATTGGTGATAGGAAGGAAAATATTCCAAACATTTCTGAAAGGAGAAAAAATGAGAACATTAGAAGTTGAAAAATTAAACTGCATTCGACAGAAATAATTTTTATTTGTAGCTATCCATGATACAAAAAAATAAAATAAAAATAGATTACGTGCAGTCGATAGAGCGCATAACTTCGCCGCTGCTTTGACCCGTTCTCTCCCAAAATCTAATAAACTGGTAACTGAATAATGACCAATCATTCCACCAAGTTTGATGCAATATGGTACAATACTTTTTGAGTAATAAATGACCTTGACCTTGGACAGGATCACTCTCAAAATTCTACCAGATGGTTCCTGTACATTGAATAATCGTCCTATCAAATTTCAGACAGTTTTGTAGAATACTTTTTCAGTTATTGAGTTATAAATGGTCTCGACCTTGATCTTAACCAATCGCCCCCAAAATCTAAAAAAAATGGTTCCTGTATATTGACCAATCGTCCCATCAAGTTTCATGCAATATGGTTGAATACTTTTTGAGTTGTACATGACCATGACCTTTAACCAGGTCGCTTCCAAAACTCTACCAGAAGTTCTCTGGACATTGACCAATCGTTTCACCGAATTTCAGGCAATTTGGTTGAATACTTGTTCAGTTAAGCGAATAACAAGATGATAAATAAATAAATGGCAATGCCGTCTATAATATAACCTTTCCGCATTCTGCAAAGGTAATGATGATTATTACAAATTTTTCTTGCATGACCGAAGATGTGGAACTGACCGATAATTCATATCTAACCCTAGTTCTAAAGAATGTCATTTAGAGAATATCATTTCACTTACCCATTTGCTTCCCTCATCTTCCTGTAGATGTCAAACTGATAGTCTCCAGACCCAGTAAAGAGGTCAGGGTCACTAGAGATGTCATTGAAGACGATACTCTCGTCTGAGCATTTGAGGCGTGAAAGCGTGAAGTCAATCACTGTCACACGCACTCCCTGAAAGAGATACCTTTTAATTAGAGCAACTAACTATAGCTAGCTACTATTTATTAGTGGGTTGCTAATTAGTAGGGTTGTGACAATCATAATCTTTTTCTATAATATTTCAGGGATTTATGATTATAAAGCATATTGTCGCAACCCTAGTATTTTACAATTGATAGTTCACATGGAAAGTAAGATATTGGCCAAATTCTGCATTAGATCAAGTTTGAAGATATCGTCAAACAACCGGTATTTTAAAATATTACCAAAATATCAGTTTTAAGCAACACTATAATTTGCAACAACGGGTAGCTAATGGGAAAAATGTAGCTAGATAAAGAATATATTCTAATAACAAGAATATTGGTTGATAGATGTACCCATTGGAAATACAAATGAAAATCATAAAATAATTAATAAAAACTGCGACCATAGCTTTATTGCAGATCACTATTTTGTTAATAATATTAATCTTACAGTAGTGAAACTTTGGTCACTGGAAGATTGCTTCTAGGTTAGTATCTTGCTGAAATGTTTTTTGAATCCGTGAGAAATTTAGAAAGTAATAAACGTTTATGTATTTTGAAGGCATTTCAACTGTCCATCGCTTTATTGCAACTTTGTGAAAAGTCCAAAAAATGGAAGATTAACTCCTACCAAGAGGGGAAAAATTGTAGCAGATCCTGCAGAAGGGATGACTCTTCTATATTTAGCTTTATTATTTGGAAGGGATAAGAGAACAATAGTTTCTATTGTGGAAAATCCCGACACCAACCTAAGGAGAGATGAGGGTACGAGGAGAAGCTTTTTCCCCTCGAAATATGTGAAAACTACCCAGGCAGGTTCTAAGGCTGCCAAATGACACTAGTGCTTCTATTTTCGACAGGGCTGTCATTGGTTATTGTCCTAAATGAGACGACAAGGAACGTGGAGCCCATTCCCAGGCCTCCTATGGACAAGACCCAAATGGAAAAAGGCGTTAGATAAACACAGAATTACATGAAAACAAACTTTCTGCTTGTTCTTTTAACAGATGAGGAAAGAGCCACCCTTGATTGTCTAGATGGATGGGTTAAAGTTTGGATCCTACTGGAGCTGTTTATCCACACTGGTTTCGTCGTCAACAAGGAGGCAATGGCTTTATGTTTTAAACGGGCATTATTGGTGACAAGTTAATTGGCCATTTCCAAATACCAGAGGGTGTAAACCTAACAATTCAATCCTACATTGCCTCTTTAGATGAGTACTTGTTCCCTTAGCCTTATAATTTGCAATCATCTCGTTGACATAAGATGATTTTCTTGCATTACTTCGCACAATCTCATGCTTGAAGGGTTACAACTTCTTTCCTCATATCTCTGGGTATCAAGTGAGAGTCTCTCATGACTTGATAGCCTTCTTCTCTGGTCTTAAGCCCCATTCAGACT